>OW203734.1:4621181-4685364 GCA_934045075.1 Yponomeuta sedellus
CATACTTAGTACAACTAAATGACTTGTGTTGTAGGTGCTAACTCGACAGTAATTTCAATACAATAAATACATAAATAACATCCAAGACCCGAGACAAACTAGAAAAGTTCGTTTCCTAGTTTGACCCGGCCGGGGATCGAACCCGAGACCTTCGATTTTACAGTCAGCGTGCCAAACCGCTGCACCACCGAGGCCGTAAAAAAACAACACTTGTCAAAAACAAAATGTAAAAGTATTGGACCTAGAAGAGTGAATTTTCCAGATCTCCTACTTAAAGTTCAAAGGCTGTAAATTAATAAATTTCTATATGATGTCCTATATATAGAACGCCAGGGCTTAGGAAGTTAAAAAAGATTACGACATAAATAAATTTGGCGAGTCACAATTTAATTTTCAAGTGGCGTGCGTTGAAAGTTCATAGTGACCTACATCCCAAAAGGGTGAAGTGTAATGTCAAAAGAATAAAAAGTTAATTTATCATCAGCATAATTTTAATTTAACCCCTTACCGGAGGTCTCTTTTTGCGCTACCTATCTTCACTCTGAGAACCCTTAATATAACATGATTACCATAAAATCTAATTTCACTTTGTAAAGGGTGATCCAATTTAAGTTTCCTATTTTTCATAAAAAGAAAAGTAATTAGTATGCAAAATTTTATATATTTTTATTAACTATAGAAATATTCAGTGTTTGTCATTAAGGCGCTTTAGGGCACTAAATACTTCCGCCAATGGAATACAAATCGTAATTTGTTTTATAATACGTATTTTTAAAAGAAAAAGTTTTTTTTAATTATTATTATATAAAAGTATTAATATCTGTGATAACATTATGATGTCAATTTTTAGAACCTACTGTCTAGAACCTAGAATCAACAACTTAGAACTTTAATGGATATCCAATGGATTTTTGCATAGCACCCCAAAGCGTCGTAAACGAGCATTTGAAGTTTCAAAGCCGTGCCTCGATCGATATTTTTTACAATGTTACCAATATACGAAACTCATTCGAGTGGAAAAAAGTCGCATGACTTATCGTCCGACATTGTCAGTGTAGTGTGTCGTAACCCTAATAGTGCTTTGTGATGACTGATTGAGGGTAGTCTGAAACCTCATCAGCCGAAGATGCGAACGGGTGCCAGCCATCAGTCTTCTCGTGACCACGATGACTGTAACGTCGTCGAAACGTCGAGGTAAAATAGCAATAAATTACTACGCGATTAAGCCCCGAAAATATTCTAACTATACGAAACTCAATTTGGATCGCCCTGTATTATATTATGCAACGTGAATTAAGAGCGCTTGTAAAACATTATTTAACTTTAGATTGTGTTTTTTGGATTTTCATACATAAACTTACCATCTTAACATACAAACGTACTTAACAAACATGGATTATTATTTATTTTAAAAACCTATTTAGAGGCTAAAAATTTCACCCATGCCGGGATTCGAACCCGCAACCTCTGGCTATCCGTACCAGCGCTCTACCAATTGAGCCAATGGGCGACTCACGGCATCAGTGAAATTTCGAACCTCTTTACATTATTCTCTCTCTGTATTACGTACAGGTAGCGACATCTGACTTAAGAAAATTGCATTACTTACATTATAGTAATATTATTTATTTATTGATTATTGTAGACTTTTAGTCCGGATTTACTTACGGGTGTTGTTATATCGGAAAAGTCCGACCAGGTTTCGCTCCGATTCGCAGAGCTTAATCATGGTGAGCAGAGACGGAGCTCGCGTCGTCGGTTGCTTGTCTCACACTACGGGCAAGCGCGCGGCGCGCCCGCGCCGAGATAGGTGGGGCGGGTGCCGACACTGGCTGCGGGGGATTGATTATTATACAATAAGAACTTACAGTTACCTAAAACGCTCATACTGTTACTATATCTATTGTAGGCACACTTTACTAACTTCATAAGTGTAAAAAAAACCTATTTACAGGCTAAAAATTCAACCATGTAATACAGAGAATGTTGTAAAGAGGTGCGAAATTTCAATGATGCCGGTGAGTCACCCATTAGCTTAGTTGGTAAGAGCGCTGGCACGGATAGCCAGAGGGCGCGGGTTCGAATCCCGGCATGGGTGGAATTTTTACCCTCTAAATAGGTTTTTAAAATTGTCCTTAGCACGGGTTAGTGCATTAAAAATAATATATTCATAAGTGTTATCTTAAATGTACAACAATATTATTATAGTCAACATGTTGGACCCCAACAACAAACTCGTTGAGCAGAGCGAGGGCCCTGGCCATGGATGCATACTTATCATATTCCGTAGAAGTTTAGGCAGAGAACAAGTTTTACCACTTCCCTCGATTCTGAAAAACTCTTTCGCTACTGTTACCGAAAGGGCTGTCTTTTAAACTGTACCTATGTTATTATAATAAACACACATGTGTGTCCGTGCGCGTGCGCGTCGCTGTGTGTGTGACAGCGGCATCCCCACGCCGCAGCTCACGTCAGTCGGCCATTAGCTACCAAATTTAGCGCACCCTAGCGGCACGCACGCACAACCACATATCGTTTTTGAAATCCAACGTCTTCTGCCTTACTCTTTTCCTCATCCCTAACTTCTGACTTCGATCGGAACCCGCACATCGCTAACAGCTACATTATAATAATAATGATAAAGTCCACACAACACAATCATTCGACCTGGTCCCAAACTAGGATATCCTGTATGGTATGGCAACCAGTCTCGCTCGTAGCCCCGGCTGCCTGAGTGACCTTAAGCGATTACAAAGGTTAGGCAACATAGTCCGCGTTCAGTGCGTGAATGGGTGACAGTCTATGACTCACGCTAGTGGCACTTTTCCGAGCGGTTCCGTACTTCGCAAGGCACGTTAAGTAGTTGTTACCGGCTGCCGTCAATAGATCGCAGTCGTTACGCCAAGTCAGAGGCCATAGAGCGGCTTGAAAACTTCTGACAGTAAGACCAGTCACTACTACTCTACTCACTTTACTCACTTGAGCTGTGGTAGCGGAGCGGTGTAGAACTCCGGCTTCTCAATCGGGAGGTCGTGGGTTCGAACCCCGGCATGTACCAATGACTTTGTTTTCTAAGTTATGTACATTAATGTGAAATTATAGTAGCAATACTACTCGCTGACGGTGAAGGAAAACATCGTAAGGAAACCCTAGTGTCTTAGGTGTTAGCGTACCTCAGTACCTACGTACAATGGCCCAACTATGAAGCTAAGTACGGAAATCTCAGGTCTAACTAACTAACTAACTAACTAACTAACTAACTAACTAACTAACTAACTAACTAACTAACTAACTAACTAACTAACTAACTAAGACCATTCACTAGTCTTCCAAGACTCCACCAATTCGGACTGGACCCCGTGGTGGAGTATGGCCTATAGTAAAAAAGCAAAATCGGTACGCCAATCTTTGTCTTCAAAGATAGGTTATGCATCTATTTTTCTACTAAGTAGAATCCGCTTTATACTTCTCGACCGTCAAAACGTAGTTATAGAGGGCCATATACTAACCATATCGATGGAGCCTCGGCGGGCTGGATTAAATAATTTCGCGAGCCTATACCTACCTTCATTAGAGAAGAGACACGTGCCCATCGGTGGGGACATGAGGGTGGATGATGATGATGATTTATTGATACTGCATGTGCAGTCAATGGCATATCAACTTGTACACTCGGGTACTCTACTCAGTCGCGTGAAACGGAAATTTTAACCTTAATGTACTGTCGAATGTACGCACGCCAGTTTATTTATTTCTTTATTTATTAAGATACATAAGCAGGGCTACACAAATTGAATTCGAAATTGAAATTTGACATAACAAGTCTGTTGTGCACCCAATGGAATGTATACAGCGTTCGACATTAAATATAGCAACACTGGAAAGTTACTTAAAAGTAAGGATACTCATTTCGGATTTACTTAAGGGATTGCAAATATTGTACGTACTCGTTCACAAATGTTGACTAAAACTTCCCGTTAATTTGGTTTATCTAAAGGCTTTAATTTTGTTTGTAGAAGAAAATTACAAAACTCTATCTAGACGGTGCAAAGAATCCTTGTGAATAATTTTAGGGCTGACTTAATTTTCACAACTTCTTAATTATGAAGTACTGGTTTACATTGAAATGCTGAGAGCGATTTCTTTGACCCAAGCGACCAAAATGAAAATCGTATATATAATGCAGCTTAAACAAGTCCCACTTTTGCACACGGGCTTTCTCTCGCAGACAGAGAGAGATGATCATTAGCGCTCTTAATCACCACGCGTGCGCAACACATTTGTATTTTCAAGCGCTAAAATAATATATGTGAACAACGTCGACACTCACCGAGCGGTGGTAGCGGAGCGGTGTAGAACGCCGGCTTCTCAATCAGGAGGTCGTGGGATCGAACAAATGACTTTGTTTTCTAAGTTATGTACATTAATGTGAAATTATAGTAGCAATACTACTCGCTGACTGTGAAGGAAAACATCGTAAGGAAACCCTAGTGTCTGAGGTGTTAGCGTACCTCAGCGCTTGCTACGTACAATGGCCCAACTATGAGGCTAAGTGCGGAAATCTCAGGTCTAACTTACTAACCGTCTACACTCGGGTTTCATGACAATTTTTTCCTTCTTGGTAAGCAAGTGGCTTTGCCAGTAGAAGGGAAAAGGAAAAATATTTTTCATTATTTTTCATATTTTAACTATAGAAATTTGCCATACAAAGGTTGTCGGAAGAGATCACTTTGTGTGATAAGGCCGCCATCTCTACTGTTAGGATAAGAAATATCTGTGTAATTTTCTTTTTTATGTACAATAAAGTGTTCTAATCTCTGTCTATTTAGATAGCTAAATACCGCGCAGTGGTAGCGAAGCGGTATAACACCAGCTTTTCAATCGGGAGATCGTGATTTCAAACCCCGGCAGTTACCGCTCACATTTTTTTCTACGTGAGGCAAATTTTGTGGAGTTATAGTAGCAATATCACTCCCTGACATTTAAGGGAAACACTGTGAGGAAACCTGAGCGTCTGAGGTGTGCAATACCTCAGCGTTTGAAATTGCCAATCCGCTAAGGGCGCGCGTGGATGTTAAGCCCATAGTGTGCCCCATAGTGGGTACGTGCCATCTAAAAACCATGACGGCCTCTGTTGCGCAGCGGTAACGCATCTGCCTACCATGCAAAGAGGTCCCGGGTTCGAACCCCGGCTGGGGACAAAAAAACAAAGAAACCCTGAGGTCTTGGATGTTTACATGTGTGTGATGTCGTTGCTTCTGATTCCCATGACACAGGGTATCCTAGTGTGGGTCCAGAAGCAATGTATGTGCCTGTATGTAAACGTAATGTTATGTTATGTCCCAGGCACTACAGCATCCGACTGGTCTCTTCACCCATCTAGTGTGAGTGAAGATGTCACTGGACGCTGTATAAGCCATCTCATTACGTAGATGCAAAGGTCAATGAGCTACAAATAAAACTTTTATTTCAATTATTGACATACCTACTACAAAAGAACCTCCGAGGGAAATTTCCAGTATTTTCCCGTCCTATTTCAGTGTCAAGTGAGAGATAATTATTATCACTAGCCGAAAACCTATTTTGCCGGCACATTCACGATACAATCAAGGAATTCCCACTCATTTATTTCGGGGCAATATCGGGGTCTGCGCCAAGGAAGCCTTAATAAGACCTGCGGGATATTCAGAGGACTCCCGCTTCCGTCGATAAGGGGAGAATAGGAGCCTTCGTTCCTTCCTTTATATATTTTATTTTGTACTTATATATATTATAATATATATAAGACTATTTCTTTGAAGAATAAACAAGTTGTGTTTCTCTGTAAACAAAGATTTATTTTCCGGTTACTTAAAAGATAACTACTAAACTAAATTTCACACATAGAACCAAGCTATTACCTATAATACTTACCTGTAAACAAAGAAACGACATTAAATGTTTATTGTTCCTTTTCTGTTTAATATTTTACATTTCAATTGAAATTCAATCTACGTTTCATCTGACAGAACGCATTTGCGAAGACACTCTTACTACATAATATAACCTAAACACAGAGCGCGTTTGTGGAGTGCGCTGTACTCAACCTAAAGAAGAACATAATTCTTTACATCTCCCCCCCTCAGGAGGGAAATTCACCAAAAATTTCCGATAAAGATGTATACATCGCGCTGTTAGTTACTCAACCAAGGAAGGCACTGGGATAAGTTTTGTAACATGAAAAAGGTTTGATTCAATCTTTTTATGACCTGTGTTTATTTTATATATTGAGTGTGAAATCCTTTCCACTATCTCGTATGGTCCAATTTTCAATTCATCTAATTTTTTTCTGTTAAGTTTGTTTCCATTTTCCACGTAAACCATATCTCCCACTCTAAATTCGTAGTTTTTTCGTTTTTTGTCAAATAGCGTTTTGTTGTAGTTGTGTGATATTCTCGTATTCTCAAGGGCTGTTTTTTTATCTCTGATCCAGTCGTTTTGTGTTTGGTTTTTCTTTAATTCCTTTGGTAGAATAGTTACATCTGTACCATTTAAAAGATATATTGGTGAGAATCCAGTAACCGAGTGTACAGTTTCATTATATTTATTAACACATTCATGAGCTATTGTTGTCCAAGTTCTCCTTTCTCCTTCATTGATCTTGCACCTGATTTTATTTACTAATGTTTGATTTAGCCTTTCATTTAGACCATTCGAGAACGGTGCATTTACTGCTGTAAATACTATCTGTATCTTCTTGTTTCGTAGAAATTCCTTGAATTCATTTGAATTAATTCCCGGGTATTGATCTGTGAGAATCATACCGATTTCCTCTGTTTCTGTTACATTTTTGACTAATTTTATGAAATCATTTGCAGTCTGAGTTTTTGATGTTAGAATGAATGCGTATCTGGTAAAGTGATCTACTAATAAATGCATGTATTTCTTTGTTGATCTTGAACCTCCAAAACCTCCAATAGTGTCTATAGACACTATTTCGAACGGTTTTGTGGCTGGGCCTAGATGAGAAAGTAAGCCAAATTTGTCATGTCCTCTTGATTTATTTTTGATGCAAATTTTACAGTTTTTACAAACTTTTTTAATATTACATATCAAGTTTTTAGCTGCATAGAGCGGACTAATTGTTTTCTGCATTTGCCCAACTCCAATATGACACAGGTTCTCATGTATGTTTTTTACAAGTGCGATGCTAAAATCTTCTGTAAGTATAATTTTCTCTTTTTTTCCTACCTTTTTAAAATACACACTGTGTTTTTCGATTAATTTTGTTCTTTTATTCTGTATTTCTTTATTTTTAGTCTGATCTATTAAAATATCATCCAGTGTAATAAGGTTCACAACTTTTAATTGTTCGTCTGTATTTTCATTTGATTCCAGTACCGGATTTCTGCTGAGGCAGTCTGCTTCCAAATTTTGCTTTCCTGGTGCATATTTTATTTTGAAGTCATATTGAGACAAATAATATGTTAGATCACCGAGTTCCTCATCCGTCCTTGCCTTTAGATTCATGTTCTCTAATGGTTTGTGGTCTGAATAAACTGTAAATGGTTTACCTATCAACCAATATTGCCAGTACTGTACGGCTTCCTTAATAGCTAGACATTCCAAATATATTGCTTTCTTTCTTTTCTGAGCTCCATTTAGCTTTTTAGAAAAGTATGCCACTGGTTTTTCTTTTCCGTCAGGTTGCGTCTGTTTCAATATGGCTCCAATACCTTTTAAAGAAGCATCAGTATAAATTTTGATAGGTAAGTCTCTATCAAAAATTTCCAGAACGGGTTGGGAACATAGCAGATTTTTTATCGTTTCAAATGCTTTTTGGCAATCATCTGACCAATCATACTTTTGATTTTTTCGGAGTAAATTATGCAATGGATCTAATATTATCGCACTGTTTTGTATGTACTCATGGTAAAAATTGATTTTTCCTAGGAATTGTCTTACATTTTTCTGTGTTTTCGGTATTGGAAAATTCCTTATTGAAATCAAATTGTCCTTTACTGGTTTAACAGAGTTATTTTGAATTATGTGGCCTAGATATTTTACGGAGTCTGCTGCAAATGTGCATTTTGTAAATTTTAGCCTAAAGCCTTCAGATTTGATTGCTTCTAACAACTGTGTCAGATGATCTATGTGCTCAGCAAAAGTTTTTGAAAATATAAGTATATCATCGATGTAATTCACGGCAAACTCAGTAAGTTTATATTTTCTCAATATATTACTTAATATCCTCTGAAAAATTGCAGGTGAAGTCTTTAGTCCAAATGGTAGGCAGGTCCATTGGAAATGTCCTTCTTGTGTTACAAATCCTGTTTTCTTTCTGTCTTCAATTCTTAAAGGAATAGACCAAAATGCGGAATTTATGTCTAGAGTAGAAAACAGTTTGCAATTCCTAGTCTTTGTCATTAAATCTTCAATTAACGGAAACGGTTGAGCTTGAGGTATTACTATTTTGTTCAGGTCTCTAAAGTCTATACATAATCTAGATTTCTTATTTTCTTCTTTTTTGAAAGCCAAAGTAACTGGTGCAGCAAAAGGACTATAAGATTCTTCAATCAGTTTGGTATCTAGTAATTTTGAAATTTGTTCTTCTATTTCTTTCCTATCTTCTACTGTACACCTATAAGGTCTTTTACTGCAGTATTTATCTACTAGTAAATCTATCCTCGCCTCATATCCGTTAACTGTGCCGATATCGTATTTGTCTTTTGCAAACACTGATTTATATTTGTCAATCAATGTATTTATTTCTTCTTTTTTATATTCATTCAAATGATTAATTTTTATTTCAAAATCTTCTTCTCTTATATGCTCATTGAAATTTATCTCGTAGTTTCTTTCAGTGTTTACTACTGTGTTATTTTCTATATTTGTAGATATATATTTTTTTACAACTTTTTCTTCTTCTTTCATAGTATTTTTTTCTTCACTTTTGTCTTTATCTAGGCCCTGTTTTTGGGTTATTTTTAAATCTTCATTCTGTATCAGTTTGAATGTTTTAATCAAATCCAAACCGATAAGGAAATCATATTTGAAATCTTGTTTGTCAATGATGTACACATCCATTGCTTTTTCCATCTCAAACATTTTTATTTTCAAATTCGTCAAACCACTTGTTTTTTTAACACCATTAATCGTTACTAAATCTGCTTCATTTGAACTATTTCCTTTTCCTTTTAATTTTAATAGCTTTGAGTTAATTAAGGAAACATTCGAACCTGAATCATAAACTCCATCTATTTCCAATTCATCGTTCAAAAGTAGTTTGACATTTATTAATGGTGTTACTATTCGTTTTTTTGGTCACTTTCATTTAATTCTGCTTCTATGACTGAATTGTTGACATGTTTTATATAATTCTTCTTCATTTTATCATCATCTCTTCCTTTAAACCAGCATGTGGCCTCAGAATGATAACGAGTACCTTTATTTAGTTTTTCACAAACTCTGCATGGGTGTCTCTCTTCATTTTTATCATTGTTTTTTGTAATATTTCCATATTTTTTCTTAGCTGTGAAAGTTTTTTTATAAATCATGTGTTCATACTTATTTAGTTCATTGAACAAATCCACAGTATCTTTTAACACTTCTCTGTCCAACTTGTTAAGAACATATTCTGGTAAACCAGCTGCGATAATGTCCACTAATGTACTAGTATCAATCGATCTTCTCATATCCAACAAAAGTCTTTCTTTTTTTATAGCATAATCCAATAAAGAACCATCTTTGTATTTAAACCACAGTGCGTACGTGACTGTATTCCATCCCTTGTTTGCAAAGGATTCACAGAATTTGGTTTTCCACAATGCCCACTCAGAGTTCATTGTCAGTTTAATAATCATAGAATTGTACCAATCCACGCAACTTTTATCCATAAATAATCTCAGTATTTCAATTTTTTTTGCATCCATAGTCACCTCAAAGCGTGTACATTCTTTTTCAAAAGTATCCATCCACTGATCGGCATTGGAATTTTTCGTTGTGAATTTTTCAATCACAAACTTTTCTGCAATATGTTTTAGACTTTGCTGTCTAATTTCCTGCGTATTTTCCACTAATTTTTCCAATATTTTTTCCAATGTACCTGTTTCCTTTTGGTGTCCAGCGGCAGCGGAATGTTTTTCTTCATTCAATTCTTCCAGAAATTTATCACCAAATTGTAAATTACCCTCTTCATCAATGTATATTTGTTTTAGTTCTTCTGTCATTGTTATCCAAACTCTTCTTACCTGGTACCTTTTTGTCAGACTATTTTTCACTTTATGATAAGCCGTCATCTTCATAATTTCTTTATGATGACTAATTGATTGTAGCTCTTCTGGTATTGCAAACATTTTGCCTTCACTTGTGGTCACTGAGGTTATGCAATAAATGCTTGATTTTCCATCACTTGCTGGCAACAATGTAAATTCAAAACGCAGTTTCTCCATATTTAGCTCGTTTTAACAGCTAATGTCGTTTTATAAGACTATTTCTTTGAAGAATAAACAAGTTGTGTTTCTCTGTAAACAAAGATTTATTTTCCGGTTACTTAAAAGATAACTACTAAACTAAATTTCACACATAGAACCAAGCTATTACCTATAATACTTACCTGTAAACAAAGAAACGACATTAAATGTTTATTGTTCCTTTTCTGTTTAATATTTTACATTTCAATTGAAATTCAATCTACGTTTCATCTGACAGAACGCATTTGCGAAGACACTCTTACTACATAATATAACCTAAACACAGAGCGCGTTTGTGGAGTGCGCTGTACTCAACCTAAAGAAGAACATAATTCTTTACATATATTATACTATGAAATAATCGTGAACTATGTATAGTTATATTATTTTTCATGCTCTAACCCGTGCTAAGGACAATTTTAAAAACCTATTCAGAGGCTAAAAATTTCACCCATGCCGGGATTCGAACCCGCGACCTCTGGCTATCCGTGCCAGCGCTCTTTCCAACTGAGCTAATGGGCGTCTCACCGGCATCAGTGAAATTTCGAACCTTTTTACAATATTTTCAGTATTACGTACGTATATATAGTTTACAATGGCAATGCGGTAGACTTAATGTTACAATCATTTTCTACCGGTCAACCGCAGGAGGTGCACGAAAATAAGTTTTAGGCACGCGGAAGTGCGAGAATAAATAAATACATACATACATTACATACATAACCTCACGCCTGTATCCTAGAGGGGTAGACAGAGGCTTGGGACTGCCACTTGCCACGATCCTGACAGATCACCTTCGCTTCAAACACGATTAGACCCGTTAATTGTACAGCTATGTGTCATTTCTTGTTTAAGAGCTGTTAATTTTTACAAATAAAAGAAAATACTTATATTTTAAATATAAGTATGATTATTAAAGAATGATGTTAGCTCGAAAGAGGATGTATCTAATTTCCTTCAGCAACTAACCGTCGTAAGGTAGTCTGGAAGAAATTGTTTTAAGCAATAAGGCCGCCAATTGTACCTACTGTGTATATTCGTAATTATATTGTATTTGTTGTTTTTCCAGTGTATTATTATTATTATTAAATTCTTTATTGTACCTGTAAAGATTGTACAATTGGCGGGCTTAATACTAAATAGTATTTTATTCTAGCCAACCAACAAGTGACGAGGAGAAGGTGGGAGTAGTGACAAACAGTGAGGTGATATTTTATTGTCAAATATCTTTTTTTACAATTAAACTATGTATCAATATGTACAATAATTATAAACATACATACATACAAAGATAATAATTAAACACATACATAAAATTCACAGTACATACATGTCTATATACATATAAATGTACAATAAATACTATTGTTATCTTATCTCATCTTAGTGACTAGAATTCAGGAAGGTATGTTCCGTTGCTTTGGACATGTGCAAAGGATGAAGGACGAAAGACTGACAAAATAAATAAATCAAGCGAATAAATCGGTGTAAGGGACATACTTCAACCAAGCGGACATACTTCAACCAGAAGGAGACATGTTAGCAGAGGGCAACATAATAAATGTATCACCGGCATGCTTGTATACTAACTTAGTTAGCCTATGAACTATTCTTAGGAAGAGGAGGTCGATAAATAAAATTGTGACAAATGATTTTTATTCCTTTAATGATATCAACCTTTTATATGTCTCCACTGCTAGGGCACGGGTCTCTTTCCGCATCGGAGGAAAGTTAGACCATACTCCACCACGGGGGCCAAGTCCAAGTTTGTCGAGGATTGTAAGACAGTGGCGACCCAGACTGTCAGAAGTTATCAGCCGCCTGGGAGGCCTCTGACATGTCTTAACGACTGCCATTATGTGACAGCCGGCACCAATGGCTCAGCGTGCCTTGAGAAGCCCGGAACGCTTGGGAAAAATGCCACTAGCGGTAGAAACGGGATGGTCGTCGTCGTCGTCAGGCTATACTAGTCCACTGCTGGACATAGCCCTCCCCTAAAGAGCGCCACGTTGTGCTATCACATAATCCCCACGCTGGGCATGCGGCTTGGGGATCGCATTTCGGTGGAATTATACTGCAGGGGGCGCTGCTGCTCACCCCCCGGTTTGTGTCCCTTAGTCGCCTTTTACGACGCCCGCGGAATGAATTTGGGTTGGTGCTATTCTCTAGGCCGACACCACACAGCAACGGGATGGTCACTCAACCAGTGACTAACCGCGCCTACTCTTGCTTAATCCAAGTGATTGATTCCAACAGCTCGATTCCACTAGGCCACGAGCGCTTCCGTTTATTATATTAATTTCTTAGTTATATATTAAACAGGTCTAATCGCGATTATTTATAAGGGCCGGTCGGGGGGCGTAGTGAGTGTTGGGTAAAGGACCCACTTAAATACTAATACTTAAAAACTGGTAAGAAATTACACTTACAAATTCTGTCCGGGTCGACGCCTCTCGACTTGGCAGCCGGCGCCGTTCGGGATGAGTGCACTGAGGTTTGGGGATCCCTAGACTTCCCCGTCTATCCCCAAAAGCTTTTTTCCCAGAAAGCTAGCTACCTGCAGTGCACTTTTACGACACCGCGTTTCACCGAAATATTCACTGTTTCGGGCGATTGGTCGCTCGACACCAAAACTGCCAATACGGGATCCATCCTGGAACTTATCTCACACTTCACACGAAGATATAAGCCCGGCAATCTATATACTATATATCGACAATCGGCAATTGCCACACCAATTTGGGCCAACAAACGTTTCACACGTTTTCCAACCAAAAAACAAGAGGTCAATGTGCCGACTCATCTGACAACTGTCAAGTAGTCTGCGTTCTAAAAAACGCGTTCCAAAATCAAACTTCTATTCTAAGCAGTGAGTGTTGCGTGTCGGCCACCTGCGAAAAACTAAAAGTCACTAGCCACAATACGAGTAATTGACTGTACTCGCCATTACAGTCTACCTAATTTTTCTAATTCCGGTTAGTCGCCCATCAGCTCAGTTGGGAGAGCGCTGGCAAGGTTAACCAGAAGTCGCGGGTTCGAGTCCCGGCATGGGTGGAATTTCTAGCCTCTAAATAGGTTTTTAATATCGCGAATCATTAAGATGACAGTATTAGTATGCATTATTTTTTTATATGTTTTGTTAGTTTTGGCAATTCCTGCCGAACAAGCCGGAATAGGGGAGTCTGGTGTGGAATTCTGTGCTCTCGTACGATTAACTTGGGCTCCAATAAAGGACAACTATACCTTCGGGGATTAATACTGGCGGTGAAGTGGCGAGGTGTTAGCTGGTGTCGTAAAGGTGTACGAAGACTGTGCTTCGGGACCTGTGAGTTATGAGCGTGAGTAGTTTATGCTTTAGATACAAAAAACAAATAGAAATGTACTGGAGAGACGCATTTTCTTTTGTTTGATAAAGGAATTGCTCCTTTATCAAACAAATGAAAATTGCCTAGTCGAACCGAGTGATTGGAATCAATCACTTGAGTTAAGCAACAACAGGCGCAGTCAGGTGCAGGATTGGTGATCGTTTCGCGACTACCGCTAATGGCATTTTTTCCGATCGCTACTGTGCTTTGGCACGTTAAGCCGTTGGTGCCAGTTGTCATGTAATGGCAGTCGTTAAGCCATGTTAGAGGCCTTATGGACGGCTTGATAACTTCTGACAGTAAGACCCGCCACTGTCGGCGGAGCGGTTATGTACACAACCGCTTTTATGTTGTAAATTAGTTATCATAATTATGCGTCAGGAAACCTTCAAACCCTCAGGTCCGAAGTGTTCAAATACCTTAGCGCTTGAAATTGCCAAACCGCGGTAGGCACACGTGCTGATCAAGCCTATACTGTCTGACGAAGTTTTACACACCTATTTAGAGGCTAAAAATTTCACCCATGCCGGGATTCGAACCCGCAACCTCTGGCTATCCGTGCCAGCGCTCTACCAATTGAGCAAGGGCCGTCCTTAGCACGGGTTAGTGCATTAAAAATAAAAATAGTATAATGAAGTTTTATACGTTCAGTCTGGCGTCAGTACAGTCCACGACCTTGATAAAGCTCGAATTGGTGCCAGACTGACGAAGCATCAAAATATTCGAATACCCGTCAGTCTGGTCCATCAGTCCACTGAATATACAATCAGTCTGCAGTCAGTCTAACCAGACTGACTAACCATGACTGACGCCAAACTGAACGTGTAAACTCCGTCTCTGAGAGAAGGCCTGTGCCCAACAGTGGGCTGAATGTCGGCTGCATTAAAAAATACATACATACATAACCTCCCGCCTGTATCCCAAGCAGAGACCAGGGACTGCCACTTGCCACGATCCTGACAGATCACCTTCGCCTCATCGTTGATGTTGCATGCACGCACGCCGGTTCTGGGTACTTTTTATCTTCCCCTTTGCTAATACATCCCCTATTTGGTCGATGTATGTCCGCCTGGGACGTCCCTTACCAGCCCTTCCACTCACATTCGTAATATATATTTGTTTCGTCAATCTTTCTTTATTCATCCTCTCCACATGTCCAAACCAACGCAATATTCCTTTCTCAATTCTAGTCACTACAACGTCTTTCAGTCCATGACGTTCTGTAATCAGACTATTGCATTAAAAAAACGTGCACGACTAAGTATGTATGTGTCGACCTTAAGCCGCTCCACGTAATTAGGCAGGCTGTATCGAATACGGGAATCCGGTGAAATGCGGCTCGTGTAATCGGACTCGGCAGATGCTGATTATGTGATTGAATATTTTATTTGGGGCTATTGCCCGGGTTGGTTGAGGTAGGATTTCGTTACTTTATTCTGGTCGTCTTTTAAGTGATTTGTTCGTATTAAAAATGAGTCCATGGCAGTGGTGGCAGAGGGTAATATTCTAAGAAATTTGTACGATTTTTTTTTTAAAAAAACTATAGATTATTGTTAGACGGAATCGATTTTTTTTAAGTAATACTCGCTGCGTGCGCTTAATTGCAACGTGCTCACAGCAGAATAGCAATTTCATGAGGTATTTAAACTTCTCAGGCACTCATCTTTCCTCACGATGTTTACCTTCACAGGTAGCGACTGGTATTTTACTATAACTTCACAAAAAGTTCATCACGAAAAAAAAGTGAGTGGTACGTGCCGAGATTTGAACCCACGACCTCCCGATTGAAAAGCTGGTGTTGTACCGCTCTGCTACCACTGATTCATAGTTGAAATATAGAAAAATCATTTTTCTTTTCCCTTCTACTATAGCAATGCCACGCGTACGTACATAACTTAAAGGTACACAACTTAGAGTACAAAGTAATCGGTAGATGCCCGCACCGAGAAATTAATAAATATTAAATTGTTCTTAAATTAATATTATTCTTCTTCTTCAGGCTATATTAGTCCACTGCTGGACATAGCCCTCCCCTGGAAATAGCGCCATAGCGCAAGCTTGTGCCGTCATTGGGGGGTAATGCCCATAATCCCCACGCTGGGCATGCGGGTTGGGGATCGCAGTTTGGTGGAATTGTACTGTAGGGGGCGTTGCTGCTTACCTCCCAGCTTGTGTCCGTTAGTAGCCTTTTACGACACCCACGGGAGAAATTTGGGTTGGTGCTATTCTCTAGGCCGACACCACACAGCAAATTAATATTTGTCTTTAATTGTCCACAGATTATGAAGCCCGTGGCAGGGTGCAGCAGCGTGCTGACGCTATGTGGAGTGCGGGCATTGTCTTCATCACGCAGATAGTCCTGTGTCACTTCGCCACAGGTGTGTACCTAACTTCAACTTAACTCTTAAAACCTACTCCATTCTCCTCACATCTGTTAGAAAACTGATAGTCCATGGGGAACAATGTTCTGGAGTGGAGACCGCGACTTGGCAAATATGATGCAAGGTACCTAATTTCTAATGCTACTTTTATTCGTTTCTAATAATAGCTATTATTAGAAACGAATAAAAGTAGCATTGGAAATATCCCAAAGTTAAGTTCGAGCTTTTTAGACGAAATATTTATTAAATGGCAATAGAAATATTTAATTCCCTGCCAAAAGAAATATGTTCCCTACCGGAAAATTTATTCGACAAAGCGCTTTCTAACTGGTTGGTTCAAAAATGTATATACAGTATGAATGATTACTTTAAAACACAATGACTTTTAAATGCATCTATGACCTCTTATACTCTGGACATTGTATAATAATCTTGTAAATAATATAGCCTTTCTAATTTTTCAATATAATATCTGTATACCATATTATGGTGCTACACGCTTGTCCATAACAATGTGTTTAGTAAAATCTACATGTACCGTATTTGCCGATAAATAAAGACTTGAAAATTGAAACTAGAACGTATGACAAACCATATAGGTAGTACTCTGTCGAGGTAAGATAACTGGATAGCCTTCTAGGATACTTAGGTCTATCGCGCACTAAGATTTTTTGTCGCACGATATTTTTATCACAGAAAAAGATTTACATTAATTTAAATTTAGATTTATTCAAGCAAACAGTTTGCAATAATGTTTACAAAATGGTGTTGCTTACATAATTACAGTGTATCCGTTCTTAAATGGCAAAATGAGTAAACAAACCTCACTCGACCACAAAACACGAATTCCGGAAGCATCACTCGATGTAGGTTACCACATTTAGTTGTAGACACTAGTTAAGACACAGGGGCATCATATTAACCGAAAATTGGCTGAATTTGTGATTAAAAGTATGATTTTTGCCGAAATTCTAAATACACTGATTGTCTGATCACAGGTTAGCAAAACTACACAGATTAGTTTGTCATTTCTTTTAGTGTTGGGATGCGGTTGTATGAGGTGAATGAAAGAACGAATGAACGAAATTGCGCTGTTATGTTATTTAAGAAGTGCACATAGCACCGGAATAATAAAAATAACAAAATAGAGTAGGTATTGCGGTGGGTATAGAATAAAGAATTAAAGTTTGATTGATTTTTTTACTAAAACCTTGCATGTTTTCTTTACCAGTTTTCTTTACCGCAGTTTTTATTTTCTGCGAGCCAACGGTATAGACCGCAACTACATCACACCAAAATACGGCGTTTTTTTTTTTTATTTTACTCTGTTGGTTATGCCGTTGATTCTTCGAGCATGCTTAAAATTCTGTCAGTTTTAAAGCGGTATACAAAACTGCCAGTGGATCAGCCGAGCCAGCGAGCAAGAAGTTTTTTTCACGTTGCTGTAGCCACGGTTGCCAAATGAGATTTTATAAATATCTCCAAGTCATTATACTATTTTTATTTTTTTAATTCACTAACGAATTTTTAGCCTCTAAATAGGTTTTTTAAAATTGTCCTTAGCACGGGTTAGTGCATTAAAAATAAAAATAGTATAATCATGTGGTACAGCGATATCATTCCGATGTAAAAAAAAGAACGATACTGCAAAGTAGGTAGTCGGGGCTGTAAGTGATAAAATCTTACTTCAGCCAGATGTCGCTGCCTGTACGTAATACAGAGAATAGTGTAAAAAAGAACTAAAAATAATATATTTTGCAGCACAAACCCCCATTTTAAATGGTCAAACATCTTTAATGTTCTACACGTTTTTCGATTCTACTTTTCCCCATTATGATCATAAGAACTCTTTATTGAGGAGATAGCATTACCGCCAACATTTATTAGCGGAATTTTCTTAAATTTTTTGTCCCAGTTTGTAGGTATATGGGTCGAGTTTAGTGTAGCAGATGGATTGCGATACTAATATTACATAATCATTTAGATTATTTTATGACTTAAACTTCATTCATTCCATTCATTCAATAATGAAATCCGTCATTCATTCAGTAATTGCAGCAACACTATGAAATGTCACAATTTATTGGTCAGCCATGTTTGTTTACTCGTTTTGCCATTTAAGAACGGATACACTGTACATCTAACATGATCCCTATATGCCTAAACTAGCTCGAAACTGTACTGCAGGCATCTAATGTTTCTTTAACAGTTTTGCTTAATGTTGCACAATTATGTAAATTGTGTATGTGTGTGTGATAGTTGGTGTGAGTTAGAGCGTGCGTGTGTGAGGGTTGAAGGCGACGTATGAGTTAGCAAGACAGTGCGCGCACATAGGTACGACTGAAAAATCGCATCGATTTTTAAATTGTTATTTGTCATATTTAGCTGCGACCGCTCGCGACGCAATTGTCGTGAAAACAAAATGCAGTGTATGAATTTCTATGGTACCGAACGCACTGCGATACTTAAAACACGCACTCGTTTTTATTCTAAGGCTTAGCACGCATAGCAAATAAAATCGCCGCGATTTTTTTCTGCTCGATTTTAAGTCGCGTAGGTACTGGAAACTAATTTCGCGTGAATTGTTTTTCGCAAGTGCGTACGCACTTCACACATTTTTCATATCTCGCAGATGTTTGCGGAAAAATCCGCGCGTCGAAAAATCATAATGCGTGCTAAGCCTTACTGTAACCACGCAAGACTATCGAACCTGTCCCTTCCCAGACGAGCCACCAGCCAACGAGACGGCCCAGACGACTGTGACGTCATTCTACGCCCTTTCGGCTTCTGCGCCCGCGCCGATCATGCTGCGACTTGGCAACTCCACCATAGACAGCACTAAGTCTTTTAAGGTGCCGCAGCCCTCGCCTGACCCGGACAGCCGGACTGACCCTCCACCGGTAAGAAAGAATTCATTTGAATTTAATTTATGTCAACGTTAAGATTAATTTTCTCTCTCTCTGATAGCGGTGTGCCCTGCAGTGGGACATTTAATAGGCTAGTATTTTAAAAACCTATTTAGAGGCTAAAAATTCCACCCATGCCGGGATTCGAACCCGCGACTGGATAGAGCGAGTTGGATAGAGCGCTGGCACGGATAGCCAGAGGTCGCGGGTTCGAATCCCGGCATGGGTGGAATTTTTAGCCTCTAAATAGGTTTTTAAAATTGTCCTTAGCACGGGTTAGTACATTAAAAATAAAAATAGTATAGGCTAGTATTTTCTTAGGCTAACGAAAGCATACAGAAAAAGCCGCTTTCTGGCCAAGTAGACATAAAAAGATGTACACAACACGGGAGGTAATAAAGAAAGATCTCGATCGCATATTTACGTCCCTCGCTTGCAGCTCGGGCCGCAAACTTCGGCGATCTCGGCCTTTCTTTGTATTACCACCCTAGTTGTGCAATGTACTATTTCCGACGTTTCGGCGCTTTTTCAGGTGCCGTGGTCTCGGAAGACTCAGACATTCATCCGAGACCACGGCACCTGTATAAAACAGTTTTTATTATTTAATAGGCTACATAAATAAAAATGCAATTTACCGATTATACTCTACACATAACTGTTGCAATTAAGTAGTAAAAAAACGGAATTTCAAGTCTCGCATAACATATTTTTAAATAAAATGGTTGATGATTTGTGAACAAATCGAAAAGACTATTCGTAAATCAACTCAAATATTTGAACGTAAATAATTTATATTCTGTTTGCTGAATGTCAATGTACTCGTACAATGTAAAATGTAAGCCGCTGCCTTGGGGTCGTATTGTAGTGGAGAAAAAGTCGACGGTGAAATATCGGGTCACACGGCCGTTGTTTTAACGTGAAACGCCTATAAATAAGCATTAATTTATAGTTTAAGCTGCTCTGGCTCTGGCGCCATTTAGGGCCAGTTTCTGAATTGAAAATTTCGCTAAGTGAATAGTTAACTGTAAGGAATTGATTATTTCACTGAGTAAATACTTAAGTAACGGTCTTTCACTCTCTGGGAAATTCGAAGGGACAGCACTACAGTTAAGTATTTTGTAAACTTTTAGTCCCGATCTACTTACGGGTGTTGTTATATCGGAAAAGTCCGACCAGGTTTCGCTCCGATTCGCAGAGCTCACCATGATTAAGCTCTGTGAATCGGAGCGAAACCTGGTCGGAATCTTCCAATATAACAACACCCGTAAGTAGATCCGGACTAAAAGTCTACAATGTGCTGTGCTTACGAAAGTTTTAGTTCAAAAAAGTTAAGTATTTACGCAGCGAAATTCTTAATTCAGAAATCGGGTGTTAATCTAAACTTATTCTAGAACTTAACCATAAAGAGCAATAAAAGAAAAATAAAACAGGTTAAAACTTAAGAAACAAGTTAGGTTGTTAGTGGAGAGATCCTTCAAAACCTGGGTCTTAAAACGAGGTAAAATGCAGTTGGCTCGTAGAATAGGAGTGGTTAGAGCTGACTCCGAAACAAATAAAAATACGTTGTCTCTCTTTACGCAGGTCACAGTAAGGCCACACGTCATATCAGCGAAGGAATCGAGCAAAATTGTGCCTCACTTGGTAGCGGTGATGCGGAACACTCACTTGGACCATGACAGGAGGTTCGGCCCCTCGTTTGAGGACGACGGAGGAGGGAACCTGACCAAGATTACTGTACAGCTGGGAGAGGACGCGCATTTGAATTGTAGGATTAGTCTTTTGCAGGATAAAACGGTGAGTTGTGTTAAATGAAAATCTCGTTTCACTTCATTAATTTCACTGTATTAACAGCAATCAAAGGAAGCACTCGTGGCCTAGTTGAACCAACAGGTTAAGCAACAACAGGCGCGGTCAGGTGCGGGATGGGTGACTGTCGACTACCGCTAGTGGATTTTTTTCCGAGCGCTTCCGTGCTTCGCAAGGCACGTTAAACCGTTGGTGCCGGTTGTCATGTAATGGCAGTTGTTAAGCCATGTCAGAGCCCTATAGGCGGCTTGATAACTTCTGACAGTAAGGCCCGCCACTGTCTTACGATCCTCCACCAACCCGGACTTGGCCCCCGTGGTGGAGTATGGCCTAACCTTCCTGCAATGCAGGAAGAGACCCGAGCCCCAGCAGTAGGGACATACAAGGTTGAAATGTTAAATCCAATGGTCTATTTGAGCATCTAGATAAATAAGTAGATAGAGAATACTTTATTGTACATAAAAAAGAAATAATAAGAGCGCCAGAACCAAAATGGTCGTCAATCGACGGGCCCATTTTATTAGGGTTTCGTAGTCAACAGTTAGATACCCTAATAGTTTTATGTCCGTCCGTCTGTTTGTCTTCCCTTGAATCCAATATGGAGTAACGGTGCCTTTTTCAACCACGCCTTATATTTCTTCCATTCTATCCTTTCATTTTTTTAAATCAAAATTTAAATATACGTGAGTGACCCAATCTAGGTTTCATTTGCATTTTGTCTTGCTACTTCACCTTTGAAGAAATAAGGCTGTTGACGATATTTTTTACGTTACAATTTGTGCGTTTCTCCGTTCTTTCTCCGTTTTATTCTTTATGAGACAGTTTTCTACGATTTTAAAAATAAACCCAGTGTTTTGAAGTCACATACATTTTATTATTATTTATTCCAAGAACCCTTTCAACGGAATCCTATGTTCCGCGTGTCCCGACATGCACGTTTTTTTTAATTTGCACCATTATGTCTCTAAATCATGGTTAGAATATCCGCTTAAAAGTTTCGGATGTTTCTTCCGGCAGAAAGGTTGGCCATACTCCACCACGAGGGCCAAGTCTGGGTTGGTGGAGGATTATAACACAGTGGCGGGCCTTGCTGTCAGAAGTTATCAATCCGTCCACAAGGCCTTTGACATGGCTTAACGACTGCCATTACATGGCAACCGGCACCAACGGCTTAGCGTGCAAGCGTTCGGAAAAAATGCCACTTGTGCCAAATGCGCCGTAGTCACGGGACGGTCACCAATTCTGCACCTGGCCGCGGCTGCTGTTGCTTAACCAAGTGATTGATTCCAATCACTCGGTTTGACTAGGCTACGAACCCTTCGAGAGATAATTATACACTTACCAGGATCTAAGAGAACGAAGACAAGATCCGTCTAAATTAATTTCGGACAAGCTTATAAATAATTATTTTAGGAGAAGTCTGTGTATTGTTTTCACTACAAGGAGGTCTCCTTTTGTTCCAATATTCCAAAAGCCATAGGGCTTGTTGATTATTAAACTTTCAGGATTCATTGTGTTATGGAAATGAAATGAAATATTTTGATTAAGCCTGTAATAAGTTACCGAACGTACACAATAGAGCACAGCATTATTAAATTTAATTTAGTTCAATTTGATTCGATTAATCGTGTTGTAATTAATTAGTCTGTCTTTGCTAATGTATGTGAAAACTATGATTGGAAATTTCACTGGTATATGCGTATCTAAATTATATTCTAAGTAAGAATGTTATTGTACTGTTGGTTTTCTAAATAAATAAATATAAAATAAATAAAATAATATATTGTTGATATACTACGAGTAGCTATCGTTGGTAAAGGTTGTGATTTCATGTTAAATAGCTTACAACCTATTTCCAAACCTAACAATTTCACGAAAAAAATTAAATTAAAAACCGACTTCTGTACACTAAGGTACATAATATAATAGAAAAATTAAAATCCAAAAATAGGCCTTTTCTCAGTTACAAAGTATAGATTTAATTACCGCTGACATGTTTGAACACTTTGGATACTTAGGTTTCCTCACGATGTTTTTCTTCACCCTTAGGTGGTATTGCTATTATAACTTCACAAATTTTATTAAAAAACCTATTTAGAGGCTAAAAATTCCACCCATGCCGGGATTCGAACCCGCGACCTCTGGCTGTCCGTGCCAGCGCTCTATCCAACTGAGCTCACCGGCATCAGTGAAATTTCGAACCTCTTTACACTATTCTCTGTATTACATACAGGCAGCGACATCTGGCCCAACTAAATTGCATCACTTACAGCCCCGACTACCTACTTTGCAGTTAGGTTTTAACATCGGAATGATATCGCTGTACCCACATGATTTTACTATTTTTATTTTTAATGCACTAACCCGTGCTAAGGACAATTTTAAAAAACCTATTTAGAGGCTAAAAATTCCACCCATGCCGGGATTCGAACCCGCGACCTTTGGCTATCCGTGCCAGCGTTCTATCCAACTGAGCTTATGGGCGAAATAGGTTTTTTAAAATTGTCCTTAGCACGGGTTAGTCATTAAAAATAAAAATAGCATAAATTTTATTAACAAAAACAATACCTAAGGTAATAATACTAATAATGCTTATAAACATTCATCATTTGTTTACTTGCATAATGCAGACCCATCTCTTCCGATTCTACGTTGGCATTTTAATATAAAATAATCTTGTTTCTGCCTGTTTTATTTATCACTGCAGGAAGTTTCCACTAATAATAATAAAAATTGTATCATCGTCATCGTCAGGCTATACTAGTCCACTGCTGGACATAGCCCTCTCCTAATGAGCGCCACGTTGAGCTATCATAGGGGTTAATGCCCGTAATCCTCACGCTGGGCATGCGGGTTGGGGATCGCAGTTCGGTGGAATTGCACTGCAGGGGGCGCTGCATCCCACCCCCCGGTTTGTGTCCCTTAGTCGCCTTTTTAGACACCCGCGGGAAGAATTGGGTTGGTGCTATTCTCTAGGCCGACACCACATAGCAAAAATTGTATGCTATGAAG
Source organism: Yponomeuta sedellus (assembly GCA_934045075.1). NCBI lineage: Eukaryota > Metazoa > Arthropoda > Insecta > Lepidoptera > Yponomeutidae > Yponomeuta > Yponomeuta sedellus. The sequence goes on from OW203734.1 coordinate 4,645,103, forward strand.
AAAATTATATAAGCCCAACATTTTTATATTCTCGTAAAAACAAGCTATAGAGTCATTTAAAATTTTCTTCAAAATGGCGTATAAAGGAGAATGTAATTATCTGATACCTAAAGTAATTTATATAAGCCTGTTACTATGCAATCGACAGCTAATTAATATCCACGGTTAGCGGATAACATCTTTGCTCGATGCAAATTGCACGGACGCCGGGAACATTAACCGCTGGCTTTGGAATTGACGATTTAATTAAATAAGCACCTAATTATCAGTTTGTCTCTAAAGATTTCCCGAAAAAGACAATTTATTTCATCTAATTAATAATAAAAAACGTTCTGCACGGACGCCAGGAACATTAACGACTGGCTTTGAAATTGATGATTTTATTAAATTAGCACCTAATTATCAGTCTGTCTCTTAACATTTACTGAAAAATAACGCGACAAACAGATTATGTTTAATGAAATTAGAATACCATGATCAGAGCTATAAAGTTAATAGCCGAACGATGTTCCACAAAACATGAAAAGAGCTGACAATATTTAAATGAATGTTATCAAACCATTGCTTATTATTCATTTCTTAGGTTGTCTTGATAGGTCTGTAAAGCATGGTTGGTTTCAAAAGTACTAATTCTCATGCAAATTAGAGTTGAAGAAACAAACGAAATTCAACTATCTTTTGATTTACTGACGACATTGTGAAAGCGGCTGATAAAAAAGTGACGAGACTAACAAAGAAATAAAATAAAACGAAACGAAACGAAACGAAACGAAACGAAACGAAACGAAACGAAACGAAACGAAACGAAACGAGACGAGACGAGACGAGACGAGACCCGTCTAGAAACAAAAGAAACGAAACGAAATGAAATGAAATTAAAAAGTTTTGTTCAAATAGCGCAGAAACTGCGGCTTAATGAACGTTACAAGACCAACTAGGTGTCCATTTCAAAATCTAGATCATTTTGAAGAAAAAATGGATAAAAAACTTCAAACTCAGTCTTTTCAAAGTCTTTACTTAACAGAGTTTACATATTTATTTGAGACATCATTATCATCTCAATAATCCTTAATCCCTTCGGCCACTTCCGAAACCAAAGTTTCGAAACCAGTTTCGAAAAGAGAATTATAGTACAGGCCTTTTGGCACAAAGTGTACTTTACAATTTCATATATCTTCAGGGATTTTATTACAGAAACGTATACAATGCCCCATGAACAATGGACCAGATGGATTGGTGTGCAAGAGAAGAGGCCTATGCCTAGCAGTGGGCTATGTTTATGAGCTGATAGATAGGTAGATTGATTAGAGTAGTAGGTGAAACTGGCCTGCGTGTACGCAACGATTAATGAATGTTGATGAAGCGAAAGCGGTCTGCCAGTCAGGGGTCTGCCTACCCCTTCGAGATACAGGCGTGAGTTTATTTTATTAATTAGCTAGACCTACGAATTCAGTTCCTGGGGTTAGTGCTATAGCAGCTAAGTGGCATATATGCACATATACCTAAAAGAAATCATAGAAAATACAGTAAATAAATTTACCTATTAAAATAATGTTCAATAACATCCATTGGCGTGCTTATACTGGCTTGTACTTATTAAAGAAACAAGATTTTTTTAATATTATAAAATTAGTGGGACTTCTTGAGCTTCTACGTTAATATTGCTATTGTGCACATATAGTTTAATAATACCTCGAACTCTAGAGTAGGCTTCGTAATACAGAGAATAGTGTAAACAGGTTCGAAATTTCACTGATGCCGGTGAGTCGCCCATTACCTCAGTTGGATAGAGCGCTGGCACGGATAGCCAGAGGTCGCGGGTTCGAATCACGGCATGGGTGGAATTTTTAGCCTCTAAATAGGGTTTTAAAGTATTAACGTTGATAGTTGTTAGTTCTTATAATAAAACCTAATTATTATGTAGTTTGAAATAATTAGCCTGGCAATCCATATTACAGGGAAAGCTAGTTTGGAAGCCAGTAAGATTTTGTTTATATAGTGAGGAGAGCTGAGCGTCTTAGGTATTCAAATACGCTTTAAATTGCCAATGCTCGGGGGGAAAGCGTGGTAATTAAGCCCATACTCTCTTTGACAGAAGGCCCGTGCCCTGCAGTGGGATGTTTATAGGTTACATAAAAAACCATTGGTTTGTAACCGTTTTACAATAAAGTTTATTTTTTCATACCATTCTATCTAACAACTAACACTGGCCTGCAAAACAAAGTATAACACTTTTAAAAAACCATTTAGAGGCTAAAAATTTCACCCATGCCGGGATTCGAACCCGCAACCTCTGGCTATCCGTACCAGCGCTCTACCAATTGAGCCAATGGGCGACTCACGACATCAGTGAAATTTCGAACCTCTTTACAATATTCTCTGTATTACGTACAGGCAGCGACATCTGACTTAAGCAAATTGCATTAATTACAGCCCCGACTACCTACTTTGCAGTTAGGTTTTAACATCGGAACGATATCACTGTACCCACATGATTACACTATTTTTTTTTTTTTTTTAATGCACTAACCCGTGCTAAGGAACAAATTTAAAAACCTATTTAGAGGCTAAAAATTATGCTAAAGTATAACACTTAATAACTTTTTTAGTGCACGATATACTTTCAAAATTAAAAGGAATCGAAGAATAGTTTAATTTTGTGTATTAAATCTTCATAGTAAGTAACCTTCTTTTAAGACATGGCTAAAAAAACTTGGTTTTTTTGGGTGGTTTAGAATAAATAAAATTAAAACTGTAGTTCTTAGTTTTGCAGGTCAGTTTTTAGTAGACCCGTTATCTAATACGTCATGGGCATAAAAACATCCTTAGCCTAATACAATTTCACGATAATGCTAATAATATTTTGCGAGAAAAATACTACACACAGAGCTTGCGTGAAATACGCCTCAAACGAACAGGCTCCGGACAAAAAAAAACAATTTTCAGCCCGAGATACTTAGCTCGTTGGCATTGTTTCAACAAAATATTTTATGTTACAGACATAAATCATCTTTTGCGATGAAACGTAACAGTCAATTTAAATCTTTTCGAATGGCTTCAATTCCGCTTTCAATACAGCATACAGTTGACGGTCCAAAACAGTTTCCCGGGCATTGCAGCGTCCAACTAGCCACTGTGTGAATCCAATAACTGAAAAACACAACATTCACATCACATAATTGTCATGTAAGACTTACGGACTACAAGTTGGCGTGATTACGTATTGGAACCAAAGTCACTATAAAGATTATTCAACAATTTATATCATTCCGTAAAAATCATCTCGTTACACGTCGTTAGTAGATGGACGCATCTGATTATTTAGCGGGAGACTCAATTGAACGAGCCGCTTTCAAATGAATGATTTCGAAAATGAGTTAGAGTGAACGCTCTAGTCTTAGTGGACTCGGACCGAGTGCGCCATCCGAGTAAACTAATGCTTCTGATTGGCTATTTTGGTGTTGTCACGAAAAACCGTCTAATCAAAGGCATTAGTTTATTCGGATGGCGCACTCGGTCCGGGCGTACTAAGACTGTGAAAGCCTGGCTTCAGTGTGGACATCACGATGACAAGTAAACGCAGATCCAGGCCTCATCAGGTGAGCGGTGGCCCTCAGTCGTATAGAATGCCGATATCTAAAGGCCTGCTTTTGTTTGCGAGCGGTTCTCTACACCCGAAATTACAGTGCAAGACCGTAATTATTGATGTGCTGTCAAACGTGAATTCTCGAACCTGTAATCCGCTTACTTCTAAGCTACAGGAGTTGTAAAGGGCAGGCCCACACGCCAGACTTCATTGTTTACGTCTATTTATGACAGAAACTTGCTACCGGACTACTTCTTACTAATTATTATTAGGTCAAAACTATTACAGAGATGTATTCTGTAATTACTAGAGACTGTATTCAAGTGACTGTACAGTATTTAATAAGTGTCGGGCAGTTTTTGGCCTCGAATATTTTCTATTGGGTAGAAACATTTTGTGGATCATTAGAGCTGAAGCCAACATAATGCATAACATTTTCACTTTGGCCTTTGCATCTACGTAATGAGATGATTTATAAAGAGTCCAGTGGCACCTTCAATCACATTATACGGGTGAAGGGACCATTCTGATGATGCAGAGCGTAGGACATTGTTTTTAGCTATCTAAAAACAATGTCCGTACATTAGGTAAAGTAAACGACAGTACATATTTTAGCAAGTACCTGTAACTTAGAAATAAAACAGTTGTCAAAATGGGCCAGGCTCACTCAGCATGACGCCAAAGCAGAGCTTTATCTCTGGATTTTAGACTTTATCCGGATTTACAGAATAAAAAAGAGATGTGCATAATTATGTCAAACGGGACTCATTGCGATTGTTTATTAGGTAAAACTTTATCGTGTGCATATAGTAGTAGTATTAGCCTTTTTGCATCAACTAGATGGGTGAAAGGACCACTCCGACGCTGTAGTGCCTGGAACATGGTTTTATAGATGGTTTAGGCTTGCCCAGCACCTATACCATCCTGACAGCTAAATCGGCCTAGTCCACAGGAAAGACTAGTCAATACGTGCGGAGCCAACCAAGCCACGGGTTTCCTCACGATGTTTTCCTTCACCGTTAGCGTGTGGTATTGCGACTACAAATTTGCAAATGTACGTAACTTTGAAATTAAACAAAGTCATTGGTACATGCCCGCACTCGGTATCGAACCCGGGGCTCTCGCTTGCGAGTCCATGGTTCTACCCACTGAGCTACCACCGCCGTGTGCGTATCATGAGCGTAAAATACGGCCACTTCTCTGTACTCTCACACAAAAACGGAAGGTACACAGATTTTTAAGCTAAGAAATATTTGTGCACCTTCCGCTTTTCTATGCAGTATTGTATTCTCCAACTCTATTATCCTCACAATTTCTTTATAAATATTTATCTTTCTTCTCAACTTGATCAAACGTTAATTGAATGTAAAAGAATACATAAAATGCGTGTTATGTTAGTTTAAGTAACTCGTCTAAGTTTCATATTAATCTAACCATGCTGTGCACACATGTTTTGGAGATTAGTCTGGATCTTACATGTTATCTTGATGATATCTGTTTTGAGTGCCTAATATATAAAAAAAAACATATCACACTTACTTGCCGCCCCCTCACAGGTGTCCTGGGTCCGGCGGCGCGGCAAGGACGAAATGCCGTCACTTCTGACCGTGGGCGCCGTGACGTACGCGGCCGACGAAAGGGTCTCCGTGGCGCGCCGGTACCCGGGGAACTGGAGGCTGCTCGTGAGGGAGGCGCGCCCTGACGACGAGGGAGTTTACGAGTGCCAGATCTCCACGCACCCGCCGCGCGTCAGCCGCGTCTATCTCCACGTCAATAGTACGTTTGACTAAACCCCGGTTTCTGGTACACTAACAAGCCGTTAATCAACTGTTAACAGCAGTCAGTTGGCCAAAGTGCATACAAAAAAAATCATTTGGCAGCCGTTAACAGTAGATTAACAGATTGTTAACACTAACAATCTGTTAAGCTACTGTAATCGTGTACGAGAAACTGGGGATAAGCTGTACATCCACTAATCAATCTAACCATCTGTATGTAGTGCATCGTCGAACCTATCAATCTTTTATTAAGGAAAAAGCCGTACACCAAATCTAACCATTCAGTCTGTGGCGAGCACATGTCAACTCTGCGCGTGTACTATATACTTCAACATTCGTGCATCGCGCAATGAAAGTGTATCACATGATGTAACCTAAATATAATATCAAACGTAGAACAAACGTACCAGCCGTCCCCAGGCATACGATCTGTCTGGCGGGAAATTTTCCCTTTTGGAGGAAGAGCACGATCACCCGCTCTTCCCTAAAAGTCAATATTTCCTTCAATCCAATGTCGTCCAGCCGGGTACGTTAATGCACCGTGACGTACGCGGCTGACAAGGATCCGTGGCGTGCCGGTACCTTGGCATCTGGAGGTTTCTGCAATGAGGGAGGCGCATCTAACGACGAGAGAATCATGTTAATAGTACGTTCCACTAAGCCGTGACTTCAATAATCCAACACTCATAAATTTGATCAACTGTCAATCTGTACATTTAAAAATCTTTGAATCTATTAGGAACTAGCTGACCTAGCGAACTTTGTACCGCCTAACAGTCAATTCTTTATTTATTTATTTTTCTCTGTAAAGACCATCCACATACTTCAAGGAATAGGTATTCAAAAAAACAATTAGTGAAATCGGTTCACCTGCTCTCGGCGCTTACCAACACATTCAGCGGTACATTTTTATATTATACTTAGATAGAAGATAGATAGAAACAACAATCCACTTTGCTTTCAATTCATCAACCCATCCAATTAGTCCATCCTTCCTTCAACCTAATTAAAACGATCCACCGTAATTCTGGATATATTTTGCTGCCTCATCAAATCACAATCATGTAAATGCTGCAATGGCAGTGGGCTGGCCATATCTCGCGAAGAACCGACAACCGTTGGAGTAAACGTGTTCTTGAGTAGAGACCGCGACTCGGCAAACGTAGCGTAGGACGCCCTCGGGCCAGGTGGGATGACGATCTGTGAAAAACTACCGGCAGATACTGGATGCGGTAAGCTGAAGACAGGGCGCTACGGCGCTCATTAGAGGGAGGGCTATGTCCAGCAGTGGACTACATAATATAGCCTGAAGAAGAAGAAGAAGAAACGCTGCAAATGATCAAACTTGTCTTGTCACCAACAGCACCCCAAGTGTGGGTCGTCGACGAGGCTGGGGTGCCCCTCCAAGCAAAGTTCTACGAGGCCGAGTCGACGCTCGCGCTGGTCTGTCGAGCAAGGCACGTGGACACGCCAGTCGTCCTGACCTGGCTTCATGAAGGACGAGCCCTGAATGAGGACACAAGTCGGGGTGGCATCAAGTGAGTTGCGTTAATTAAAATAATAAATCGATATTTATTTGGACCGGTTTCTGAATTGCGAATTTCACTAAATAAATACTTAAGTAACATTCTGTCACGCTCATTTCTGGACGATTTGAAGAGACATCAGTATAGTTAGAAATTGGCCCATTATCACTCGTTCTCAAATACAGAGTTTTCCGTATAAATAAGTACATAAGTACAGTTGAGGCGCTACGCGTTGATAACTAGCGCCACCAATGGAATAAAAATCGCAACTCATTTTAAAATACGTATTTTTCAAAATCTCAAGAGCTGTGATAGTTATTTGTTATACAAGAGTGCAAAGTTGCTTTTTAACCGCGTGTTCAATTTTGATGACCGAGCAAGCGAAGGATTCTAAAATTGAATCACGAGCGCAGCGAGTGATTCAAAATTAGAATCCTGAGCGTTAGCGAGGGAATCAAAAGAGCACGAGGTGAAAAATCTTTGCACTCGAGTGCAACACGTAACTTATCATTCCACCTCAGCGAGGAAATGACTAAATTGCAAAAAAAACGTTTACAATCAAAAGATAGGTACACTTTTTTAATTCACAAAATTAGTGCACACGATGTTCTAAATTCAATTTACTTTATCCTCTAGAGAATAAAAACGGCTTTTCCACTCAGATATTGAAGATTAAAAATACTCTTTCCGAGATGGTGGGATGAAAAAAATATTTATAGAACCTATAGTCTAGAACCTAGGATCAACAATCCAGGACTTTATCGATTTCCGCTAAAACGACCTTTTTTTCGTTTTTGGCGAAACTGCTTTAGTCTAGATAATTTGACCTAGGTACTTGTCCAAGGTCCAAGAGCGATCTCTTCCAAAGGTTCTCTGGAAGAGATCACATTTGTATAACATTACTTAGATTTAGGACATCATGGTTGTATCCTTTTGTTCTGGTTGTGCAGTAAAGTGTTCTCTATCTATCTATCTATCTACTTTTCAGTCGGTTCGTCAATTAATAGGTTCTTAACAACATCGTCAATAATTTTATTTTATTTTCTTTGGGATAACAAACAGTGACATACTATGTGTAGGTAATTACAAAATTGACGAAAGTAATAGTAAATATATCACCCAAGACATTATCCTCGGCTTACTTTTAAATACAGTATTGCTGCTTGTATTTATATATTTATATATTCCATATTGATGGGGCAGTCAATTTATAAACACTTATGTGTGACGAAAGACGCAGTATAATTAATTGTTCAGTAACCCATCGTTGGCAAAAGTGCTAGATGTGCTTGTGAAGGTAACTAAAATCAAGTCAAATAATTCGTTGGCAAAAAAGAAAGACAAAAATTATAAAGAAATTGACAATGAAATAAATGCAACAATATAGCAATTGAAAAACAAAGAGATCACAGCCGGACATTGTTTAGGAGTAATTGTTCCATTTAAGATTTAAGGTTTAATTTTAAGTTTAGTTTGAAATAAAATAATACCTACAATAAAATTGTGTTTTACTTTTTTTACATTAGATGCACAAACCGAGTGAGTAGATACTATATTCCTTGAACGATTAAACCAAGTAATCAGTTATGAAAGTGGCCGAAACGTTTTCAACAAGGTTAGGTATATAACTGGATCTTATTTTAATTTTATCATTTAACATAGAATTGGGTAACGAAAAAGGAAATATTTTGATCTACAAAAGTGGAAAAATATTTCTTTTTTTATAACTGGTGACCAAACAGCGAAAATAAATTCGTCTTTGGTAACCGCTTACAAAATTATAGTTACCAAAGTGGCTGAAGGGAAAATTGCTTTGTTGTTTTACAGACTCTGCCTGGGTGTGACAGTAAACCAGATAGTGCACTCATAAGCCGAGAAATATAAGTATAGTTTTAAAAGTTTAGTGGTTATTGTGGCGAACTGGTAAGTAATAACTTCTAGGTAGCTGAGCCCTAAATTATGTCGTCTTATTTATTATATTTGTAACGATATAATGATATGACGCGCTCGTGGCCTAGTCAAACCGAGTGATTAGAATCAATCACTTGAGTTAAGCAACAACAGGCGCGGTCAGTTGCAGAGTGGGTGACCGTCCCGTGACTACGGCTAGTGGCGTTTTTCCGAGCGCTTCCGTGCTTTGCAAGGCACGTTAAGCCGTAGTTGCCGGCTGCAATGTAATGGCACTCGTTAGGCCATGTCATAGATTGGCCTCCGTAGTGGAGTATGGCCTAGCCTTCCTGCGTTGCAGGAAGAGACCCGTGCCCCAGCAGTAGGGACATACAAGGATTGATATCGATGTATACTCAAAATATGCCCTATTATTTTTTTACATTTAATCCACGGTCGGCAGCGGCGGATTTACAAATTTGCCGCTAGTAGGCTAATCAATTTTTTTCGCCCCTACTGACCTTTGAAATTTAATACGTTAGTTTAGTTCATAATCATATTAATTACATTTATTCTGAAATTGCAACTTTATGAATTGTGTTCGGATTACGGACGTAATGTGTATACATATAATTATAAGTTTTTTCTTTTCTGTGAGATAAAAAAAAAATTGGGCTAAATTTGCCGCCCCTCTAAATCTGCCGCCCTAGGCTCCAGCCTACTTAGCCTATTGGTAAATCCGCCACTGACGGTCGGCTATTCTTGTAGCGCGAATCCAACATAGCTTTCAAGGACGTCAATGAGTTTATAAGTTACTACACAAAAGAATCTTACAAAAACTTATTATAAAAGCAGAAAACTGTACTTAAATTGTATAATATGGCGGACTACAGTGATTTACAGCGATGAGGCATGCCTTTTCTTTCTTATGATGAGTCTAACATATTTTAAGTAATTAAGTTGTTAATAGCTCCTTTGTTACCTCTCATAAACCTCTTGCCGGTTGATTGGTAGAAAATAGAATTAGCATAAGTTTTCCTTTGTACATTGTCTTTTGTGCAATAAAAAAAATAACAATAATAATTAATGAGATCGTGAGGAAACTTGAGGTTCCGAAGTGTGCAAATAGAGACAAATATACTCTATTTAGAGGCTAAAAATTCCACCCATGCCGGGATTCGAACCCGCGACCTCTGGCTATCCGGGCCAGCGCAACTGAGCTAATGGGCGACTCACCGGCATCAGTGAAATTTCGGACCTCTTTACAATATTCTCTGTACTACGTACAGGCAGCGACACCTGGCTGAAGTAATTTGCATCATTTGCAGCCCCGAGTACCTACCTACTTTGCAGTTAGGTTTTACATCGGAATGATATTGCTGTACCCACATGATTATATTCTTTTTAATGCACTAACCCGTGCTAAGGACAATTTTAAAATGCCTATTGATGTTTAATTTGTTCCAATGTCTTTAGTTCTCAATAGATTACTTCTATTAATAAGCGTACAATCCCGCTTGACGTCACGTGTCGTGCTAAGCTAGACATCCAATTCCGCACGAGTGACCATATCCAAGAACTCCCGCTGTATAACGGCTCCGTCCCATAAATACCTATTTCGTGACGTCACGGCATAAGCTGGCGGAACGACGGGCGATATGTAATCGCAGGCGTCCGACCGGACTGGGGCTGTTATTTTGGAGTGCCACAAACATACTTTAGTTTTAAAAACCTATTTAGAGGCTAAAAATTCCACCCATGCGGGGGTTCGAACCCGCGACCTCTGGCTATCCGTGCCAGCGCTCTATCCAACTGAGCTAATGCGCGACTCACCGGCATCAGTGAAATTTCGAACCTCTTTACATTATTCTCTGTATTACGTACAGGCAGCGACATCTGGCTGAAGTAGATTGCATCACTTAGCATGATTGCATCGAGTCGCCCATTAGCTCAGTTGGATTGAGCGCTGGCACGGATAGCCAGAGGTCGGGGGTTCGAATCCCGGCATGGGTGGAATTTTTAGCCTCTAAATAGGTTTTTAAAATTGTCCTTAGCACGGGTTAGTGCATTAATAATAAAAATAGTATATACTTTAGTTTGCGACATTCATGGTCATTGAACCAATCATTATCATCATCGTCACCCCATTATGTCCCCACCGAGGGGCACGGGTCTCTTCTCTGAGGAAGGTATAGGCCATACTCCACCACGGGGGCCAAATCCGGATTAGTGGAGGCTTCCAAGACTAGGGGCTGGTCTTACTGTCAGAACTTTTCTAGCCGCCCCTAAGGCCTCCGACTTGGCTTAACGACTGCCATCTCTCGACGGCAGCCGCACCAACTGCTTAGCGTGCCTTGCGAAGCACGGAACCGTTCGGCAAAATGCCACTGGCGTTAGTCATAGACGGTCACCTATCCATGCACTGAACGCGCCCTATGTTGCTTAACCTTTGTGATCGTTTAAGATCACTCAGGCAGCCGGGGCTACGAGTGATTCATGGGACAAATGAATATGTTGAATTGCAAAGTTGTTGAATTACGTAATTTTTTATAGTCGCTATACCACACGCTTACGGTGAAGGAAAACCTCGTGAGGAAACCCGAGGCTTCGTTGGCTCCGCACGTATTGAGCAGTCTTTCCTAAGGGCAAAGCCGACAAAGCTCTCAGGATTGTATAGGTGCTGGACAAGCCTACACAATCTTAAATAAAGTCCCAGGCACTATAGCATCGGAGTGGTCCATTCACCCATCATGTGTGAGTGAAGATACCACTGGACGCTGTATAAATCATCTCATTACATAGTCATATTTTCTTTTATTTATTTCATATCACTTACCTTAAACTTAGACTTAAAATATATACGAAATATATATTGTATAGAATGAATCATTAAAATTACCAAGTACAATATGAATTAAAATCAATAAAATCACACAAATACAATCCGCAATATAATCCCCGGATTTCCTCACAATGTTTTCCTTCACAGTTAGCGTGTGGTATTACGACTACAAATTCACAAACGTGACTTTGAAATTAAACAAATTCAATGGCACATGCCCGCACTGCGGATAGAACCTGGGTTTCTCGCTTGTGAGTCCATCGTTCTACCCACTGAGTTACCATCGGTGTCACTGTAAAAAATATATATTTTAAAATTCGAACACTTCGAAATAAGGCCCCGAGTTTCTGTCTCGGGTGGTGTGGCTCTCGGGGGCCGGGCGTGAATCTTTGATATAGGTCAAGGCATAAACTTATACTTGAGCGGCGTCTTCATAGTTCGGCACGGCTGAAAGGTTTACCCCAAACGTGGGGTACGTCCACTGTAGCGAGGTACTTATTAAAAATCTTGGATTAGGCAATAAAACTATCTTTTTATCACGAAAACCTAGCCTAGCTGAGAGTCTCAACATGACTGACACCTACATAGACAAAACGTAACGATATTCTTCAAATAATTCAAACTCTGCGTAGACGGCTACGCCAGCCAGCTACTATAAAGAAGTATCGTTACAGTACACTCGGATCGAAATTTATTTTTATGCATTGATTCTGTTGTCCTGGCTAAACTTTGATGAACTGCATGCTGCATGTTCTATTTCACCAAATTTTCAAAGTATTATTAAAACCGGCAAAAAGATTAACCGCCGTGTAGTGTGTATTGCTTCCGTTTGGCATCGTTTCACCTAACAGTTCAACTCAAATTCCCCGCGATAAAGCCGAACCCACGTTTTGGGTACGTCCATTCGGATCACAGTAGCGGATCGCAGTCGCAACGGATCACTACAAACCAAGCAAAATATTCCACTGGGATCATGTGATCCGAATGGACTACATTTTTGATTATATTTTTTCCATTCGGATCACACCATTAATCTTAGTAGGAAGGTAATGGATATTTACACTATTTTTATTTTTAATGCACTAACCCGTGCTAAGGAACAAATTTAAAACCTATTTAGAGGCTAAAAATTTCACCCATGCCGGGATTCGAACCCGCAACCTCTGGCTATCCGTACCAGGTACGGATAGCCAGAGGTTGCGGGTTCGAATCCCGGCATGGGTGAAATTTTTAGCCTCTAAATAGGTTTTTAAATAATGGATATTTTTTAATTAATAAAATACAACACATTTTCTGAGCTGCTAATCTTTTTGTCGGTTTTAATAATAGCATGTAAACTTTGAAAATTCAGTAAAATAAAACATGCAGCATACAATATCCATCAAGCAAAGCATCATTCGTCAGGAACACAGAACATTACATACAAAAATTAATTTTAGGATACAAAAAAAACCTTACTTCAAACGACAAAAAAAAAACTTTAAGGAACCTAGCCGCATTTCCACCGCCAAAAAAAATTTTTGGATAAGATACTCCACAGAATGCAATAATAATTGTAATTTTAGGCGCAAAAAGTATTTAGAAGCAAAGTATAAGAAACGAAGCGCCTTCGGCGAAATGAAATCTCTATAAACCCTTCAAATTTAGCGACCACTGTCTTATAATGCTCCACCAACCCGGACTTGGCCCCCGTGGTGGAGAATGGTCTAACCTTCCTGTGATGCAAAAAGAGACCCGTGCCCCAGCAGTTGGGACATACAAGGATTGATATCATGTTATTAGGGTTTCCTCATGAAGTTTTTACTCAACTTAAGAGTCAGAGCGCTAGCTCCATACGTATACAATGACCTAACTAAAAGGCTAAATGCGGAAATTGCAAGTCTAACTAGAGTGCCAATCATCCTAAACTCTATTACGTCATACTATCAAGGATCTTACATTAAATACGTCATGCTATATTCCATATCGTTTGTACACTGACATTTAATGGATCATTTTGAATAGTTGACTCCGCTTACTGATAGCAATTAATGTTTGCATCGCAAATACTCAGATCTGAATGTTAATCACGAATGGATTGTCAGCAAGCAGCTTGAGCGCTACTGAATCGTCGCTTATTGTCGCTTAGTTTAATGCCTCACAAATGAATTAAACAAATATTGTGCCTAGCAAACACACCATGACTGCACCTGCACTCAGCATGATATAACGATGTCTGGATAAACTGGATTGTAAATTTTGAGTTTGTTTTTTTAACTAGCCTGTATGCGTCCCACTGTAGAGAACTGGTCTTTTCTCTGAGTATGTACTTATTTAATATTAAGGTTATATATTTTGTACACGTATACAGACCCGCTTTTTACTGGCTCTCCGACTCTTTAAGGTTTGCTGGAAGAAATCTCTTTCAGCGATAAGCTCGCCTTTGTACATGTTATTTCTTATGTAATGTCCGGTTTAATGTTTCGTGTGAAACAGATAGATAGAGAACACTTTATTGTACATAAAAATGGAAATTACACAGATAGACATACCTACTGTATGATATAATAATAATTAGTTACGAATTAGCATTTGGTATTCGAACGTTTCCTTTTCGAACATTTAGTGAGTAGTAGTTATTATAACTTCACAAATGTACGAACTTAGAAAAAAAAATCATGTTGGGATTCGAACACTCGACCTCCCGAACTCTGCTTAAAACTTATTTATATCTATCTATTCATTATTTTTTTTTGTAATGCACTAACTAGTCCTAACGACAATTTTAAAAACCTATTTTGAGGCTAAAATTCCACCCATGCCAGGATTCGAACCCGCGACTTCTGGCTATCCGTGCCAGCGCTCTTTCCAACTGAGCTAATGGGTGACTCACCATCAGTGAAATTTCGAACCTCTTTACAATATTCTCTGTATTACGTACAGATTTTTAGCCTCTAAATAGGTTTTAAAAATCTATCTATTCAATTCAGGAATGCATCTTTCGTTAGGATCGTTGCCATCTATAACAACCAATCCTCACTTATCCCAGTGTTTTACGTTGCTTCTTTAGTTACTGAGGCAAAACAAAACTCGTCAAATAAAAATACGAAACATTTAAAGATGAGTGGGCCCTTAGGAAACCGGGAGGAAAGTGGAACAACCCCTAAATTTAACCACTTAAGTCGTTTTTACTTCATCACAAATTCATCATTCGTAACTTTATTGCGAACAGGTAGTTGTTTAGATGTTACATTTAGGATTTGTCTCATACATGATACCTACTTCGGGCACAGCAATTTCCAAGTAACACTGCTTGGAAATTGATGTTGCGTTATTAAGATATCAACTCTTGTACGTCCCCACTACTGGGACACAGAGTGCTTAGTGCGAGTTTTTAACTACTCGATCGAGTTAACGTAAACTCATATTTCTATGGCATCGAGGAAGCGCCACCAAACGACAAGTATGGAAATTAAAATTGCTGAGTGCGAGTTATAATGGTTTACGTTGAGAAGTGAACACGTTTACCAGCCAAAACACGAATAAACGCAAGTGCGAGTTGTACTGTGACAGCGTTTTGCCAGTTCGAACGGTTAACTTACTCATACTCTCTACTCAATGCTCGATTAACGCGGTAGTAAAGTTATTCGATTGGATCTGTCAAACTCGCACTAAGCACTCTGGTCTCTTCCTGCATCGCAGGAAGGTTAGGCCATACTTCACCACGGGGCCAAGTCTGGGTTGGTGGAGGATTGGAAGGCAGTGGCAGGCCTTACTATCAGAAGTTCAGAAGTTATCAAGCCGTTCATAAGGCCTCTGCCTTGGCTTAACGACTGTCATCTATCGACGGCAGCCGGCACTAACTGCTTAGCGTGCCCTGCGAAGCACGGAACCACTCGGAAGAATGCCACTAGCGTTAGTCATAGACGGTCTCCCATTCAAGCACTAATCACGCCCTATGTTGCTTAACCTTCGTGATCGTTTAAGATCACTCAGGCAGCCGAGGCTACGAGGGATTCAGTATTATAAATACACAAAATACAACTCACAGGTGTTTGCTCAACTTTGTGCCTGGGGGCAAACTGATAACCAGCGCTCTGCATACATGCAGCTTACATTGCATTTTGCCACTTATTATTATGTTATCTAAGTCTATTTTAATTTTATTAACAAAAGAGTGTTAAAGATGTAATTCGTATACTTTTGGGTGTACTAGAAATTGTTTTGGCATAATATTAAATGAAACGCTCGTGGCCAAGTCAAACCAAGTGATTAGAATCACTCACTTGAGTTAAGCTACACCAGGTCAGGTGACCGTCCCGTGACTACCGCTATGGCATATTATTGAAATGAAATGAAATGAATTTTATTGTGCTAAAACAATACCCCATGGTACATCAGCAGTTATTATTACTTATATTGAGATCACCAGGTTTTACCTTTTCAGGTGTATGCTCATTTATTTATCTATAGTTAGTATACGACTTTTTACGTATTATTCTTATAACTAAAATCTTAGATCTATCATCACAGTTTTTGTAGGAAAAACTCTTGACTTAATGTCTAAATATGCCTTTATAGAATAGAAACAGTTTTCTGTGAGACACCTAAAAATAAATTTTTAAAAGTACTAAGTGGTTTTTCTTTAAATGTATCAGGTAATTTATTGTATATATCTATGCACATCATGTAGCAATTTTTAGACGTGAGTGTTAATTTCGTGCCTGGTCGGTGTAACTTATTTTTATATTGTGCGCGTACTACGCGATTGCTGGCATCTTGTTTTGGATTTTGGATTCAAGCGCTTGCGTGCTTCGCAAGGCAAGTTAAGCCGTTGGTGCCGGCTGTCATGTAATGGTAGACGTTAAGCCATGTCAGCGGCCTTATGGGCGGCTTGATAACTTCTGACAGTAAGGCCCGCCACTTTTTGACAATCCTTCACCAACCCGGAATAAGCCCCCGTTTTGGAATATGACCGTTCCCGGGAGATCCGTTCCCCAATCTTGGCTGTGGGGACATACAAGGTCAAGACATACAAGGTGATATCATATAACTTTTTCTGCCCGCAGTGTGAAGACCGAACAAGTACCTGGCGGGGCGGACAGCCTGCTGCGTCTCAACAGAGTGAACAGCAGCGACGCTGGCAACTATACCTGCGCAGTAAGAGGAGCGAAGCCCCATACCGTCGCTGTTCATGTCATCAACGGTATGATCATAAAATAAGATAAGATAAGATATTTTTCTTCAGGCTATACTAGTCTACTGCTGGATAAAGCCCTCCCTTAATAAGCGCCATAGCGCCCTGTCTTCAGCTTGCCGCATCCAGCATCTGCCGGCAGTTTTTCGCACATCGTCATCCCACCTGGTCGGAGGGCATCCTACACTACATTTGCCGAGTCACGGTCTCTACTCAAGAACATGTTTAATCCAACGGCTGTCGGTTCTTCGCGAGATATGGCCAGCCCACTGCCACTTCAGCTCGCTAATTCTCTGAGCTATGTGAGTAACTTTGATTCTCTGTCGGATGCAATCGTTACGAATCCTATCCGTCAGAGAAACTCCGAGAATAGCTCTCTCCATAGCTCGCTGAGCGACTTTGAAATGGTGTACCAGCACTTTCGTGCATGTCCAAGTCTCGGCTCCATTAATCATCACAGGTAGGACGCACTGATGGAAAACTTTCGTTTTCAAACATTGCGGTATGGATGACGAGAAGACTCTGCGTAGTTTCCGAAACGCTGCCCAGCCCAGCTGGATTGTCTTCTTGGCCGCCTTCCCGAAATTATTTTTACCCAACTGCAAGATCTGCCCGAGGTAGTGTATTTAGAAACGATTTCGAGAAGGTGACCATGTACGACGACCGGTCTCGGATCAATGTGGCCATTGATCATGACTTTGATTTTATCCAAATTCACGCCAAGACCGATACGTCGCGAGGCTGTAGCTAGGCCGGTCAGCATCAGGTTCATCTCCTCTAGCGACTCTACGATTCATACTATGTTATCTGCGAATCGTAGGTGTGATATAGATAAGATAAGGTAATAATACTCTTTTTATTGTACACTGAAAAAAAAATACAAAATTAAGAACTTATTTAGAGGCTAAAATTTAGAGGTCGCGGGTTCGATTCCCGGCATGGGTGGAATTTTTAGCCTCTAAATAGGTTTTTTAAATTATCCTTAGCACGGGTTAGCGCATTAAAAAAGAATATAAACAAAATTAAATACAAAATAATTACAATAATTATAATCATAATTATATTTCTCAATATCCAAGACTGTATTTAAATTGGCTAACATTGATATACTATAACGTAAACTCACGCCTCTATTAAAGATGTCTAGGCAGGATACAGACAGTGTTTGACACTTGACACTATCCTATCCTTCTTATAAATCTTAGTTTCTGCTAAAATTGTATATGTTCCTTTGTGATGACAAAAATAAAATTAAAATTAAAATAACCTTTGTTCCCTAGTTACATGTAAAATAGAGAGGTAGTTATTAAATTTTGTTTTTTAGAATTCACGATTTACATATTTAATTTACATATTACATATTTAATTCATTCAAACATATATTGTATTTAAACCAGTGCCTTCTATTTGATTTTTGAGTGCCTAGTTGGTCTATCAGTAACAAGTCTGATTACCAGAGATTCTGCCGGCCGCCGTGCATTTGTACCAATGGCCTCAATTTTGATGTATTTCCAAGTTTGTGATGTCCTTGCCTAGTTTCCACAGAGTATCCTAGTTTGGGACCTGGGCAAGCTATCGTGTTGTGTAGAAATTATTAGGTTATTAAGTATCAGTCCATCTCTATTTAATAATCAGTTCATCTCGCTTTATCCCGCTTCCACTTCCAGTCTGTCATTCCCTCGGAGAGAAATCCTGGGGTTTCCAATTTGAATGCAATTTCCTAAACAAGATTCCCGATGCCACGCTTCCAGGCAATGGAGTTGAATCTGCCGATGGAATTTTTAACTTATTTGTTTTAGTCAATGTTGGAAGTGGCCCGGAATATTGATAAAGTTTCGTGTCGAGTCTACAATTTCAATGATCGGTGCGGAATGTTATTTCAATGTTAGAATTTTGTTGCCCAATTGGACCGTGTTACGCGGTAACATCCCAACGGATAATACTTAACTTGCGAGAAAAATGCTCCTTTTGTTCTGTTTCATGTTTTTGTTTAGACGTTTTTTTAATCATTATAACATTAGACACATCTGACCAAAAACGCAACTTGCGACACGTATTTTTATGTAATTGATCGCATTGTTGATCAGCCGTATTGCATTATTTTGTAATTACTATAATATTAAAAAAGACTAAAGACTTTTTAAGCTGAAGATAAAAATATGGAAAGAAATTAACTTTCTTTGTGCAGGTTTGCCAGTGCATTTGAGTAAACAAGACTACAGTCTATCCATTAAAGTAGTTTTTTCCAGAATGAGACCATTGAAATGTTTGTGAATAATATTCTGCTTCAAACGGTCCGGTAAAAACCGATTCCAACCGCACGTCACCAGCAAAATCTGTATGTAGTATCGAAAAATCTGAAATAAATGTAGGCCTTACTTTATGAAGCATCAAAGTAAAGTCAGAGCGCCCTGGGCATTACTTTGTTTATTTTCGTGAATAAATTAATACCTAACTCTTAATGTTTCTGTGTTTGGGTATACATTTTGAAAGGAAAGTTTACAATATCAAAGTAACTCCGAACAGTCAACTTCAAAACTCAAACATAAAGTTTGTTCAGGGATATTGGCATTTGGTGTCCTTTTCTGGCCGCGCTTTAGGGTTCCTTAGAATAAAAAAGGAATCTTTTAAAAAAAAATAAGTTGTTCGTGCGTCTGTCTAAGCCGTGTTTTTACCATTAGTTTCGGCGATTAAGTTGAAATCAAGAGGATCCATGAAATTGACTAATAACACCATTGAATAAAAATCAATCATAAGTCAATCATAATCAATATATGACGATGCTTTCTGCGAATTTTTAAAATGTGTAATGCCTCTTTCTATGCTCTTAATAAAATGTTAAAAAGCTGTAATAAAAAGTTTTTATATATTAAACGGGTCTTATCGCGATTATTTATTAGGTGGTCTACCCTTTACCACGTCAATTGCAATGCTGCAATGCCGAAATGTCGGGAATAAGGAAATTACGTTTTACCTAAAAAATAATGGCAATTAAACCCGTTTAATATATGACTATGTATGAGTATCGCCAATCATTAAAAAACGGCCGTTTTTGAAATAAACGTTGTCTAGCCCCAGGTCCATAATTGTAGGATATCGTTTAGATGTTCTTGGAATAACAATTTACTTTTTATTTAGACCCTTTTTTTCTGGTTGTGCAATAAAATTTTCTCTGCCTCGACATTTAAGTCGAATACTAAGGTGAGAATAAATCACGTTTCTAATTCAGTACAATCGGCTTGAGGGTCGTGTATTTAAAAATGTTATTATAATATTATTACTAACAAAGTTTAAGTCATCTTTTCACTAACTTTATGTATGTGGGCATAGTCTGAAATAAATACAATAAATTAAGGAGTTCCTTATACAACATGATATAAATAAAAAATAACGTAAAACCTGCAGATCTTTCCTTCTATATCGATAAATAATCAAAGTAAAAGTTCATAATATTGTTTTCGTAGAATCCTAAAGTCTTAAATTTGTAGGAAAGACCAAAAATTGTGTTCGCGATAAAGTGATTTGATTTATTATGGATACTGAGTAAACGGTTTCCAGGTTTTAATGCTTTGTACAGTGTTGATAATGATGATGATGACTTTTTATTACGACTTAGTTCTGTTACTGATACGGCTCAAATAAAAAAAAAACTTATGCGTGACGTACGGAACCGACAGTCCTGGAGTCCAACTTGCTCTTAGCTTTTTTACGAGCAACTTTCGCACATGACTGTACCACTACGATGAGCCGTTACTTAGCCTGTAATGATTCAACTCAGTAATTATTCAAGAAACGCGATACCTGCTCTAATGGGGTTTGGAGCACCAAGTATCTGATTTTGGCCGAGGGCTTTTGTGTTGCGCCGTCTGTGATCTGATAACTTCAAAGGAAGTTGTGTTGCTTTGTGGCTACTGAATGTAAGGACCTTTTCATCTATTTTACACAGAAATCTTGATTGAGCATTTTACTGATACATTTTTGTATTGCGACTTCGCCCTTAGAAACGCGCATGCCGTCACTTTTAGAAGGCACTTGACAACCAATACGGCTTATTGAGGGCTTCACGGTATTCATTAGTGCTGCCAAGGGAAAAAAAATCTTCTTTTGTAACGCGTCTTTGGAAAAAGTGAATGTCAAAATTTTTAATGAATAAGCCAGGTATTTTTAGAAATTACTGATAAGAACTTAAGTCCAAGAACGATTGAATTACCACCGGGGGCTGCAGCACATTATGTGTATATCCATGATTGTGATGTAGGAAGAGATCCGTGCCCCAGCAGTGGGGACATACAAGGGTTGATATCGATTAATATAAAGTTTGTAATTTGACTTGATAATGTTAATAAATACAAAATATTTTTTCTCTTCTTTCTATGAGCAAAAGAGAGATAGAGTTATTAGTATTTTTGCCACCTAAGAGCTAGGTGTCCAGGTAACAAAATGCTTTCGTTTAAAATTAAGCAGTAAACTTTTTATTATTCTTATTAATACTTTAATGCACCATAAAATTTTACAATGCGGCGAACTTAGTGCCATACGCATTTTCTACCAGTCAACCGCAGGAGGTATAACCAAAACATGGCAGGCGTGCAAAAAAAAAAGTAAACAGAAAACCTTACACATTAATTATATACTTACACATATAATACACTAAAGATATATATTAAAATAATAGTATATATATATATATTTCTCTATCTATCTGCTGCCAAAAATGTGAAAGCCATCCCGCTAATGTAAGACTTTCCCTTACAACCGAAAGTCAAAGAGACAATTGCAAACTAGGAACATTTTCCAACTTCCTACAATCCTTTAACTAATCCCCTTTGTTCCAGAAGAAAGCCTTGCCGAGCTCCACGCCGAGGCATGCCACCTTCACCCTTCAGCGATGATCTCCGTGCTCGTTCTAATAACGACCTTAATAGCAACAGAACAGAGGCTAACATCCTCACCTGTGATTCTACTCGCCGTCGGTTTTATCACGTACATTTGTTTTACGGCCAAAGGCCTCTCAGATGACGGTTTTATAGTACTGTTACCAACGTGATACGGAAGTGTTAGTGTCTATTAATCTAAGTTATTATTATTTGTGTCAGAGCCTTATCAAACTGGAATTTACTGGATGGTTTTGAGCGTATTTCCAAGTCAGTGGGAGAAGGTAGAAAATGCAACAAGGTTATACACGTGGTTCAAAAGGGCCTGTAAAATACAAACGAAGCCATATGCGGTAGCGCATCTGCCTTCCATGCGAGAGGTCCCGGGTTCGAACCGAGTCTTAATTAAGAGTCCAGAGTTTAGATGCATTGTACTGGCTTTATTTCCAGACATTGTCGTATAACTATTATATTACATGTTATTGAAATAACGCAAAACCGGACAACCATTGCTGCCTTGTTGGTCAAGCGGTGTTACGTCTGATTAACATGCCCCAGATTATGAGTTTGACTCCCACCGAGGGTCGTCGTACATTTATTTACATAGCCTCAGTCTGGGGGTATTTCCATGCTAGTGACTTCCTTACCTGCTTACCCTAGCTGCTTCCTAGTCTGGGACCAGGACAAGAGATTGTGTTGTTTGAAAGCTATTACAATTTTTATTTCTTGAGTAACGATAAATTGATAAACCACTTTATAGTCTTAAAAAACATATTTAGAGGCTAAAAATTCCACCCTTGCCAAGACTCGAACCCGAGACCTCTGGCTAACCGTGCCAGGGCTCTCCCAATTGAGCTAATGGGCGCCTTCCCGGCATCAGTGAAATTTCGAACCTCTTTACAATACTCTCTGTATTACGTACAGGCAGCAACTTTTTTTTTTCCTTAGCACGGGTTAGTGAATTAAAAAGAATATAATCACTTAACAGTCTGTTAGCTTTTAAAATATACCTCGGGCTCTAGTAGGCTTCGGTTCTCGCCGAAAGCACACGAGTCTAATTGTATTGTATTGCTACATTTCGGATAAATAACAATCCATAGGTTGCTAGTAAAATGACCCTCAGTATTAAAACTAAATATGTAAATGAGATCATAAGCCATGCCTAAATTCTAAATTAAAATACTACATTACATGTAAAATTTTGTAGTTGAAATTAAAATTAAAGTTTTTAAGTTCAACTCCAAACTTATACATAGCCTCCGAAGCCCTGACGTCCTAGAAATAGAACATCACGAATAACTTTCTTAAATTACACCCAATGATTTTGTAGGAAGTCCGGAAAACTTACTGTTCCAGGTCCAATATTTTCCTCATCATTTTTTGGAAAACAAGAAGAAAAAGTTCTTCAAAATCTACGTAGTTGTAGAAGACTTGAAGTAACTAACTCCAGGGCTTAGGATGTTAACATAACATAAAATTTTACATACTGGCATACATTGCTTCTGGCCCCACACTAGGATACCCTGTGTCGTGGGAATCAGAAAAAACGACATCACAAACAATGTAGACTTTCTTTTTGTTTCCAGCCGGGATTCAAACCCAACACAACAGCAAATCCCAATGTCAAGTTATTGGGCTGTCCATTCTCTTTGCTACTTCTTCCTGTAATACTACTTCCTGCTCTGTATAATACTTTTTTGAAGAGTTATGTAAAGTTAAGCGTCATATCAGTTCCGATATTTCTATTACACGAACGTATCCGATTCTATCCGATAGTAGCCGAGCTATATTTTAAAAGCTAACAGACTACAGTAAGGTAAAATCAAAATTTCTCAAATAAAAAAAAAAAGCACAATCTGCTGGATCTTTATTAACTAAGTGTTGTGGATTAAGAAGTTTATTGTAAAACAAAGATAATAGTCCACTAGCTCACAAACATGGAGTTCTTGTTCTGCAGTAATGGTGTTTGTGAAAAATTACGCCTGTAAAGCCAGTTTGACACAGCTCTCATTTTAGATTTAAGAATATTCACTATGTAATATATTTATGACTATGGATTAAAATAGTTATTGAAGATTAAAATCATTATTATAAGCTCGTACGCCTTATTTCAAACCAATTTGAGATTCCCTTAGTAAGCTGAGAAGCGCTCGTGGCCTAGTTGAAGCGAGTTATTGGAATGAATCACTTGAGTTAAGCAAAAACAGCCGCGGTCAGGTGCAGGATGGGTGACCGTCCCGTGACTACCACTAGTGGCATTTTTCCGAGCACTTTCATGCTTCGCAAAGTACTTTAAGCCGTTGGTGCCGGCTGTAATGTGTTGGGCCAGAAGCAATGTATGTGCCTTTATGTAAATGTTATGTACCTAATGGCAGTGGTTAAGCCATGTCAGGGGCCTTCTAGATGACTTGATAACCTGGCCTGACAGTAAGGTCCGCCACTGTCTTATGAGTGACTGTCCCGTGACTATCGTTAGTGGCATTTTTGCTTTGCAAGGCACGTTAAGCCGTTGGTGGCAGCTGACAAGTAATGGCAGCTGTTAAGCGATGTCAGAGGCCTTATGGGCGGCTTAATAACTTCTGACACATGTCAGGTTTGACCGCTTTCCTGCTTTGCAAGGCACGCTAAGCCGTTGGTGCCAGCTGACAAGTAATAGCAGCTGTTACACGATGTCTTAAAGGCCTTATGGGTGGCTTGATAACTTCTGACAGTAAGGCCCGCCACTGTGTTACAATCCTCCAGCAACCCGGACTTGGCCTCCGTGCTGGTATGTGGCCTAACCTTCCTGCGATGCAGAAAGAGACCCGTGCCCCAGCAGTGGGGACATAAAGGGGTTGATATCGTGAGTAGTGGTATACTTATGAAATACATAATGGAGAACTATAAATTTAGTAAAAAAAAAACTTTTGTGTCTAGGTTATTCAGTCATAACCGCTCCTTCGATTTTGTGCTTTTTTTTAGAAAGGAAAGTAAAGTGTGGAAACCTGGTTCATATAACTCAGCGCTTGAAATTGCCAAACCGCCCATTCTCTCTCTGAAAGAAGGCCTTTAAGCTGCAGTAGAAAGTATTGGCTACATAAATAATAGGAATGATAGTAATTATGTCTACAATTTTTATGTTAATGAATTTAGTAGCATAGATACATAAACAGAATATTCTTTATTGTACACAAAAATTACAATACCAGAAATTATGTGAAAATATAGTACTGTAATGATCTAAAAGCGATTTCTTTCGATACAAAAAAGAAGTTAAAGCCGGTTAGTCAGTGCGATTCAGAGCATAGTGTAAAGGAAACTTATACCACAGAATTTCTAGAGTTGCCAAGGATTTATTTCTTTAGCTATATCAGTCGTAAGTCATACGAGTATGATCAGCAAATAGAGAAAATTATTCTTTCCGCCCAAATAAAATTGGGATCGTTCCAAAGCATTCATGTGTAATGGCGAGCGACATTCGTAGCACTATGTCACATTTGCTACGGCCTACGGGCTATCTACGATGGCTACGAGATTGCTACGAGATTAAAGTGCTGCGCAGCAAAATACATCAATATCGTATACATGAATATCACAAATAGTAGCTCTTTTTAAGAGCCTGTTCAGACGAAGCGATTTGCGCGCGAGGGCACTCGCGCGTAGACACTCGCGCGTTTCCGAGGTACGAGAGCTACATACACCCCGTCCAGATGCTCTCGCGCGTATTCCTAATCGCGCGTAAAACGCGTGCAACGCGCCGGACTCGTCTTACGTGCGAGCGCCGCGCGAGTCGAGATACTCTGGCGCCATTGGAGCGTTCAGTAGTACGTGCGTGTCTGTGGCGAATGGACGTATTTAATGCTGAATCCTTCCGCCGCATTAACGTGCGTTACTACACAGGACATCTGAAGCACTATGTCACATTTGCTACGGGCTACGAGCTATCTGCGATGGCAACGAGATTAAAGTGCTGCGCAGCAAAATACATCAATATCGTATCACAAATAGTAGCTCTTTTTAAGAGCCTCTCCAGACGAAGCGATTTGCGCGCGAGGGCAATCGCGCGTAGACACTCGCGTGTTCCCGAGGTACTAGAGCTACATACACCTCCAGATGCTCTCGCGCGTATTCCTAATCGCGCGTAAAACGCGTGCAACGCGCCGGACTCTCGACTCGCTCGTTATACGCGCGAGCGCCGCGCGAGTCGAGAGTCGCTAGCTAAGTATGAACTGTTCGTGGTTTTGCAATAAATGAAACGAAATGAAATGATACATTGGAGCGTTCAGTAGTACGCGCGTGTCCGTGAGTGCGCGTTTTTAATGCTGAATCCGTCCGCCGCACAACGCGCGTAGTAACTCACGTTAAACGCCACATCTGGACACAACAAAAATCGCTTCGTCTCGACAGGCTTTAAACCTCACTGACAAGAAGCTGTATCCAACAATCTAGGACTTTACATCAGTATTGTAGAAACAACCGTGCTTAGCGGAATCGATTAAAATCCGAGGTTCCAGACTACAGTCTAGAACCTGGGATTATAATCGATTCCGTTTTCCCGGTTCTAAAAATAGTTGTCACAGTTATTAGGAGCTATTATGTTCACTTTTTGACAAAAACGTATTATAAAACCAGTTGTGAAACTTATTCCACTGGTGGCGGTAGTTAGCGACTTAAAGACAAGATTGCACGCGGGACTTGCTCCTGCAGTATGTTGTCGTAGGCACGTTTTCTATACCAATTAAGAAACTTGCTGATCGCGGTGCAGTGTGATGATCGCCTAAGAGCACTTAGTGACTAGTGACAGTCTAGTTAGTGCCTTCAGACTTAGACTTCACTAAACTCCGAAGATCCCTAAGCCACATTCCGCGTCCTTTGCATATGAAATTTTAAATATACCCAGAAACTTCTGCCGACGTTATTTGGTCAAGTTACGTTGTTGCCCTGTAAACGATCCACGTGTAAAAGTTTGTGACGTAATCAAGCTTCAATTCAAGAGAATTACTGTGTGGAATATTCGTACAACAGAATTAAGTTATTAATTGATACCTAATCAAGGTACCTTAGATATTCAATATCGAGTAATACAGCTAGGCTGCAGACCGTGTTACGCTCTGAATAACATTTAACACACGCTGTTGGAGGTAATTTTCCTGTGATCATTTATTATTTAACCGCATAACCGTAGGTACAATTCGGGTTACTCCCACACACTGTATTTTGATTGAGTGTCTCATGCCCAATAGAACTCAGCGACAATACGTTGCCAAGAGTGAAGATACTATATTTCCACTTATGAATTTGGGGATCTTTCTGTGTTTGGTTTTCCGTAGTTAGCCAGGCCTTTGGCTTTTGCATATACATTAAATCAGGAAGGGGATTGGCATATTATTTTCCAATCGATTTTGACTCGCTTTCGATCCGCGGCCGGGTCAAACTAGGAAACGAACTTTTCTAGTTTGTCGCGGGTCTGGATGTTTTTATTTATTGTATTTATTGTATTAAATCTATCGTCAAGCTAGGACCTGTAACACAACTCATTTAGTTGTACTTAGTATAGGGCTAACGAGATCTGTGTAAGATGAATATTTATTATTATTATAATGAAATTATTTATACAGCGTCCAGTCGCACCTTCTTTCACACTAGATGGGTGAAGGGATATCTTGGACGCTGCAGTGACTGGGATATTGCTTTAGATAGAGTAGGCTTGCCCAGCACCTATACCATCTTGACACTTAGACATCCTGGCAACCTGATAGTTTTTGTCTTATCAGTCTCTCTGCCTGTCTGACCGTAGACTAGCTCAGAGATGTGTAGGACTAGAAACCTGAAATTTGAATCCTGAGTGCTTAGTGCGAGTTTTGTAACTACTCGATCGCGTTAACGTAAACTCATATTTCTATGGCATCGAGAAAGCGCCACCTAGCGACAAGTATGGAAATTCAAATTGCTGAGTGCGAGTTGTAATAGTTTACGTTGAGAAGTGAACACGTTTACCAGCCAAAACACGAATAAACGCAAGTGCGAGTTGTACTGTGACAGCGTTTTGCCAGTTCGAACGGTTAACTCACTCATACTCACTATTCAATGCTCGATTAACGCGGTAGTAAAGTTATTCGATTGGATCTGTCAAACTCGCACAAAGCACTCTGGCTAAACGGTTACTTGTGGAAACGTTAAAATTGCAATAGCACAGGTACTGAAATTTAAAGAAAGTAAGTAACGGTTTAGTAAGCTTCACAAGTCAACTAGTAATCAAACAACTTAAAGCAGGAAAACACATTGACATAACCTCATGACTGAATCCCACAAGGTAAGGCAGTGACCAAGGACTGGGTAAAACCTCGTACAAATTCCATTGATGTTTTTTTAGTTCTTTAGAGCGGGTAAAAAACCCATCTTTCTTCAGAAATCTACACTGTTCGTGGCCCGACATGCGATGGGCCGTTTTTTCTTCAATATTTATGTTGCTCTCATAATAAAAATAATGTGTACTGATTTTTAACATAACACTCTTAGCACGGGTTAGTGCACTAAAAATAAAAATAAACACTCTTAAGTTTCGCCTTAACCCCGTACATAGTCGTATACTCGTATCAACGGTTTACCAGTACTGTGTGCCTCGTCTAGCGGTTAATACGCTCCACCAAAACCGGAGTCGTGGCTTCGATTCCCGCTGGAGGCTACCGTACTTTATTTGTACAAATGGATTCTGTCTGGGTGTAGTTTCATGTTTGTGATGTTCTTGTTCAAGTTATCCTGGTTTGGGACCAAGATAAGTGCTTGTATTATGTGGAAGTTATAATTTTATATAACTTTTATTTCTTCTTCTTTGTCGGTACGCTCTTGACAGAACGATAGAGGTCCTCATGAAAAGCATTCATTGCAGCCTGATACTTTACTGTAGCCGAGTATGCCTTACGATATTTATTTTTTGATTTTCTAAAGAGGTAAGTAATATTTTACGATATTTCAGAGTATTTGACACAGAAATACAGACCTCCAGACGAGCATTGTCCGTCTGTACTCCAGAACACGTGGTGTAACTTAGCCGGATATTTAGAATTTTTTTTTTACGTAGCCTCGTTTGTGTCCCACTGCTGGGCAAAGGCCTCCCCTCCTCCCCCCTCCTACTCCTCCCCTCCCCGCCCCTCCTCCTCCCCTCCTCCTTACAATTTTATATTGTATTATTAACGTTACATATAAAGTAAATTTTTTTATCCCATCTATTCAAAAAGAACGACTTGGTGCACACAAAGGTGGTATTTTCTATAAGAAAATTTAAGCGGGCAGTAATAATAGTTTTTAATCCTCTTTATAAGTGCGCCGCAATTATCTTTGCATTGAACTTTTTGCATTTCGAATATCGATTTTTTAAAGCGCAAAAGAAATCGAACGCTAATAGTTTTTTAAATAAAGACTGGCTGGTGCGATGGCCCGTAGGCGCGACGCCGGTTGAATAAAAAAGAAAGAAATCAAATTAAAAACGCGCGAGCCCGCGTGTTCGTCAATTTTCACGGATTGGTAGAAATTCATGATTTTGTTTTGAAAAATGAGTTCTTCAAGTGACAGTGAAAGTATAGAATTAACTCCTGAAAGTATTATAACTGACGCAAGAAATGTGATGGATTAAAATATGAGGCGCCCTTTATTTTCTCATAGTGGGTGATGAAAAGTGG
Source organism: Yponomeuta sedellus (assembly GCA_934045075.1). NCBI lineage: Eukaryota > Metazoa > Arthropoda > Insecta > Lepidoptera > Yponomeutidae > Yponomeuta > Yponomeuta sedellus. Next base: position 4,674,430 of record OW203734.1, read on the forward strand.
TGTATCACTTGGGCGCAAAATATATTTTGGGTTCAGGTGACTTACTTTGAACCCAGAGTAAAATGAGTCATGTGGGAGGATAAATTAGATTCAAGAGGGGTTCTCGCTACACTTGTGATTCTTTAGTAGAATCCTGAATGTAGCGAGCGAGCGAAAAAAGCGCCCTCTCTGTTACGATATTATTTTGCTCGCTGTTATGATACAATCTACGATTAATGTAGCGTAGATCGAGATATGTCCCATTGTAGGACACAGGCCTTCATAAAGATAGAGTCTGCACTTAGTTACCACATATGACCACCGTGGATTGGCAATTTCAAACGTTGAGGTTTTTAAAAATCCCACACTCAGGTTTCCGATACTATAATTACTAATACTATTTTAACTGATCTTGTTTATATCGGATCCAAGTTTGCGTTGTAATATAAGTATTTTGCTACATCATCACTCTTAAACAAAACTAAAACATATAACGTAAATATAGTGAAAAAAATCTAAGTAATACTTTCTCAAAGAAAGAGCTTAAATATAGGTGGAACCAGGAAATAGACGAAAGAATAATACAGTGAAATCGAAACCAATTTCTTCATCTACAATAATACGTTTCATTTTTGATGCTATTCTGAGTGCGTGTAATAAAATATTTTCATGAAACAGTCCTTGATATTACCAAGAAATATTTTTATTGAAACAGGACCGGTGTATATTTTTCCAAGAAATATTTATAACTGTGGTAATTAGGTCATAGTGATAAACAGTAGATATTTTTATTTTATAGAAGGTACCTTAAACAGTAAATATTTTTTTGTAGATCTTTGCTGTAATTAAAATCGTCTTTCTACGTTGGCCATGCGTGGTGATTAAAAAAACCCTTAATCACTCTCTGAGAGAAAGCCAGTGGTAGGTGTATAGACTGCTTAAGCTACTCAAATTATGTTTGTAAGGCTATTATGTGATGGGAGGGGATGATTTCAATCAGTGGTCTCTGCTTTAAATGGTGAGCAAGCCTATTATATGTAGAACCCCCTCCAACCAGGTGGGATGACGGTTTGCGAAAAACTACAGGCAGATGCTGGATGCGGCAAGCCGAAGACAGGGCGCTATGGCGCTCATGAGGGGAGGGCTATGTCCAGCAGTGGACTACATAATATAGCCTGAAGAAGAAGAAGCCTATTAAAAAATTAATCAACGAGTGTCTGAGGTGTTCATACCACATACATACATAACCTCACACCTGTATCCCAGAGGGGTAGGCAGAGACCAGGGACTGCCACCTGTCACGATCCTGACAGATCACCTTCGCTTCATCAACGTTCATAAGTCGTTGCATGCACGCACGCCGGTTCCGGGTACTTTTTATCTTTGCCTTTGCTAATACATCCTCTATTTGGTCGATGTAAGTCTGTCTGGGACGCCCCTTACCAGCCCTTCCACTCACATTCGCAATATATATTTGTTTCGTCACTCTTTCTTCCTTCATCCTCTCCACATGTCCAAACCAACGCAACATTCCTTTCTCAATTCTAGTCACAACATCCTCTTTCAGTCCACAACGTTCTCTAATCAGACTATTGCGTATCCTGTCATTCAAAGTAACACTACACATACTTCTCAAGGACCTCATTTCTACTGCATTAATTCTACTTTCTTGCACGAGTAAATTCAACGAATTCACGCACGTTAAGGTTGTAACGGCGCAAATCTTTTTACACCATTTTTATTTTCTTTCATGCTGTCGCATCATATCGAAACCTAAATTTACGTCACCTATAACCACAATATTCTAAATTAGTTTCAGATTTTGGCCTGGGGCGATTTTTGCCCATGCAATGCAATTGAAAGTGTAGATACAAAATATTCGAAGGATTAGATATTTGTCGCATAAAAATAAAATAAGATAACGCGACAAAGTCATTAGATTTTTTTTTTTTAATGCACTAACCCGTGCTAAGGACAATTTTAAAAACCTAATTAGAGGCTAAAAATTCCATCCATACCGGCATTCAAACCCGCGACCTCTGGCTATCCGTGCCAGCGTTCTTTCCAACTGAGCTAATGGGCGACTCACCGGCATCAGTGAAATTCCGAACCTCTTTACAATATTCTCTGTATAACGTACACGCACGGGTTAGTGCATTAAAAATAATAGCTGTGACATCTGGCTGAAGTAATTTGCATCACTTGCAACCCCGTGTACCTACTTTGTAGTTAGGTTTTACATCGGAATGACATCGCAGTACCCACATGATTATATTCTTTTTAATGCACTAACCGGTGCATTATTACTTCAATTACTTTATTTGGAATGGAATTTTTAGCCTCTAAATAGGTTTTCAAAGTCTTAAACCTTTATTTTTTCATTCGAATTTATTTTGGCTGTCGCTCGACTTTTTATGTACAATTTAAGTCATATAAACCTAAGAGTCGTACGAATTCTTCCGTGGCAAAAAGATGCGATAAGATATCTACCCTTGTATGTCCCCACGGGTTTTTCCTGCACGGCAGAAAGTCTAGGCTATACTCTAACACGGGGGCCAAGTCCGGATTGGTGGAGGATTGTAAGACAGTGACGGGCCTTACTGTCAGAAGTTATCGAGCCGCACATAATGCCTTTGACATGGCTTAACGACTGCCATTACATGACAGCCGGCATCAACGGCTTAGCGTGCCTTGCGGAGTACGGAAGCGCTCGGAAACATGCCACTAGCGGTAGTCACGGGGCGGTTATCCATCCTGCACCTGACTGCGCCTGTTGTTGCTTAACTCAGGTGATTGATTCCAATCACTCGATTCCACTTAGGCACGAGCGCAAACAGATTGAGAACAATTTATATCACATAAAAATGGATAGTTAGTTTATATTTGATTTTCTTAGGGATACATTTTGGTCCGACGTTAAAGCAGGTTGGGAAAGGCTGCTTTAAACAATCATTAGTGCGAACTAATTAAGCTCTGTCTTGTGAAACCTAACCTGTGTCGCCGTCTTGCTATAACATTTTAATCAACATCTTGAAGTAGAGCACAGAGTAAACAATCACGTTGTTTTAGTACAGAAAATGTTTATGGATTAATCAATTTTTTATCCGACTGCGACCCAGCCCAAAAGAGAGTATTGGGTTTCATTCGTGTTTACATGCAAGTGTGTGTGTGTGTGTGTATATGTGAATGTATCAGATTCTACGTTTCTTCATATTCCAACCGATTTGTCATAATTAAGCGGATATATGATGTACGCATAAATTTGACAAAAAACTAAATTTTAATCAATCCTAATCTTTTTGCAAGAAGTACTACCATCCAACACATATAGGTGGTGCTGTTAACCTAATGTTGAAACTGTTTAAATCTGCTACTCAGCACTAGATGGCATAGTTGTGCTGCGGTAAAAACGCAGTAATAAAAATACCGAAATACCCGACTAACGCTTTCTTAGTTAAAGAGGAACTCAAATTCAATGTTGTGACTCATTGTACCTTTTAGTTTGAGTTTCAAAAGTTAAAGTGATTTAATTCAAAAATACGAAGCGCTCGTGGCCTAGGCGAACCGAGTGATTGGAATCAATCACTTGGTTAAGCAACAATAGGCGTGGTCAGGTACGGGATGGGTGAGCGTCCCGTGACTACCGCTAGTGGCATTTTTCCGAACGCTTCCGTGCTTGCAAAATAAGATAACTTGACAGAGTCATTAGATATTAATTTTGTCACTTAAATTCAATGTAGCATGGCGTTCAGAATACAGGTTTTGGCTGTCGCTCGACTTTTTACGAAGAATTTCAAGTCATAAGCCTTAGAGTCGTATACGACTTCTTTGCTAATGAAATGAGAATTGGCTCCTCGGGTCATCTGCTATCTTGCCGCTTCGAATACCACGCCCACCTAACAACACTTTATCCTTCCATTGCCACCTCGAGTGATGCAATTACTTAATTTGATGAATTATCAAATTACAGCTGATACATGACACTTGAGCTGGTCAAAGCATTAGGTAACGAGACACGGTAACACCCTTTGAAATTTCCGAACTTACTCGCGATTTCTTGTGCACTTAGAATCTGCAAATTTACTGCTAACGTTACATCTATCAGTGGCTAGAGATCGTAAAAAAATACAACTGACAGCTGTTAACAGTAGATTGGAAGATTGTCAGTGTATGAAAAATAGAAGGTTAGTAATTGAGCCATCATACATTGTCAACATTGCTGTGTGGTGTCGGCCAATAGCACCAACCCAATTCTTCTCGCGGATGTTGTAAAAGGCGAGTAAGGGACACAAACCGGGGGTGGGCAGCAGCGCCCCCTGCAGTACAATTCCACCGAACTGCGATCCCCAACCCGCATGCTCAGCGTGGGGATTATGGGCAATACCCCCTATGATAGCACAACGTTGCGCTCTTTAGGGGAGGGCTATGTCCAGCAGTGGACTAGTATAGCCTGACGACGACGACATTGTCAACACTGTGGTATGAACACAAAGGGAAATATAAAAAGTACCCGGAACCAGCGTGCGTGCATGCAACGACTTATGAACGTTGATGAAGAGAAGGTGATCTGTCAGTATCGTGGCAGGTGGTAGTTCCTGGTCTCTGCCTACCCCTCTGGGATACAGGCGTGCGGTTATTTATGTATGTGGTATGAACACCTCAGACACTCGATGATTATTTTTTTAATAGGCTTCTTCTTCTTCAGGCTATATTATGTAGTCCACTGCTGGATGTCCAGCAGTGGACTCATGAGGGGAGGGCTATGTAGCCCTCCCCTCATGAGCGCCATAGCGCCCTATCTTCAGCTTGCCGCATCCAGCATCTGCCTGTAGTTTTTCGCAAACCGTCATCATACCTGGTCGGAGGGGTTTCTACATATAATAGGCTTGCTCAGCATTTAAATCAGAGACCACTGATTGAAATCATTCCCTTCTATCACATAATAGCCTTACAAACATAATTTGAGTAGCTTAAGCAGTCTATACACCTACCACTGGCTTTCTCTCAGAGAGTGATTAAGGTTTTTTTAATCACCAGGCATGGCCAACGTAGAAAGACGATTTCAGGCGCGATTTCAATGGTAACTGTGACCACTCGCCACTATCATTACCATACCAATCGATGTCTAACCGGTTGTTACCGACTCCTTTACGTGTGCGCGCATATTATGACTCCAGTTTCTTTTTTTTAGTTACAATTTTTTGTTTTTAAAGCTGAACTGAACATAATATGGCGAATATTATGTTCAGTTCTCGAGAACACTTTCAATGTAGTCTCACAGGGATTACCATCTCTATTCTCATCCAGCTCAGATCGCCGAAGAGTTTTAAATCCGCTATTTGACTCTCTTTTCAAGTAAATCTGAAATGATAAATATCTCTTTCATTATATCAAAAAATATTTTAGTATTTTTTGAGGACCAAAAGCAACAAAAAATATATTTTAAAACTTTGCTTTGCTAAACAGCCAAAAACGTGGTCAGCCATTTTTGTCTATGGTTTGTCTTCAAAAGGTCTTCCTGAAGACTTGTAAGCAAAGTTTGACATTCAACACCTGTGAGTGATTTGTGGGCATAGCAAAATAACAACAACGCCACAATGATTTTATCGAGTTTACATGCAAAATATAGCAATTATCATTAATGCATTGTTCGAAAATGCAACAAAATGTCAATAAAGACCCCCGGGAAGTTGTGGATTCTTGTAGGCAGTGAAATAAACATGCGAAAAAATTGGCTCAAACTTGCCGAAACAGCCCGATACTTTATCGACTGTAACTCAGGGGTATTTACGTGAAGATCACTTTGATGTAAGTCCTACAATAATCAATGTCCACTGGCTCTGGCTAACAGATGTTTGTTTACAAACCAAACACGCTTTCAACATGGCGGATAGCGTTTTCACCGTTCCGAATTAAAAGCGGGAAATATTTTTTTAATTTGCAAATTTTGCAGCCATCCTGCATACTTACTTAGAAAATTCAATATATTTCAGTTTCTTACGTTAAATACTAAAGGAAATATTAATTTATCGCGTCAAATTTGATGCGAGTGGTATTGCTACTAAAACCTGTAGACATATCAAAAACGCCAGTCGTTGAGCCATGTCAGAGGCCTTACGGGCGGCTTGATACGAGCCCGCCACTGTCTTACAATCCTCCACCAACGCGAACTTGGCCCCCGTGGTGGAGTGTGGCCTATCGTTTCCTGCAATGCAGGAAGAGACCCGTGCCCCAGCAGTGGGGACATACAGAGGGTTAATATGCATATCAATAACATCTATTTAATATTTGCACTAAGGGACATAAACCGGCGGGTGGGCAGCAGCGCCCCTGCAGTACAATTCCACCAAACTGCGATCCCCAACCAACATGCCCAGCGTGCGGATTATTGGCATTACCCCCCAATGATGGCACAACATTGCGCTACAGCGCTCATTAGGGGAGGGCTATGTCCAGCAGTGGACTAATATAGCCTGTAGAAGAAGAATATTTGCACACGATTCGTGAAGACTGCTCTATTTTATTGGCGTGGTCCATAATATTACATTCTGTCTGAAGTTTGAGAGTCTTCTGTCGTTTTCCTGTGCAAACACTAAGTCGCTAGGTATTTCACTCTACCTAAAGCTTCCAGTGTTTGTTATACTGTAAATTTAAAGCTAACACCCACAAGCCCGATAGCTGTGTTTCGTTGTCAACATAAATTGTTGCCTTTACAGCCCTGATTTTGGCTTCGTCGTAAAATATAGAGACGTCGGTGTCGTCTTTAGGAGATGATAGAAGATTTAGAGTGGAATGTTGAGGTTCATTGAAATTTGAATAAAGCTAAGGCGAATCGTAACTATTCCCGCGCAATTACTTACGTAAATGGAATATTATGGTGTACAAACAGACTCAGTCTTAGCAAACATTCTTAGATGAGTGATTGATTCTTAGGTACGAAATAAAAACTACATTTTTGGATCAACTTACCCTACTTCTTAAACGTCACTTAAGTGGTCATCTTAACAATTTATTTTTTATTGAGTTTTCTTTAAAAATTAATTGTTAAAGTGCTGCACGCAGGAACACTAGATAGATAGATAGTTCGATAGATAGAGATCACTTTATTGTGCAACCAGAAAAATATTACAACCATTATTCTCAAATCTAAGTAATGTTATACAATTGGCGGTCTTATTGCTAAGAGCGATCTCTTCCAGACAACCTAACAGACAATTAAAGTCGGCAGTAAAAAACTATATTTTTTTATGCGTATCGTTTTTCCAATAAATTTCATTACTATTTCTCATTCATCTATTTAGAGGCTAAAAATTCCACCCATGCCGGGATTTGAACCCACGAACTCTCCGTGCCAGCGCTCTTTCCAACTGAGCTAATGGGCGACTCACCGGCATCAGTAAAATTTCGAATCTTTTTACAATATTCTCTGTATTACGTACAGGGTGAAATGGGTGGAATTTTTAGCCTCTAAATAGGTTTTTAAAATTGTCCTTAGCACGGGTTAGTGCATTAAAAATAATATAATCTCTCATTCATCTTTAAAATGATTTTTAGGACCCATGGCGGTTTTTGTCGCACTAACCCGTGCTAAGGACAATTTTAAAAACCTATTTTTTTTTTTTTTTTTTTTACGTAGCCTCGTTTGTGTCCCACTGCTGGGCAAAGGCCTCCCCCAACTCAGACCAGATGTATCTGTCTTGTGCCACCTCAGACCACTCCGGCATGTGTCGGTCGAGATCGTCTCGCCAACGTTTTCTTGGCCTACCTCTCCTGCGATGACCACCTTGTGGCACCCACTCGGTGGCAAGTCTTGCCCACCTATCCGGGTGCATTCTGCTGATATGCCCTGCCCAGCTCCACTTCAACCTTGCAGTCTGGACACCCACATCAGCTATGCGTGTTTTTGAGCGTAGCGTAGTGTTGCGGATATGGTCAATCCTTCTGACGCTCAACATGCTACGCTCCATAGCTCGCTGGCAAACTTTGAGCTTGGACTTCTGTTCTTCGGTCAATGACCAAGTCTGGGAGCCGTAAGTGAGGACGGGCAGGATGCACATGTCGACGAGTCTCCGTTTCAAGGAAAGCGGAAGGCTTCCTTTCAACAAATCCTTCATGGACCAGTAGCACTTCCAGGCGTTTTCGATACGGCGATTGATTTCCTTGCCTTGCCTGTTTTCGAAGCTTACTATCTGGCCCAAGTAGATGTACTCATCGACATAGTGTATCTCCTGCCCGTCGACCTCAACTTTGCTCTTTCGACCGTTGGTCATGACTTTGGTTTTAGACCTGTTCATAGAAAGTCCAACCTCAAGGCTTGCAGCACTAAGCTCTTCCAGCATGATTTCGAGCTCGGATGCATTCGAAGCGAACAGGACAATGTTCGCAACACAAGAACAGGACAAAGAAAAACCTATTTAGAGACTGAAAAGTCCCGGCATGGGTGGATTTTTTAACCTCTAAATAGGTTCGTTATCAACCCTTGTATATCCCCACTGCTGGGGCACGGGTCTCTTCCTACATTGTAGGAAGGTTAGGCCTTACTCTACCACGGGGGCCTAGTCCGGGTTGGTGGAGGATTGTAAGACAGTGACGGGCCTTACAGTCAGAAGTTATCAAGCCGCCCATAAGGCCTCTGACATGGTTTAACGACTGCCATTATATGACAGCCGGCACCAACGGCTTAGCGTGCCTTGCGAAGCACGAAAGCGTTCGGACAAATGCCACTAGCGGTAGTCACGGGACACTCACCCATCCCGTACCTGACCGCGCCTGTTGTTGCTTAACCACGTGATTGATTCCAATCACTCGGTCCGCCTAGGCTACGAGCGCTTCATAAATAAATAGGTTATTAAGATTAAAACGGCCGTTTCTCTAACTAGTGTTACTACACTAAGTCTTTTAAGTGCATTCTAAGTGACATTATGAGATGTCGGTCCTAAAATTCCACCTTTAGCCACGTCTTTATCCAAGTGGCATTTGTACAATATCATTCATACGTATTACATACACATTTTATTTTAAACAGTTTTTACTTACGTTCATCTTTTATCAAAATCAGTTATTTCAAAGTTTCGATTCGATGTCAACGGGAGCCATTTTTTCAAAGGAACCCGCGGATACTGCTTTAGTGCATTTGGGATATTTCGGGATTGATTATGTATGGCCTTATGGATTGAATATTTCGATCCCCAGTGCGGGCGTGTAAAAATGACTTTGTTTAATTACAAAGTTACGTACATTCGCGAATTTGTAGGTGCAATACCACACGCTAACTGTGAAGGAAAATATCGTGAGGAAACCCGCGACTTCTGTCTAATTCTGTCTTCTGTCTAAACGGAATTAAACAAATATAACAAAATGGTGTGAAGGGTTTGCACCGTTACAAACTTTAATTAAATCCATTTGACTACCTTTGTAGCACTGCGGTATTGAATCCGCCTACCACTAGAAGTCCCTGGTTCGAAACCCGGCTGAGGACAAAAAAAAACATAACTCTTGTTTACATGTTTGTGATGTCGCTGTTTCTGGTTCCCACGACATAGGGTATCCTAGTGTTATGCCAGAAGCAATGTATGTGCCTGTATGTAAATGTTATGTTATTTAACCCTTTTAATGTTAAAAAAACTCTTGTTTGTCTTCGATTAATTTTGCGAAATTTACCGATTGTTGGACATGCTGTGCTTTGTTATGGAAATATGCCATCGGTCAATTTGCGTTGAGTGAATGTAGATTTTGATCGCATACATTACTGTCTAGCTGCTTTTTCATCTGGAATCCCGCTTGATTGCAAGTTGAAATTATTTTATAACCGAAAAATAATTAATATTCTTTTGATTTAAGTTATCTATTATAATACCAGAACTTAGGTGGTAAATGCTAAAATAGACACTTTTAACTGTCTTAAAAACTAAGAGCCTTATTTATAAAACCACAATTCCCTAAATTACTCCAAAAAGTCTCACTTCAACAGTTTGTGCTGGAGATTTTACAAGGAAGAAACTAGACCACTGAATAATTAAACGCCTCTAGGAGTATTTTAGTGAAATCGTCTTTTTAGAAACAAAGTTATATTGCAATGCAATACAATAAAAAAATTGCTTTTACACAACACAAGCACTTATCGTAGTCCTAAACTAGGATACCTTGGAATCATGGTGCTAATAAATAGATAGAGAACACTTAATTGCACAATCAGAAAAAAGAAAACAACCATTTTTTTTTTAATCTAAGTAATGTTATACAATTGGCGGTCTTATCGCTTAGGGCGATATCTTCAAGACAATTTTTGGACGGAGTGGACGGTATAAATAGTACAGTCGGTAGGTGCACGTACATATCTATAATATAAAACTGAATCGCTGAATGTGTTGGTAAGCGCAAATCTCGAGAGCAGCTGAACCGATTACGCTAATTCTTTTTTTAGAATATTCCTTGAAGTATTTTTATTTTATTTATTTATTTATTAATTTATTTATTTATTTATTTATTTATTTATTTATTTATTTATTAATTTATTTATTTATTTATTTATTTATTTATTTATTTATTTATTTATTTATTTATTTATTTATTTATTTATTTATTTATTTATTTATTTATTTATTTATTTATTTATTTATTTATTTATTTATTTATTTATTTATTTATTTATTTATTTATTTATTTATTTATTTATTTATTTATTTATTTATTTATTTATTTATTTATTTATTTATTTATTTATTTATTTATTTATTTATTTATTTATTTATTTATTTATTTATTTATTTATTTATTTATTTATTTATTTATTTATTTATTTATTTATTTATTTATTTATTTATTTATTTATTTATTTATTTATTTATTTATTTATTTATTTATTTATTTATTTATTTATTTATTTATTTATTTATTTATTTATTTATTTATTTATTTATTTATTTATTTATTTATTTATTTATTTATTTATTATAT
>OW203734.1:4685564-4730564 GCA_934045075.1 Yponomeuta sedellus
CTTCAACTCCCATTTTGGTGGCGTTGGTGCGCTCGCATATGACTTAAGAAAGATATATTGATAATATGACGGACGGACTTCTGGGTGTTTGCGTTCGTCCATGCTTGTAATAATGGAGCATTATTCTAAAACCCTTCTCTGCGTTTCCCTGGTCCGCGATCTGTACACGATAATCCCACCGCATCCGAGGCAAAAAAAGCAATTCTGAACGCTTACCCTCAAAGCTCTGGGACGTGACGTGAAAACATTTTTGTTGCCCGATGGTTTATTTAATGGTAATGGAATTCAACAGTAAAATGCAGACAAGCACATTCCATTTACTCTTTATAATATCAGGAGCCTTGCAAAGCACGGAATCTCTCGGAAAAATGCCACTAGCGGTGGTCATAGACAGTTTACCTATCCATGCACTGAACGCGCCCTGTGTTACTCAACCTTCGTGATCGTTTAAGATCGCTCAGGCAGCCGGGGCTACGAGCGAGCGAGGACGTTAAGCAGCTGTCGTCGATAGATGGCGGTCGTTAAGCCAAATCAGAGGCCTAGGGCGGCTTGAAAACTTCTGACAGTAGGTAAGACCAGCCACAGTCTTGTAAGCCTCCACGAATCCGGACTTGGCCTATGGCTTATACCGTGGACTATTGCTTATACCTTCCTCAGGGAAGAGACCTGTGCCCCTTGGTGGGGACATAATGGGTTTATGATGATGACGAATATCAGCAGCAAAATTATATGGAGTTTTTATTACGACTATTTCGGGACGCTATTCAGCTCAACTTTAGTTCTTCGGACATACCGTGCGACGTGGGCCAGATCACCTGAAATATGTTATTATAATCGGTATAAACGGAAAACGAAGCAGAGGACGAGCACCAATGCGATGGACAGACACCATAGCAAAAGCTTCGAAAGGGACCCTACAAGCAGCCATACATCTGGCGCATAGTCGGATTGGAGGGCGGAAGCTGCCCGATAGTCACGTCCCTCAGTCACGAAGACACGACGAAGAAGAAGAAGCTTCAGCTCCAAGACTCGCGATGCTCATACAAAGTTTAACATTAAACGGGTCTAAACGCGACTAGAGGAGACGTTTCTAAACTACATAAATCTGTTGTCTGGGCTTAGAGTATGGGCTCAGAGTATGGGCTTAATTACCACGCTTGCCCACTGCGCTGAGATAGTTTAACAACTCAGACTTCCTCACGATGTTTTTCTTCACATCAGCGAGTGGTATCGCTACTTTCTTCACAAATGGTGATAACTTAGAAAACAAAATCATTGGTCATGCCCACACTCGGAATCGAACCGGAGTCTCTTGTTTCTAAGTCCATTACTCAACCCACTGGGCTACCGCCGCTCTCCGGAATAGTTTCTTCTTCTTTTTCTTCAGGCTATAATAATAGACTGTGGAATGCATTGCCAGAAGAAGTGCGAAAAGCAAAGTCCTTTCCTATCTTCAAAGGACTGGTAAAGTGTCACTATCTCGCTGAAGACGTGTAATGTTATTATGACATAGTAATCATAGTAAGTTTTCTTTGTTGTTTGATTGACATGTAAAATGTATGTACTACCATATTATAACTGTATAATAATATATACATTAATAATATATATGAATATTAGTTGTAAGTCAGTTTATGTACATATTCTTCCTATATACTTCATGTACCTACCTACTCTCTTCATCTTTCAGTTCTATCCATCCCAAGGTTGTCTGGAAGAGATCGCTTTTAGCTTAGATCTGTAAGCCTTTTCATGTATTTTGTTTTCTGATGTGTACAATAAAGAGTTCTAATCTAATCTATATTAGTTCACTGCTGCACATAGCCCTCCCGTAATGAGCGTCATAACGCCCTGTCATCAGCTCGTCTTCGGAATGGTTTATTAAGCACAAATTCGACAGTATCCTATTTTGTGGTCATTCATTTATTTTTTGTAGTTTCAAATAAGTAAACCCCAAGTACTGTCAACGGACTAGTACTTCACAACCCTAGACTATTCACAGGACCAATTTTCGCTCTAAAACGTCTTTGATTACAACTCTGGAGCTTTTATCTAAGTCCATCCAATAGTAAACCTCATCCTTAGATATAAATGGATATTCCTACAGACAAAAACAAAGGCATTCTATGGAAACCTCAGCCTCCTTGCTTTTAGTTTCGCAACTGGTTCACCAGAAATATCACCGTTTATGAAGCTTTCCTTGGGGACAAACTAAAGGCTACTCTGCTACGTCTTTATAAGGGTCAGTATGGTCTGGACACATGAAGGAGTAGCCCACTAAGTGACGATATTTGAGAAGATAATGGAATCTGTAATGATTCCGATATTGGCAATGACACGGTTTCATAGTGGCCCAATAAAGTGTATTAATTGCATCAGGAAGGGTTCAAGGGCTGAGACGAAACACATTATATCTCGTTTCCTTTAATTGATCTGGGAGTAAACAATTTATTCAAGTATTTATATAAACATGTATTGTTAGCCTCTAAATAGGTTTTTAATACATGTACCTATTTTTGTTTCCTTTTTAACTCCGTGTGCACTTTTTTAAAGTAATAAATAACTTACAGCACTTTGGATACGACTGAAAATGCGTTGAAACGTATCACTCAGTTATGCTGAATTGGGCCCATTTTGGGAGTTTGAAATCTCCCACACTTCTGGCACCCCTTTTTACCGAATTGTTGGTATTTTAAATGTTACACTATTATTATCTTTAATGCACTAACCCGTGCGTGTACGTAATACAGAGAATAATGTAAAGATGTTCCAAATTCCACTGATGCCAGTGAGTCGCCCATTAGCTCAGTTGGAAAGAGTGCTGGCACGGATAGCCAGAGGTCGCGGTTTCGAATCCCGGCATGGGTGGAATTTTTAGCCTCTAAATAGATTTTAAATGTTTTCCTTGCCATTTTATTATTGTTTGTTTTCGTAGCTATTTTAAGAGTCGCTCACATTTTTTTTTGCGTTTTCTGTTAAATGTTGTTTTTTGTATGTAGTGATGATGTGATTTCAGTGTTGTGTCGTCAAATGAATGATTTAGGTCATAGGACATTACGTACATTACTTAAATTAATTTAATTAATCATTCAATAAGCTCGTACAGTACTACACATCTTAAAAGTCCCTTCGGGAACCTGAAGCAATAAGTACATTCACCATGATCTTTAGCCGATACGGTTAAGGTGCAGAAATGATTGCCGCAATAGCGCTACCTATTACGCTCACGCTAATATTGCGATGACGTTGAATCAACCAATAGCAACAAAGGCGCGCGGCCTGCCATAAAATGAAACTATCTGATTGGTCGATCAACTTGCCGCACATCAAAAATTTGTTCATCTGCGCAGGTACATCCGCGAGACTTATTTTTTGTGTAGCACTGTACTTGTCTAATGCTACTGGCTGGACCTAGGCCTGACTTAAAGCACGCCACTTCGTTCTATTCTCGGCTTTCGTTCAACGACTGCCAGCAATCTATATTATTCTTGAATCACCTAATAATAACATTTTGCTGATTGTAATCAATCACTTGGCTTCAACAGGCGCGGTCAGGTGCTGGATGGGTGACCATCCCGTGATTAGCGTGGCATTTTTCCGAGCGCTTCCATGCTTCTCAAGGCACAATAAGCTGTTGGTGCCGGTTGTCATGAAGTGGCAGTCATAAAGACATGTCAGAGGCGTTATAGGCAGCTCGATAGCTTCTGACTGTAAGGCCAGCCACTGTCTTACAATCCTCCACCAACCCGGACCTGGCCCCCGTGATGGAGAATGTCCTTACCTTCCTGCGTTGCAGGAAGAGACCCATGCCCCAGCAATAGAGACATGCAAAGGGTGGATATCAATAATATCAATATCTTGGACACAATTGTTTCCTGTATTTTGAACAAATGAATATAATGCTGAAATAAGGTGCCGGCGACTCCTTTTCGACTTGAAATTGTAACTAACAAAAAAACTTGTTAATCTCTCATCCTCTTTAACACAAAGGGTATGAGAAGGTTAAAAATTAATTGGTTTATGTTAAGGATAAAACAACAATGTTTACCGGCGACCCCCACACTAGACGATAGTCTGTATGGTGGGGGACTGGTCAAGTAGATTGGACATTTTAACATTAGGCGACGGTTAGGAAACAGATTAATATTACAATATTAAGGTTGCAAAAAATTAAGGTTAGAATAAATTTAGTTATAAAAAAATATATAAAACACTGTTTAGAGGAGACAGTGGAGAGAGCAGATATATCAACTTAAGTGTGTGTGTGTGTGTATGTCGTGTCATATGAGCAAGCAGAATATGTGTGAGCAATGAGATCTATTTAATAATTCTTAGAATGTCCTCGAACCTTCATCAACACCTTCTACTTTATACATAGGATGTTTATTGTGTGTATTTCCATATTTGTGACGTCCTTGCCCGGTTACCGTAGCACAGGATATCCCAATTTGGGTCTACGACATAATACCTTGTTGTGTGGAAATAATAACTGAATAGGATATTATTTCTTAATGATTCGCGGTACTCATAAGTAGTTATATATTACATACATACATAACCTCACGCCTGTATCCCAGAGGGGTAGGCAGAGACCAGGGACTGCCACTTGCCACGATCCTGAAAGATCACCTTCGCTTCATCGACGTTCATAAGTCGTTGCATGCACGCACGCCGGTTGCGGGTACTTTTTATCTTTGCCTTTGCTAATACATCCCCTATCTGGTCGATGTACGTCCGTCTGGGACGACCCTTACCAACCCTTCCACTCACATTCGCAATATATATTTGTATCGTCAATCTTTCTTCCTTCATCCTCTCCACATGTCATTATTTCCCGACGTTTTGGAGGCCGAATATAACAAAAAATCTAAGTCGCTTTAGCCGATTAAGTAGACCATGTAAAAACATATACCCATGCCGGGATTCCAACTCGCGACCTCTGGATATCCGTGCCAGCACTCTTCCAATTGAGCTAATGGGTGACTCAATAATACAGAGACTCAATGAGACTCGGTAATACAGAGAATAGTGTAAAGAGGTTCGAAATTTCACTGATGCCGGTGAGTCGCCCATTAGCTCAATTGGAAGAGTGCTGGCACGGATAGCCAGAGGTCGCGGGTTCGAATCCCAGCATGGGTGGAATTTTTAGCCTTTAAATATATGTTTTTAAAATTGTCCTTAGCACGGGTTACTGCATTAAAATAAAAATAGTATAGACAATGCAATCCATCAGATCATATTTGTCCACTGCTAGACATAGACCCCAAGGCTTGCCACTTTTTTCTGTCCTCGGCCTAAATCTGAAGTAAATTGCCGGAGGCAGATGAATGATCCTCGTTCAACTAGCTGAAGTGCGTAATAATTTGGTAGAAATAAAATTTCTGGTGAGTAACTTCATAAGTTTTCATGTTATTTTTATTTTTACTGATTTCCTGAAGTATTTCGAAACTTGGATGGATGGATGGATCGTTGGATGAAACGATGGACGGACGGAAGGACGGATGATTTTTTTAAAATTTATTTATTTATTTAGGTTTACATAATATAGGTACAGATTAAGTGGATTCGGACCTCCTAAAACCATAAATGGTTTGTCTTGAAGACGGGTCTTAATATCTTAAATGACTTAGTATTGAAACAGTAACGTGTAATTAAAGAATGAATGAAGTACTGAATTAATGAAAGAATGCATGAATTAATTATTTACTACCGCAAACAAATATGCGGTTTCAGGCTATTTTAGTCCACTGCTGGACATAGCCCTCCCCTAATGAGCACCTTAGCGCAAGGTAATGGCATTGGGGGGTAATACCCGTAATCCCCACGCTGGGCATACGTGTTGGGGATCGCAGTTTAGTGGAATTGTACTGCAGGGGGCGCTGCTGCCCACCCCCCGGTTTGTGTCCCTTAGTCGCCTTTTACGACACCCGCGGGAAGAATTTGGGTTCTCTAGGCTGACACCACACAGCAACAAATATGCTTACATAATAATAATTATAAAATAAGGTTGGTGTGTGACAATGGTACTATTTCAGCGTTTGCTGTTTGCTTTATGAAATTTCTTAAGTCTATTTGTCCAGAGAGAAAGGTATTTGGTATAAGACTATGCAAACAGAGCCACCTCATGTTCCCTGGTTTGCCAATGTGAGACTGAAAAGATGTTATATTATAACTGCACATAGACTTAGAACGGTCATATGCCATTAAACAAGTTCAACTTCCTCATTGGTAAAGTCATTAGCCCAAACTGTGAAACTTGTAACACAGTAGAAGACGTGCAACATATCGCACCCTCAGAACGGAAGAGGCCTAAGTAAAAAAATAGTGAAATTGAGTTACAATCATAGAGTCATAAAAAGGTATGCCGTGGACGGAAGATTCGCTATGCTCTTTTTTTACAATAAGTGCCTTTGTTTTACTATTCATCGGATAGAGCATACCTTTTTATGTCTCTCTATGATTGTTAGATACTCCATTTTTTGAGATTTTTTTGAATATTTAAACTATTTTTTGACTTAGGCCTCTTTCGTTCTGAGGGTGCGATATACTGTTGGAGTGTACCAAGTATTCAGTGCAAAGAGCACATATAATAGCAGAGTTGCAGTTAAATATAATGGATGTTGGTACATTGCAGAGCATATTGCACGATCCCACCTCATATAAAATATATAAAATTTACAGTAAAATATTATAAGTTAGTTATTTATAAACAATATATAGTTTATACTTATATTTAGATTAGGTAGTGTAAGAAAACATTGTGATTTGGTCTGATGGGGCTGACATGATCACATGGTGATCAAAGCCTCTAAATAAAAATAAGAATATAACAAAAGTCTATTTGGTAGGTCTAAGAAAAGGTCGTAGGCTAATTGATATTGTATAACAACGGTTGCTCCGTCAGCTAGTAAAAAATATAATTATAGCCCTTCCGTCTGGGCCCATACTACTTATGTGGCCTGAATCCCGCCCAATTCTATTTTAACTTAGCCGTCGTAGCTCCAACATAGTTGTTAGTCCAAAAATAAATTCAATGCATAAAGTTACGAGAATATTCTCTTGCTCTTCGAGAAATATTTTGTCTCTAGTAGGTAATAATAATTTAAATACGATTTGTCTTAGGAAGGGTCTATGAACAATTAAATTTAAGGGCTTAGATGTAATGGGCGGGGCTAAAACAGGACTATTATTAGGTTCGTAGGGACTTGAACCCTACTTTATGTTGATTACATAGGTAGTTGCAAAGGATATTCGTTGCTACATAAATGGAGCTTATATACGTCCCACTACGGGTCCCAGGCCTTCTCTCAGAGAGAGAAACTATGGGCTTAATCACCACGCGTGCCCACCGCACGTTGGCGATTTCAAGCGCTGAGTTAGTTGAACAAAAAAAATCTTTTAATATCATTGCGCCAAGTCACTGGTTAAATAAATAAATAAGATAAGATAAGATAAGAATATTCTTTATTGTACACTGGAAAAACAACAAATACAAAACAATTGCAAATATACATAGTACAATTGGCGGCCTTATTACTAAAAGAAATTTCTTCCAGACAACCTTACGATGGAAAGTTGCTGAAGGAAATTAGAAAGACGGGTAGCCAGTGCAAATTTGAATATTGATACATACTTATACTTAATAATAATACACTAACATACCGTTACTTATATAAACTTATAATTTATTACATTTATTATTAGTATATAAATATTTAAAAACCTATTTAGAGGCTAAAAATTTCACCCATGCCGGGATTCGAACCCGCAACCTCTGGCTATCCGTACCAGCGCTCTACCAATTGAGCCAATGGGCGACTCACGGTATCAGTGAAATTTCGACCCCCTTTACAATATTCTCTGTATTACGTACAGGCAGCGACATCTGACTTAAGCAAATTGCATTACTTACAGCCCCGACTACCTACTTTGCAGTTAGGTTTAACATCGGAACGATATCACTGTACCCACATGATTACACTATTTTTATTTTTTATGCACTAACCCGTGCTAAGGAACAAATTTAAAAACCTATTTAGAGGCTAAAAATTTCACCCATGCCGGGATTCGAACCCGCAACCTCTGGCTATCCGTACCAGCGCTCTACCAATTGAGCCAATGGGCGACTCACGGTATCAGTGAAATTTCGACCCCCTTTACAATATTCTCTGTATTACGTACAGGCAGCGACATCTGACTTAAGCAAATTGCATTACTTACAGCCCCGACTACCTACTTTGCAGTTAGGTTTAACATCGGAACGATATCACTGTACCCACATGATTACACTATTTTTATTTTTAATGCACTAACCCGTGCTAAGGAACAAATTTAAAAACCTATTTAGAGGCTAAAAATTTCACCCATGCCGGGATTCGAACCCGCAACCTCTGGCTATCCGTACCAGCGCTCTACCAATTGAGCCAATGGGCGACTCACGGTATCAGTGAGTCGCCCATTGGCTCAATTGGAAAAAACTATGTATATTTGCAATTGTTTTGTATTTGTTGTTTTTCCAGTGTACAATAAAGAATATTCTTATCTTATCTTATTTATTTATTTAACCAGTGACTTGGCGCAATGATATTAAAAGATTTTTTTTGTTCAACCCACATGATTACACTATTTTTATTTTTAATTTAATTTTTTAATTTTTAATTTTTTGTTCCTTAGCACGGGTTAGTGCATTAAAAATAAAAATAGTGTAATCATGTGGGTACAGTGATATCGTTCCGATGTTAAACCTAACTGCGAAGTAGGTAGTCGGGGCTGTAAGTAATGCAATTTGCTTAAGTCAGATGTCGCTGCCTGTACGTAATACAGAGAATATTGTAAAGGGGGTCGAAATTTCACTGATACCGTGAGTCGCCCATTGGCTCCATTGGTAGAGCGCTGGTACGGATAGCCAGAGGTTGCGGGTTCGAATCCCGGCATGGGTGAAATTTTTAGCCTCTAAATAGGTTTTTAAATTTGTTCCTTAGCACGGGTTAGTGCATTAAAAATAAAAATAGTGTAGTATATAAATACTTAAATAATTATCTATAAATAAAATTTTTCAGGGACAGGGGTAAAAGAATAAATAACTAACAAACAATGTTGTCACTTATAAAATTTATCCATGCGTAGCTTTGCAAATAGCATGGTGCAAGACGACGAAACCGTTTTACTTATTGACTGGATAGAGTTTACCCATGGATAAGCTGATAGGTAGTGCTGCCTGACAGAATTGGCTCAAGCTGGCCTAAATAGTAGAGACAGAACTCTTAACTTAACATAAAAAAGGTAATTAAATAGAAATTGTGAAGCGCTCGTGGCCTAGTCAAACCGAGTGATTGGAATCATTCACTTGAGTTAAGCAACAACAGGCGCGGTCAGGTGCAGGATGGGTGACTGTCCCGTAACTACCGCTAGTAGCATTTTTCCGAGCGCTTCCTTGCCTCGCGAGGCACGCTAAGCCGTTGGTGCCGGCTGTCATGTAATGGCAGTTGTTAAGCCATGTCAGAGGCCACATAAGTGGCTTGATAACTGCTGACAGTAAGAGCCGAAACTGTCTTACAAGCCTCCACCAACCCGGACTTGGCCCCCGTGGTGGAGTATGGCCTAACCTTCCTGCGATGCAGGAAGAGACTCGTGCCCCAGCAGTGGAGACAAACAAGGATCGATATCGAAACAAAAATTAACGCCTTTCTTTATAATAACATAATTCCCTACAACGCTCGTTAAAATAGTCTGTGCTAATGTTACAACAAAAAGGCGTCATCACAGATTAAGCAACATAAGGGTATTTTAGTGGAATCGTGTTTTTATAATAAGTCTTTTGGTATGATAAATGAAAAAATTAAAATGCAATTTGTATAACTCTAGTAAATGATGGTTACAATCTAAGTAGAACTAAGTTCCTTAAGTAACTCATTAAAGACAAACTTGGCCTCCGTGGTGGAGGTACAGAACGCGGGGTCGCTTTCTGTACCGCAGGAAGGTTAGGCCAGGTTAGGGTACGGGTGTACCCCAGCTGTGGGGACATATAAGAGCTGTTATCGATATGAGAGGCCTATACCCTGTCGAGGAACACACATATTATGGAGGCTACTTAAAAACAGTATATGAAAACGTGCAAGAGAGTGGGATACCAGAGAAAATAAAGGCCTAAACATTCTTAGTAGAGATTGTAAGATTTAGTCCGATTTACAAAGATAGCATCGGCACCAAAATCGTTTCAACCATGCACCAGTGGACCATAATTTTATATGAAATCATTTTATATAAATAAAACTCCCCGCCGACACGTTTCCATCGATAAAGGGCCTCAGAAGACAAGAATCTAACCAACTTTATATTACACCCACGTCCCTTTACCTTGTCAGGCCTTATCATATATTATTTTGTCGCAAAATGCATATCTGACAGTTTTTGAATTATCTTCACGGGAACGCTGTGATGGGAACAGAAGTGGCTTCCGATTACGATATTTTGATCAAATTTTGGAATGCTTTGTAAACATAAACATTATCTCTCTCTCTCAAACACACACGCACAAACATACACACACACACACATATACACCCTCATACACACACACACACAATACATAATACACTACACAAAAACGAGTTGTAAACGAGCCGGGACAGAAAGAGGAGGCGTTAGTTAGTTAGTTAGTTAGTTAGTTAGCCTCATAGCTGGGTGATTGTACGTAGTACGCGCTTAGGTACGCCGAGACACGTTAACACGTCATACACTATGGTTTCCTCACGATGTCTTTCTTTACGTTAGCGAGTAACATAACAATATTAAGAGTAATACAGAGAATATTGTAGAGGTTCGAAATTTCGCTGACGCCGGCACTTGCTTGTTAGCTCAGTTGGCAGAACGCTGGTACGGTTGGCCAAAGGTCGCGGGTTCGAGTCCCGGCATGGGCGGAATTTTTAGCCTCTAGGTTTTAAAGTTGTCCTCATCACGGTTTAGAGCAAAAAAAAAGAATATAATCATAGAGTATATAACTTCACAAATGTCACAAAACTCAGAAAACAAAGTCATTGGCACATGCCAGGTTCGAACCCACGACTCCCCATTTGAAAAGCCGGCATTCTACACCGCTCCGCTACCACCGCTTAAGGGGAAGCGTATCTTGAGGGAGGCCTATGTCCAGTAGAGGTCGAATATGGGCTGATTGATTGATGGAAAGAAAAGGCTTGGAAATAATTGTTCTGTTTCTTTCTAGTCTACCGTTGAGAACACCATTCGATAAAAATGCGTGTCGTAATACCGCCATCATTTGTCATCTGACGTTTTCCCGTAGCGTACATACATTGGGGCCGGCATTCGAGATTAGCCTTTAGGGCGAGATTCGCTTGAGGTACCCAAAATTGGAAAATATTATCATTTTGTAGACTGTTAGTCCGGATTTACTTACGGGTGTTGTTATATCGGAAAAGTCCGACCAGGTTTCGCTCCGATTCGCAGAGCTTAATCATGGTGAGCAGAGACGGAGCTCGCGTCGTCGGTTGCTTGTCTCACACTGTGCCCCATTGATGGGGCACGGGTTTTTTACTGCATAGCAGGAAGCTTAGGCCATACTCCACTGCGGGTTCTAAGTCCAGGTTGGTGGAGGATTGTAAGAAAGTGACGGACTTTACTGTCAGAAGTTATCAAGCCACCCTCAAACAGTTAACTCATTTAGGATATAAAGTATATTAAAATATTGAAATGCACGTCAACTTTAAGTGCGATATGTGTACAATGCAAAAGTGCCCTGTGAAAATTTCCCCTTTAACAAATACTGAGTTGTCCTTTCCCGGAATACGGTTCGTCCTTAAATTCGCAGAGTCCATCAATCTTTGCACCTTTGTATCGCCACCCGCAAGCACAAAACAAATAAGACGAAAGAATGAAGTGCGGTTACGAATCCAATCCCACATTCATTACATAACATTTTTAACAGTTTACATAATGGCAGATACAATGCTTCTGGCCCCACTAGGATATCCTGTGTCGTGGGTCCCTAGAAATTCAGCTAATTATTGTATACGGTAAGGTAAATAGCTATATGTAAGACAAGAATAAACAGCTACGTGGCTGTGGCAAATGAAAATGGAAAACATCGTGAGTAAACCCGAATCTTGGCTGGCTTCGCACGTAGATACCCACTAGAAAGTGGAGATAAAGAAGTTTTCTCTTAAAAACTGATCGGCCTATCGCACAGGAAAGACTATACGCTAACCGTGAAGGAAACCATCGTAAGTAATACTGAATCTTGGGAGACTCCGCACGTATTTACGGAAAAGTGCATTATAAATAAGTTTTCACTTCAAAACTGTAAGAATCTCCGATCTATGTCATTTCGTGCTTCTATTTATTTAATATCAATGCCTTGAGTAAACCTAAATTATTATCCAATAGCTCAGACCTCTATTCATAGAACAATAGACACCATTTTCGTTCGTGTCCTGGCTGGAACAATTTCTATAGCGCGTGGAGTATCGTGACGTACAGGATTGATGAGTAATGATTTCCTGAGGTAGTTCCGAGCAAGCTATCCCAACTATTTGGGTCAGTATTTTCCCAACTGCGGTGAAATAAAAAGGAAAGGTACTTATTTAATTTTTATTTATTGATGTAAAAGTTCAATTTATTAAATCAAACCGTAAATAATGTTAAATGAAAGGTTAAAGTAAGAAGTAAAGTACTAATAAGCTAATAAAAATAAACTAGGTGGCTACCGCTACTGGCATTTGTGCGAGCGCTTCTGTGCTTCGCAAGGCAATTAAACCGTTGGTGCCGACTGTCATGTAATTGCAGTCGTTAAGCCATGTCACAGGTCTTATAGGTGGCTTAATAGCTTTTGGCAGTAAGGCCCGCCACTGTCTTACAATTCTCCACCAACCCGGCCTTGGCCTCCGTGGCGGAGTATGGCCTAACTTTCCTGCGATGCAGGAAGAGACCCGTGCTGCAGCAGTTGGGACATAGAAGGGATAATATCGAACTGTGAAGGAAATATCGTGAGAAAACCTGAGTTTCTGGAGTATTCGAATACTTCAGCGCTTGAAATTGCCAATCTGCGGCGGGCACACGTAGTGATTAATTCCATACTCTCTGTCTAAGAGAAGGCATGTGCCCTTACAGAAGGACGTATTTAAGCGATTATTCATTAGTGCATTGAACTGTTTTGAACATAGAATGCTAAACTTCATAGCTTAATTCTTAACTAATGAGTGTATGGTCAGCAAAACAAGGTAAAGCCCAATGACCAGCAGTGGGCCGTTTATTGGCTACATAAAATAAACGAATTTCATGTAATTCAGATTTTGATTGAAACAGTGTGTATTTCGATAAAAAGACGTATCAACATAGTTTATTTTTTTTAAGTAACTTTACAAATGGCATAATTTGTTCCAGATCACCATTGACGGAAAAGAAGAAACGGAAACTGATTGACGGGTAGTCGGCGCAACTAAACAATATTAGACAATGTTATTTTATGGTTGATACTCATACATAAACGGTACCATAAATAACGGTTGCTATAGATAGACAGATAACACTTTATTGTTAATACAAAATACAATACAAACAGAAAATAATACATTTATTCAATACAAAGTACAAAGTTCAATACAATGCTCCTAAAATTGCCAATCCACGGTAGGCACGCGTAGTAACTTATCACATACTCTCTGTCTAAGAGAAGGCCTGTGCCCTACAGTAGGACGTATTTAAGCGATTATTCATTAGTGCATTGAACTGGTTTGAACATAGAATGCTAAACTTCATAGCTAAATTCTTAACTAATGAGTGTGTGGTCGGCAAAACAAGGTAAAGTTAGTAACTTAGTTAGACTTGGGATTTCAGCAGG
Organism: Yponomeuta sedellus; assembly: GCA_934045075.1. Lineage (NCBI taxonomy): Eukaryota > Metazoa > Arthropoda > Insecta > Lepidoptera > Yponomeutidae > Yponomeuta > Yponomeuta sedellus. Next base: position 4,699,417 of record OW203734.1, read on the forward strand.
TACTTTGCCACATAGTTGAGCCGTCGTCCAAACTACGCCAGTCAACTTTTCTCTTTTCAGAGGGCAAACAATGTTTTGCTATAGCACCTTTCTTAAATGTAAACTAAGTAGTAAATTAGTAGAATCAAGATTAGATTGGGTTGAAATCGAGTGATAACCTCCTAACCCCTAGAGGCATAAATTAATCTGAATTTTCTACAACTATGTATATTTGGAAAAAGAGAACATTTATCTACAAATATATTGGACCTAGAAAACAGTTTTTTTAGGACTAAAATAGTTTTACAGATCCTAAATTAAAGTTCATTGGGTGTGAATTATCAAAATGATATTTGATGTTCTACGTATAAGGCGCCAAGCCTTAGGAGGTTATTATACCATAAGTGGGTATTACAAAAGTGAATATTTTTTTTTATTTTGATTGATGTAAAAAAAGGCCAAAAATCGCGTAACAATTATAGGTGTAAAATAATGCAGTTGCGGAAGATTGCGAGACGCGACTCCGTCGTACACAATGGGGTTTTAGCCAGTAAGAGTGCAGCATAACCCTGTCGTCATCCCCAGCGGCAGGGTATTCAATTCATGAAGACTTCTCCATGAAAAAAAAGTGTAAAATAATGCGTAAAGTCAATTTACAATTATAGGTGTAAAATTCCTAAAATCAAGTCACAAAGAAAACTTACTTGATTTAGTTTTCCTCTCGTACTAAACTAACCCTCCTCCTCCTCCTCTTTTAGTCTTAGTCAATTCTCTAATTGTGATGTTAAGAATAACATTCGATTCATTACCTCAAATGCAGTCGGTAGTGACAGCATCAGCCGTAATATACTTTTGCCTATCCTTGATATCATCACTCCCACCCTTACCAAACTCCTTAACAATTCCATCTCCTCTGGGATCTTCCCTACAGCTTGGAAGGAAGCTCAGGTCACTCCTCTACCTAAAAAGGCCAACCCTACTACCTTTTCCGAATATCGGCCTATATCCATCCTACCATTCCAGTCCAAAGTCCTCGAGCGCCTGGTCCATTCTCAGTTAAGCCATTTCTTGACCAGGAACAATCTCTTTAACCCCTTCCAGTCCGGTTTCCGTCCAGGCCACAGCACTGTTACGGCTCTTGTCAAGATTACCGATGATATGCGGTTAAGTATGGAGAACGGCCAGTTGACTGTATTGTCTCTGCTCGATTTCAGTAGCGCCTTCAATGCTGTTGATTTTGACATATTGTTGGCGTTGCTTCGTCTTCTTAACATATCTCCAACGGTGATTGACTGGTTTCGTAGTTATCTACATTGGCTCCGGCAACGTATTCACATTGAAGATTCTTTCTCCTGTTGGTGTGAAATATCTGCCGGCATCCCGCAAGGTGGCGTGTTGTCTCCTCTTCTTTTTGAAATTTTCATTAATAGTATTTCTCATCATCTCACTTCTTCCTACCACCTAAATGCAGACGATCTCCAGATCTACACAAAGGCGACTTTAAATAACCTGAGTGCTGCCATTTCAGTAATTAATAATGACCTTTCGCTTATATCCGATTGGAGTAGTTCTCACAGTCTCAAGGTCAACCCTAATAAGACACAACTAATTATTATCGTTGGTAGTCGGCATTTCATTTCTAAGGTTGACATGGATATGCTGCCTTGTGTAGTGTTTGAAGGTGCAACTCTCCAATTTACGCAAACAGTAAAAAAATCTTGGTATCATCATTGATAGTACCTTATCCTGGGTACCACAAATGGAAATGTTGAGCCGGAAGATGTTTGCCTCTGCAAGCTCGCTCCGACGCCTCCGTAACTTTCTACCCACTGCTACTAAAGTTGCTTTAGCACAATCACTCCTTCTTCCTATTCTCGACTACGCTGATACTTGTTATCTCGACCTTACTGAGGAGCAACTTAACAAACTTGAGCGTCTCCAAAACTTTTGCATACGTTTCATATTTGGTCTGCGCAAATATGACCACGTTTCTGAATTTCGTTCACAGCTCAAGTGGCTCCCAATTCTATATACTTTCTCTTCTTTCGAATACGCATATACTTTCTCTTCTATATTGCGAACTGTTTAATCCAGCTACTCCTTCCTATCTAAAAGAGCGCTTTAAGTTTCTGCACTCCTCTCATATCCTTTCTCTTCGCTCTTCCCAAAACCTACTCCTGAAAATCCCTTCCCATCACACCACTTTCTATAGCTGTTCCTTCACTGTGCAGGCAGTCCGACTATGGAATGCCTTACCAGTGGAGGTGCGGAAAGCCAAATCCCTTCCCATTTTCAAGGCTATGGTAAAGGAGTTCTATCACGCTAGTACACTGTAACACTGAAGTAATCCGTAATATTGATCTGTTGTTGTTTGTGTTTTTTGTTATGTCCTTTCAATATGTATATTGTATTAAGTGTTTATGTATTTATATTATAATATATATTTTTTATGTTGTGTATTTATGTAAATTATTTGTATTTATCTGTTGATAACTATATGTACACTTTTGTTTAGGCATGTATTCATTTATACCTTTGTAATAATCTTTTATATTTGTACATCTACTTCCTTCTTCAATATATTAGTCCAGTCCATCCAAAGGTTGTCTGGAAGAGATCACTTTTAGTGATAAGGCCGCCGTTTGTACTCTTAGGTTAAGAAATATCTGTGTAATTTCCATTTTTATGTACAATAAAGTGTTCTCTATCTATCTATCTATCTATCTATCTATCTATCTATCTATCTATCTATCTATCTATCTATCTATCTATCTATCTATCTATCTATCTATCTATCTATCTATCTATCTATCTATCTATCTATCTATCTATCTATCTATCTATCTATCTATCTATCTATCTATCTATCTATCTATCTATCTATCTATCTATCTATCTATCTATCTATCTATCTATCTATCTATCTATCTATCTATCTATCTATCTATCTATCTATCTATCTATCTATCTATCTATCTATCTATCTATCTATCTATCTATCTATCTATCTATCTATCTATCTATCTATCTATCTATCTATCTATCTATCTATCTATCTATCTATCTATCTATCTATCTATCTATCTATCTATCTATCTATCTATCTATCTATCTATCTATCTATCTATCTATCTATCTATCTATCTATCTATCTATCTATCTATCTATCTATCTATCTATCTATCTATCTATCTATCTATCTATCTATCTATCTATCTATCTATCTATCTATCTATCTATCTATCTATCTATCTATCTATCTATCTATCTATCTATCTATCTATCTATCTATCTATCTATCTATCTATCTATCTATCTATCTATCTATCTATCTATCTATCTATCTATCTATCTATCTATCTATCTATCTATCTATCTATCTATCTATCTATCTATCTATCTATCTATCTATCTATCTATCTATCTATCTATCTATCTATCTATCTATCTATCTATCTATCTATCTATCTATCTATCTATCTATCTATCTATCTATCTATCTATCTATCTATCTATCTATCTATCTATCTATCTATCTATCTATCTATCTATCTATCTATCTATCTATCTATCTATCTATCTATCTATCTATCTATCTATCTATCTATCTATCTATCTATCTATCTATCTATCTATCTATCTATCTATCTATCTATCTATCTATCTATCTATCTATCTATCTATCTATCTATCTATCTATCTATCTATCTATCTATCTATCTATCTATCTATCTATCTATCTATCTATCTATCTATCTATCTATCTATCTATCTATCTATCTATCTATCTATCTATCTATCTATCTATCTATCTATCTATCTATCTATCTATCTATCTATCTATCTAGGTATTTTACTCGTGGATTCGAATCCGTTCCTTCAATGGCTATTGATTTCTAAGTTACGCACATTTGTGAAATCATAGTATCAATAACACTCGCTAACCGTGAAGGAAAACATCACAAGTAAATCTGAGTGTCTGAGGTGAGGTGAGTGTCAAAAATGCCAGCGCTTAAAATCGTCAATCCGCAGTGAGATGCATGGTTATTCCATGCATGCAACCCGGACATGGCCTCCGAGATAGAGTATGGCCTAAACATCCTGAGATGCACAAAGAGACCCGTGCGCCAGCAGTGGAAACATACAAAGAGTCGATATCATCACATCACTTGTAGGTTGGCCCAGCATTTCTATACATTTTTAGCAATTCTATAAAGCTTACATCATAAATGTGCTGATGTTACAAATATGTTAACTAGGCTCTACCAAAATGTAAGATAATAAATAAATATATATATATTGTTTTCCTGTGGTATTATTATACATAATTAAGTGTGCTGACTGTACCTACATCACGTCGCCATCAACCCTTGGAGTCACGCGATGTAAGCCAACGTATAATGTATCGAGTGAAATTTAGGAAATAATTGGCATTTTGTTTACTCAACCCTTGAGCAAGCTCTTTGTTAAGTGGTGACTATCAGAGCTGACTGTTTGTTACTGCTGACGTGAAATACCTACTGATCATGTATCCTGACGGGGGAGGATCGAGGAGGGAAAAGGGCATACGTGGGGCTTCCGAGCGACCAAGGGTTGGTTTACCGCCCTAGTATTGCTGGAAGGACGGAGTGCCCCAGAAACTACTTAAGGTTTCGGCATGCGTTGCGTAAGAGAGCGCGCAGAACAGAGATAAGTGGCGCTTTCTTGTATTAGAGGCCTAGATACAATTCTGTTCTAGCGAACCAACGGATTAAAGCAGCTTTAGGAAGCAATAGCAATATTAAGGTTCTTTAATTTTTATTAATTTACAAACAACATTCTGGATCGCGATGAAATACGATATCGATTTAGAGGATATAAATCAAGATTTCATCGTATTTAGAACTAGAAAATGTAATGAACGTTTTTCTTTATATAGCGTCCATAATATGGGTGTCCCACTGCATGACAAAGGCAAAGAAATAAACTTATTGAAAAGATATAATTTCTTTTCAATAAGTTTATTTCTTTGCCTTCATGTCTCTTTATAGACAATAATTAAGACTAAAGCTTATTTTAATTGTATTTCTTAATGATTCGCGATACTCATGCATACTTATAATTATATTTAACAGGTCTTCTTCTTTTTCTTTTTCTTCTTCAGGCTCCCCCAATGAGCGCCATAGCGGATCTAATCACAATTATTTATTAGGTAAGACGTAATTACCTTAATTCCTGACGTTTCGGCAGCGTTGCAGTTGCCGTGGTCACGGGTTCTAAGTAGAAATGGCTGCAAGGTGAAAATCAGCCAGAAGCAGCCGTGGTCGCGGGTGAAGTGGCGAGTACAGTCAATTATTGTGATTTTCGCAGCGGCCCGACACAAAACACTTACAGCCTTACTAATAAACTTGGTGTAAGTATTGTACAACTATGCAGTGTGTTGTCTCTTTTCTTCCAACTGAAAAATACATTCAAATGACGTGAACAAAACACTGTGTAACTATACCAGGCTTATACGGTGTTTATTACTTAGACCCTTAATATACGAGTACATGGGCTGCTGTCATATCGCTCGTCGTCAAAATGTCATATCGCTGAAAAAATGGAACTCAATCGTGAAAATATTCGTGCTATGATTTATTACGATTTCAGACGTGGCTTAACGCAACAACAGTGCGTAGATCAATTAACTTCGACTTTTGGTGGTGAAGCTCCATCAAAAACGACTGTGTATCACTGGTTTAGTGAGTTTTATCGCGGGCGCAGTAAGCTCACGGACGAAGTTAAAGAAGGTCGCCCGAAATCGGTGGTTGTGCCTTAAAATATTGCAGCTGTGCAAAAACTAATAATGCAACACCGCCATGTTACGTATCGCGAGATAGAGGCTATTCTGGGAATAAGTATGACGAGCATTCATAGGATATTACATGAACATTTGTCCGTAAAAAAAATTTGTTCACGTTGGATCCCGCACAACATAACTCAGGATCAAAAAGATGCTCGCGTCGAATGGTGCAGAAAACCTTAAAAAAATTCAACGGAGGCGACTCAAAATCTGTTTATAATATCTACACAGGTGACGAATCCTGGATCTACGCGTACAATCCCGAAACTAAACAACAATCAACAGTTTGGGTTTTTTAAAATGAGCCCAACCCTACGAAAGTGGCTCGTGCAAAAAGCACTGTAAAGCAAATGGTGGCCTGCTTTTTTGGTATTAATGGCCATGTGGATACAATACCTCTGGCTACAATACCTCTTGGCTCCCAGTAATTTTTATTTATCCCCAAGTGTAAAGAATAAATTACGTAGTCAACGATTTTCGACCCGTGAAGATGCCGTAGATGCGTTCAAACAGCACGTTTTGGAGATACCTCAATCAGAGTGGAAAAAGTGTTTTACAAATTGGTTTCATCGAATGCAAAAGTGCATCGATCATAGTGGAGAATACTTTGAAAAACAATAAAAGCATATTTAGCCATATACATTTGTTTATTTTTTCTATTCCGCATACATAAGTAGCAGCCCTCGTATAATTAGGTTAATTTGCAACACTGCACACGATCAATTCTCGGTTTATGTCCTCTAAACATATTGGTTTCATTTAGAATATTGGCAAAGTTTCATTGCGACCCGGTTCTTTTGTACGTACACCAAATTTCTACGGGATTTACTCCTTGAGAGACCGCTTTGAGCACACTGTATAAAAGCCCAAGTGTTACCTACTTTAGAGTCAGCTTATCCACAGAAAATACAAGATTGAATACGTGCGGAGCTAACTAAGCCGCTGGTATCTTCACAATATTTTCATTCATCGCAAGCTGCTTATGAACAGGAGTAGATGGTCGTGATCTTCCAGTGTAGGAAGGAAAGGGAAATTCCAGGAAAATTTCCCGCCAGGCAGATCGTATGTCGGTGATGGCCGATACAAGTAAACAGCGTTTATAATCACTACTAGCTGACCCAGCAAACTTCGTACCGCCTAACAGTCGATTCTTTTTTACATATTTATCTCTGTAAGAACCATCCTCGTACTTCAGGGAATATTTAAAAAAAAGAATAAGCGAAATCGGTTTAGCTGCTCCCGAGATTTACGCTTACCGACACATTCAGCGATTCATTTTTATATTATAGACTAGCTGACCCGGCGAACTTCGTATCAACCTGTCAGTAGATTCCTTTATTTTTTTTCTCTCCGTAAGAACCATGCTCGTACTTCAAGGAATATTCTTAAAAAAATAATCAGCGAGATTGGTTCAGCCGTTCCCGAGATTTATGCGATTTACGATTTACCGCTTACCAACACATTCAGCGATTATTTTTTATATAACAGAGACAAGTCATATTATTATATTCTACAGAGCGGTAGCCCAGTGGGCAAAAAAACTTTGAAGCGAGAGACCTAGGTGCAATTCCCAGTACGGGCATGTACTAATGAGTTTCTACGCTATATACATTTCTGAAGTTATAAAGAAACACTCGCATCCTGAAGAAAAACATGGTGAGGAAAGAGACATCTAAGTCTGAGGTGTTCAAACACCGTCAGGAAGGCAGGCAACACTTTATTGCACAACATATATGGATAAAAAAGAACTTAAATACACTTTTGAATGTACTTAATGAGATGATTTCTACAGTGTCCAGTGGCACCTCACACTGGGCGTGTGAAGGACTTACAGCTACCATTGTCGTGTTATTTTGTTGTAGTGAGACTATGTAAGTATTAGACTCTAGTACCCGGAACTGCCACTTGCCACGATCTTGACAGACCGCCTTCGCTTCATCAACGTTACAAACTTAAATAAGCAAGGTCATCATACCGGTATGGGAAATGAACCTGGATCGCTTACGATTGCTTACGAGTCTATTGCTACACCCATTGAGCTACCACCGCTTCTTCTTCAAAGTCTTTTAGACTGTTACATATTTCCCTATAGCCAATTATGGTATCTGTTAATAATGTAATTTTTTTACGCTATTATATTAATGCCTCTGAATTTTTCATTTTGTACATCTACTTCCTTCTCTTATTAGTCCTGGCCATACAAAAGTTGTCTGAAAGCGATCACTTTTAGTGATAAGGCCGCCGTCTGTACCCTTAGGTTAAAAATATCTATCGTGAAATTTCCATTTTGATGTACTTACAACATTGTTATTACGTGATACTTTATTGTACACAAATAGAGAATTTATACGGCCAATTGTATACGGCAATAGTTAGATATGTAAGCCTTATTATGTAATTTGTTTTCTAGTGTGTACAATAAAGAGTTCTAATCTAATCTAATCTAATTTACACAAAACATAAGCGCATTAAGAATGAGTACATAAGCGAGCTTATTTCTATCGAAGTTTCTTCCAGCCAACTCGATTAGCGGTGAAACCATGACTTTAGAGGTACAATAAAGTATTATCTGTCTCTATATTTTGACGATTTCTGTGGCGCAGCGGTAGCGCATGTGTCTACCATGCAAGAGGTTCCGGGCGTGAACCCCGGCTGGGGACAAAAAAATCCCCAGGTCTTGGATGTTTACACGTTTGTGATATCGTTGGTTCTGGTTCCCACGACACAGGGTATCCCATTGTGGGGCCAGAGGCAATGTATGTGCCTTTATGTTATTAGTACATTACTGCAGAGGCCGAGAAGTAAGGGACGAGTTTGGAGTCTAGAACGAGTCCTGCAATCCCTGTTTCGGCCGAGGATTGTATAATGCCTTTCTCAAACAATGCGAGGAAATATTAATATTAAAAAAAATACTAGGTAATTAAGAAATAATAGTTTATTAGGAAAAAAATAACGTTAAAATGTATTTTTCTTTACTTTTAGCCGGTAACAGATTCTCCATAGCTAATTTTGCTTCATTTCTCAAATTAGGCGGAGTACAGTCCATAATTTCCGCATCACTCTCGTCACTAGAACTCATCTTCAATATTTTCGATGAAATGATTATCAAAAAAAACAAGCAGAAAAAAGTTGTTTTGCCGCCTTTTTTATTTTTTAAATACACTAACATATTTTAGCACCATGTTTAACCGCACAAAAACCAATACCATAGATTGTTTTTTTTTTTAATCTTGCAGGTATGCTTACAGAACTTAGTAGGTGGTTGGCTGTATGTAATTTTTCCTTGGTCAGTTTAATTTTAGTAAGTAAATTTAAAAAGTTAGAGCAGCGGACGGTAATGGATTTTCATACTTACTTTACTGGCTTAGGCCAGTAAAGTGAGGCGGGAGCCATAAAAGAGAAACTTTGTGGCTTTATTTCATTTCCGAGCATGTTTGAGAAAATTATGTTATATACATCTTTCATAGAAATAATGACGTCGGATGTCAAGGGAAACTGCAAACAGATTGCTTTGCTGTAGTGAACGAGCCTTTATATTATTGGTCCCAGGTGTATCTGTGCTGTGATTGTTAAACAATGGTATTACCGGCTTACTCCTGTCTATTTGTTTTACAGAATACAATTTCACATTGTTCTCTGCAGTACAATTTTCAACAAGGTACATGTGCTCTATTTTTATAAGGTTCTACGTATAATAAATTTAAGGCCGTTGGGGCGAAAAAGTTCTGACCTGTCGACCGCGGACCGGATGTCGTAACGTGGGCAGGCCCTCCACCAAATGGTCTGACGAGCTGGTTACGGTGGCGGGGAGTCGCTGGATGCGGGCGGGACAAGACCATGAAGCTTGGAAAACCATGAGGGAGACCTAAGTCCTGCAGTGGGCGTCAAATAGCTGATGATGATATTTATAACGTTCTACAACAAGATCTACTAGAGTTTCCTCCAACGGGGTTTAAATAATGTATTTGCTGCCGACCTGTTGATCAACCTTTTTAAGTTGTTTAATTCTTTAATTTCGGACGTGGTCTACCCTCCTCAGGCCCAAAATACTGCGCTCCATCGCTCTTTGACAAACCTTAAGTTTGGACTTTTGTAGTTTGGTCAGCGACCAAGTCTGGGAGCCATAGGTGAGAACGGACAGGACGCACACATCGACGAGCTTCCGCTTTAAGGAAAGTGGAAGGTTGCCCTTCATCAGATCTTTCATGGACCAGTAGCACTTCCAGGCGTTATCGATACGGCGATCGATTTGTTTGCCTTGCCTGTTTTCGAAGCTTACTAACTGGCCCAAGTAAATGTACTCGTCGACATAATGTATCTCCCGTCCGTCCACTTCTATTTTTCGCTTGCGACTGTTGGTCATGACTTGCGTTTTGGACCTGCTCATAGATAATCCAACCTTAAGGCTTGCCATGTTAAGTTCCTGTAGCATCTCTTCAAGCTCAGGTACTGTTGAAGCAAACAAAACAATGTCGTCAGCAAGGCGAAGATTTGTGAGCCTTCTACCACCGACTTCAATGCCTTTGTTTGTCCATGCTCCTATAAGCGCTCTAAAGACGTTCTCCAGTGTTGACGTGAATAGTTTGGGGGACAGTGGCTCTCCCTGCTTAACACCCTTTTCAATGGTAAAAGACGGTCCATTTGAATGAAGCTTGATATTGGCTGTACTATTTGTGTATATTAATTTAATTAAATCTATGTAGGTGGTGTCAATGTTTTGGCAATGCAAAGAACTGAAGGTATCCGCATGTTTTAAACCATCGAAAGCTTTTGAGTAATCCGAAATACCACACTACGCGCAAGGACCCGAATAATCGATGTGGGTGTCCAGACGGCGAAACTGAAGTGGAACTGGGCTGGTCATGTCAGTCGAATGCACCCGGACAGGTGGGCGAAACTCACCACCGAGTGGGTGCCACACGACGGACATCGTAATCGAGGCCGGCCAAGAAGACGGTGGAGAGATGATCTCGACAACCATCTGCCGGAGTGGCCTGAGGTGGCCCAGGACAGGAAACTCTGGACTGAATTGGGGGAGGCCTTTGCCCAGCAGTGGGATACAAACATAGAGGCTACGTAAAAAAAAATCTTTAATAGCTACATTTTGTCTATATAGTCTAATTGGTTCAATGCCAAATCGGACAAGAGATGGATTGAATCCTAAGAGTATTTTTCCTGGTGTACAATAAAGAATATTCTTATCTTATCTTATTTTTGCGTTTCTGTGTTTAAAGTGCACTTTTTGCGGAGAAGCTTACTTTAACACCAAGTATTGTTTAGAGGACACAGATGCGTAGATTAGATTATATTATCAGATTAGAACTCTTTATTGTACATACCAAAATACAATATATATAAAAGGGCTCACATATCATAAATATTGCCGTATAAAATTGGCGGTCTTATCGCTAAAAGCGATATCATTCAGACAACCCGGGTGGGTAATTAAACAAGTATGGTGACTGACACGGATGATGGTGAGTCTCACCATCATGCGTGTCAGTTGTATACCGTTGGGAAATCTCTGTTACGGAGTGCTCATCGAATTTGCGACAAGGACCATCTACCTGCGGAACTTCAGCATGTCAAACAAGTACTTCGTGCAAATAAGCTGCAAGTTCCGCGTGTCCGTCGCAGAGGATGTGTCACACCGAACACAGTCGAGCGAGTTCCAGCCTACCTGCCTTTCGTGAGAGGAGTGACTGACAAAATTGGGAGTATTTTGAAACGCGCCTCAATCAGAACCATCTACCAGCCGCCAAGAAATATACACCAATTCATGCGAAGTGTCAAGCACAGGAATCCCTTACAAGAGGCAGGAGTATACAAGCTTGACTGTGAATGTGGTTCCTCGTACATTGGTCAAACCAAGCGTGCCATAGCTGAACGGGTGAAGGAACATATCGCGGACGTGAAACATAAGCGCTCTGGTAGATCTGCAGTGAGCGAACATACACTTAGCGGTACCAACCACTTTATATAAATTTTGATAAAGTTAAAGTTCTAGCCCGAGAAGACCGTTTCTTCCCTAGAATGATACGCGAGGCAATAGAGATCCGCCGGCATCCAAATTTCAATAGAGATCGTGGTTGGAATATACCGGCAGCATGGGAACCAGTGCTTAAGTGCATGCGACCCCATTGCTAAAAGTGTGACTGTAGAGTTCATTTTCATTTCAATTAATAATCAATATTTTTAAGGTCATGTAAAATAATTGTTTTATAAATTTAATTTTTAACTTCAATTACTAATCATCAATATTGTTGACTTTATATAAAATCATTGATTTACCTATTTTGGAACGTAACTTCATAATTAACTTTTGTAATTTTTGCCGAGGGTTGTAAACTAACAGTTAATGCTTTCAAAAAGACGCCTGTCACCTCAGTCATCCGATACCACGGCACCTGAAAAAGTGCCGAAACGTCGGAAAATTGTAAAAATATAATAAACGAGTGAAATCCGTATCAAAACAGTTTTAATTATCGAATAATCAAACTGTGGTCAGGTACTGGATAGGTGAGCGTCCCGTGGCTACCGCTAGTGGCATTTTTTCTGAGCGCTTCCGTGCTTCGCCAGGCATGTTAAGATGCCAAGCCAACATGCCAAGCCAAGCCATGTCAGAGGCCTTATTGGCGGCTTGATAACTCCTGAAAGTAAGGCCTGCCACTGTCTTACAATCCTCCACCAACCCGGACTTGGCCCTACGTTGTGGGCCGGTTGGTCGGGGCAGTTTTAAGTTGAAAAGCCGGTTAATTAAGTAAAACTTTTTGAAAAGAATAAGTGTGGATTTCATTGTTGTCTTCTTCTCCACATTATATTTATTGGAAAAGTTACAATTTTGACGTTCACTAGGCAATCATTTTGTTTTCATTGTATAAGGAATATAAAACACTTACAGGTGTGTAGCCGAAGAGGAAATCACTGTAGACGACATTATTAACATCATCAAAATCGCAATAAAATTTCACGCCCCACTTGCATGTAAGTTGTTCTCATGAAATTTTCAACGCCCATGTCGAACAGCCGTCAATAAAATTTGCAAGTACAGTAAAAAAACAACGTCAAACAGCGCCATCCATGTCGCGCGCATTATCATAATTCATGAGCGAGTCATGCACGCCACTGCATGGGGAATTGAATTATTCATGTCCGCCACTGTGCCATTTATTACAGAACGCTCCATCTCAAAGTATGGTCAGCTGACCTCTTCAAAACATCTCTTGTTAAATATTCTTTTTGTTGCACTATCCCGTGCTAAGATTTGAAATTGAAATTTGAAATTTGAATTTGAAAAACCAATTTAGAGGCTAGAAATTCCACCCCTGTTGGAACTCGGACCCGCGACCTCTGGCTTACCGTGCCAGCGCTCTCCCAACTGAGCTAGTGAAATTTCGAACCTCTTTACAATACTCTCTGTATTACTTACAGGCAGCTACATCTGGCTGAAGCAATTTGCATCACTTCCAGCACCGAGTACCTACTTTGAAGTCAGGTTTTACATCGGTATTATATCGCTGTACCCACATGACTATATTCTTTTTGTTGCACTAACCTTGCTAAGGTAAATTTTAAAAACCTATTTAGAGGCTAAAAATTCCACCCATGCCGGAACTCGAACCCGCGACCTCGGGCTAACCGTGCCAGCGCTTTCTCAACTAAACTAATCTTTTGTTTCTACGACATAAATGCAGGGCGTAGAGTGTTTAGGACGCACCGATGCTCAATAGAGTGACATTGACATGACAATGATTCTTATTGGACCCTATTTCCTACTCTGCGTTCCGAGATGCTATGAAATAGATTAAAGCGCGAATCCGACCAAATTTAGTAGTCCCAAAGTATCTCGCACGAAATAGGGTTTTTGTGGCTACTGTACTTACATGGATTCGCACTGTAATCGACTTCATCGCATCTTGGAACGTAAGGCTAGTCGACTAAACGACTTGTTGGTCTAGCTGTAAAGACGCCTAGTTACCAAGACAGAGGTCGTGGGTTTGATTTCTACTGGGGTCGCCGTACATTTGTACAAGTGGCCTCAGTCTGGGCGTGTTATCATGTTTGTGACGTCTTTGCCTGGTTACCATTGCACAGGGCATCCTAGTTTAGGACCAGGTCAAGTGATTATGTTGTATGGAAATTATTAGTACGTATTATTCAGTACTAGCTGAACCAGCGAACTTCGTACCGCCTAACAGTCCATTCTTTAATTTTTAATTTTTTTTCCGTAAGAACCATCCTCGTTCTTTAAGGAATATTCTAAAAAAGAATTAGCGTCAGTTCAGTTCATTTCGAATCAGTTCAGCTGCTCTCGAGAATTGCGCTTACCAACACATTCAGCGATTAATTTTTATATTATAGAAGATTATAATGGCATTTCAATATAACCCGCGCAAATTAAAAAGGTGTCACTAGCGAAAGCATTGCATAATGGAATGGCATCAATGGAACATTATGTATGTTCCATTGATGCAATCTAATACTTAATACATTTCTACAATAAGATCCTTAAAGATTAAGCTTGCCAGAAATGCGGTTCAAACTAAGCGTAAAGCACTCTCACTATTACATTAAAGATTATTTAGAGTACGATGATGTGTGGAATTAAAGCCAGTTCAATGTGGGAGTTTTACTGTTAATTAAGGAATTCGAAAAGACCGATTCAGATCACGAATATGTAATATAGGTACTCTTTTTATTCTTCTTCAGGCTATATTATATAGTCCACTGCTGGACATAGCCCTCCCCTAATGAGCGCCAAGGCGCCCTGTCTTCAGCTTGCCGCAACCAGCATCTGCCGGCAGTTTTTCGCTTGTAAATAAAACCAATTTACGTTTATGTAGGACATGCTTCTTCATGGAGACTCTTAAGTGCTAAGCCTAGTTAATAATGCGAAACCTAGTTAATAAACGCTAGTTAATAATGATACAAGTTCAGCCATGTGTTCAAAACAAGAGATAGGTATTAACAACTTCATATACAGCCAAGCGCTAAGCACTCTGTCATATTTTAACTGACATCTGCATTACCTTTAAGTAAATTGACTAATGCCTTCCTATGTGGAGCTCGGCATAGTTCATCATTAGACAGGTCTAGTTGTCTTGCCGAGATGTGGGCCTTGCGGGCTCTACGCCAAGCGCCACCAATGGAGAAAAAACTTGCGAAATGCGAGCCGAGCTCGCGCACGAAAGGCTCCGTATGTACCTTTATGAATTTAAATATTAATTTTGATGTAAAATAAAACTAAATATTGTGTGAATATTTTAATCAAAAAACGGCCAAAATATAACGTTTGTTATATAGGTGACCGACTTAATATTTATTTAATACATTTTTTAGTATCTGTTATTATATTGAAATATTGAAATATATATATTATTAAAATAATAGAACCTTTAACTGTGAATTTCAACAAGCAGTTAATTTTAAAATTTGTAAACATCACTACAATTTGTACAAAGCACTATGTATTCTAACTATGTGTACAAGTCGCGAAAGTTTAAAATATGTTATAACAATAAAATATAACGTTATTTTCAAGGTCAAAACTGTAAAGGTTAATTGTATCCGACGACGCACCATTAACTGAACCGTCGGCAAATGACCTATAGCGTTGTCTATTCATTAATATTGTGCATTCGACGTTGTTTTGGCGTACCTAATGAGGTTTCGACAGTAGTCTTGAACCTGTCTGTTTGAAGAGAGAGCATGTTGCGATATTATTTGTGTGTACGAGTGATACAGCACACCAAATATTTATTAGTAGCTTTCGAAATACTAGATGATATTCCGATCCTTAGACTCTTTAAATTTGAGTTCTTATACTTGAGTGCGAGCCAGACTTGTAAATACGATTTAAAAAGTGAAAACCAAAGCATATGATCAACCCTTGTTTCTCCTTGCTAAGGCACGCTCTTCCTGCATCGCACGAAGGTTAGGCCATACTTCACCACGGGGGCCAAGTCCGGGTTGGTGGAGGATTTTAAGACTGTGGCGGGTTTTACTCTCAAAAGTTAACAAGCCACCCATAAGGCCTCTGACACTTAACCACCAACGGTTCCAATGGCTTAACGTGTCTGGCGAAGCATGGAAGCGTCCGGAAAAATCCCACTAGCGGTAGTCACGGGACGGTCAACCATCCTGCATGTTGTTGCTTACCTCAAGTGATTGGTTCCAATCACTCGGTTCGACTTGGACACAGGTGCTTCGATTTACGTCTTGACTCGATTTTGACTTAATTTGGTCAAATAGATAGCATTTATAAGTACTAAATACATAATAGCGGCTTTCAAACTAACCAGATATCCGCGTGTATATTAGTTGTGTAGCCATCAAACATAACTTCACGCCTGTATACCTGAGGGGTAGGCAGAGACCAGGGACTGCGTCTTGCCACGATCCTGACAAATCACCTTCTTAAATAGGTTTTTAAATCACCTTCGCTTCATTAACGTTCGTAAGTCGTTGCATGCACGCAGGCCGTTTCAAATATAATTCTTGCCTTGACACCATATTGATTTACAAATCAGACTACGTCCTACTGTACGGCAGAGGCCTTCTCTCAGAGAGAGTGATTTTGGGCTAAATTACTATGCGTTGAATTTAAAATTAAATCTCAGCAAATTCGTGCGTTTTACTCAGTGATTGGCGACTTTACAACTGAAATGTAAAGGCCGATACCATATTGTCTACCAATTATAGGTATAAAAAAACCCTGAAAGCTTGCCTGAAATGCGATTCAAACAATGTGTTACGTAGTTGTGCCAAAAGGGCTAAGGAACATAAAGGATTATTTAAATGACAATGATGTCAGGAATTAAAGCCAGTGTAATGCATGAGTTCTATATTTTATAATAATTATGTAAACTCTGTTAATTAAGGACTTAAGGATTAAGACTAAGTTTTGCGCTTTTTTGTCTTTTTTTTCTCCAAAATGATTTAGATTTTAAAATGGACACCTAGTTTGACTTGTAACGTTCATTAAGCCCCAATATCTGCGCTACTTTGAATAAAAAAGTTTCATTTTTTTTACGTAAATAACTCGGGAATTAAGTATAGTCCAGCTTAAAATAATCGATTCAATTATACTGGTAGCTCTTAGGTAAGTACTTGTCTGAAATAGATGCGCATTTTGTTATTCTAAACTATGGTTAACATAGACATACTACGCAAAGACAGAGCATTCCGTACGAAATTCCGCTTAAAAGCGGACATGCACGTAAGCCTCAAAGGGTGACGATCGTAGACACGCACACATTCGCATTAACAACGCAACACTGACAGCAAACTACGCTAAGCATAATAGTTTGGAGATCAGGTAAGAATATAATTTGTTGAACACTGTTTATTTTTGCAGCTAGAGATGGTAGCTCCAGCCGAGTCACCAGAACTCAGAGAGAACCCTTCCTCGCCTGGGACGGTCTCACGGGTCATCGTGAGCCTCCGGCGGGTTTCCAGTCAAGGATGACCTTCGTGATATGGCGATCGGGTCTTCAAAGGGTACGTCCCAGCCAGCGCCATTTGCGTTCCCTGGGCTACGGGGGTTTGTTTGGTAATCTGATAAAGCTAAATAAAACTGAAATAGATAAACTGCTAATGTCAACATCATACTGTAATCAAGAAAATAGCAGTTGAAGACATTAACGAGGCCGGGTTTTCTAAGTGTGAAGAAATGCACAATACAGTTTTTTCGTTTTCCTTTTTAAGCCGTATCCGAGGCAAAACTTAAAGGCTATTTGTTATGTATCCACAAAACCTAAACCTTTCTTTCTTTTCCAGCATAAGATGCTACTCCTTCTATGTCTATCCTTCCATTATATAACTCGAGATCGCTTCATTATATTGTGTTGTATAATATTACTATGCTGTATTGCATTGCATTGTATTGTATTGTATCGTACGTGGTGGAGTATGGCCTTAACTTAATGCGATGAAAGAAGAAACCCATTCCCCAGTGGGGACATGCAAAGGCTTGATATCGTAGACGTATTATAACAGACTAGACGTTTTACCTTCGTGCAGTTCCTAATGTGTATTCTCTCGGATATTGGCTGAATATACCGTATCCTCTTGAAATTGACATAAAATCTTATACTCTGAAACTGGCACAATATAATGAATGCAATGTTATTCCATATAACTTATCGAATACTTTGACATTGCATTTACAATTAAGTTACTAAAATACAAAATTTCCGGTGCCATAGTCTATAAGAAAACATCGTGAGGAAACCTGAGTGTCCGAGGTGTTTGAAATGGCCACTCAGCGGTGGGCACGCCTGGTAATTAAGCCCATACCATCTCCCTGAGAGACGGCCTGTGCCCTGTAATGGAACATTTACAGGCTAAATAAAACAATCCTTATAGAAATACAAATATACTCTACACATAACGATTTCTACGGCTGGGTTTCGTAAAGGCTATAGCACCGTAGACCACTTTTTTTGAACTAAAACTTTCGTAAGCACAACACATTGTAGACATTGTAGACACAGTGTGAGACAAGCAACCGACGACGCGAGCTCCGTCTCTGCTCACCATGATTAAGCTCTGCGAATCGGAGCGAAACCTGGTCGGACTTTTCCGATATAACAACACCCGTAAGTAAATCCGGACTAAAAGTCTACAAACCGTAGACCACATCCATACTGTTCGGCAGGTTATACAGAAGTCCGAAGAGTATAACCAACCGCTGTGCCTGGCGTTTGTGGACTACGAGAAGTCCTTCGACTCCATCGAAACCTGGACTGTTCTGGAGTCTTTGCAGCGATGCCAAGTCGACTGGCAGTACATGGAGGTGCTGAGGAGTCTCTACCAAGTGGCGACGATGTCCGTGCAAGTGCAGAACTACCAAACAAGACCCATCCAGTTGCTCAGAAGTGTAAGACAGGGTGACGTTATTTCCCCGAAACTCTTTACTAATGCTCTGGAGGATGTTTTCAAGATCCTGTGGTGGAATGGCATGGGCATCAATGTCAATGGTGAATATCTCACACACCTCCGCTTTGCTGACGACATAGTTTTAATGGCAGAATCGCTGCAAGACCTTCAGAAAATGCTGTCTGGTCTTAATGCTGCCTCGAGACGCGTTGGGCTTGGGATGAACTTGGACAAGACTAAGGTCATGTCACATCGTCCCTGAGCCCGTTATCGTCGAAGGTGTGGCCCTTGAAGTTGTCCAGGAGTACGTCTACCTAGGACAAAAGTTCGAGCTGGGTAGAGACAACTTTGAGGGTGAAATCACCAGAAGAGTGCAGCTTGGCTGGGCAGCGTTTGGAAAGTTGCGTCACATCTTTGAGTCACCCTTGCCACAATGCCTAAAGACCAAGGTATTCAATCAATGCGTCCTGCCGGTCATGACATACGGAGCCGAGACGTGGAACCTGACAGTGAAACTAGCCCACCGATTGCATGTCACTCAGCGAGCTATGGAAAGGTGTATGCTCGGAGTCTCGCTAAGGGACAAAGTCCGGAACGAGATCATCCGACAAAAAACCAAAGTCACTGACGTAGTTCAGAAGTGTAGCAGGCTGAAGTGGCAGTGGGCTGGTCACATCTGTCGCAGAACCGATGATCGTTAGAGCAGACGGGTTCTCGAATGGAGACCACGACTCGGCAAGCGTAGTGTAGGACGCCCTCCGGCCAGATGGACCGACGACCTGAAAAAGGTGGCTGGTGACTGCATGGCAAAAACGGAAGATCGTGTCTTGTGGCGCACCCTGGTTGAGGCTTATGTCCAGCAGTGGACTGCAATAGGCTGAAATGGAAAAGCATGTACCAATGACTTTGTTTTTAAGTTATGTACATTTGTGATGTCATAGTAGCAATACCACCGCTAACATTGAAATTTCCCCTTGCGTTTGAAATTGCCAATCAACGGTGAGTATGCGTGGAAATTAAAACCATACTCTTTCTCTAAGAGAAGGCCCCTGCAGTGGGACGTTTATCTACAATATAAAAATTATTCGCTGAATGTGTTGGTAACCGCAAATCTCAAGAGCAGCTGAACCGATGTCGCTAATTCTGTTTTCATAATATTACTTTAAGTACGAGGATGGTTCTTACGGATAGAAAAAAAATAATCGAATGTTAGGCGGTACGAAGTTCGCTGGGTCAGCCAGTCTCTTATATAAAAATGAATCGCAGAATGTGTTGGTAAGCGCAAATTTCGAGAGCAGCTGAACCAATTTCGCTAATTCTTTTTTTATAATATTCCTTGCAGTACAATTCCACTAAACAGCGATCCCCAACCCGCATGCCCAGCGTGGGGATTATGGGCATTACCCCCTATGATCACACAACGTGGCGCTCTTTAGGGGAGGGCTATGTCCAGCAGTGGACTAGTATAGGCTGACGATGATGACGACGAAAATTCCTTGAAGTACAAGGATGGTTCTTACGGATAGAAAAAAAAAGAATCGACTGTTAGGCGGTACGAAGTTCGCTGGGTCAGCTAGTCTATAATATAAAAATGAATCGCTGAAAGTGTTGGTAAGCGGAAATCTCGGGAGCAGCTGAACCGATGTCACTAATTCTTTTTTGATAACATTTCTTGAAGTACGAGAATGGTTCTTACAGACAGAAAAAAATAATAATGGCTGAATGTGTTGGTAAACGCAAATCTGGAGAGCAGCTAAACCGATTTTGCTAATTCTTTTTTTAGAATATTCCTTGAAGTACGAGGATGGCCCTTAAGGAGAGAAACGTTAAAAAAAAATTTAAGAATCGACTGTTAGGCGGTGCGAAGTTCGCTGGGTCAGCTAGTAGGCCATATAAAAAGCCATCTCATAACATAGATGACAATGCGCTGTACATTGCAAAGTCGATTAACTGGAAGACTCTGCGACGCAATGTACATCGAATTGTCATAATAAACTATGAATTGTTGCTTTACTAAACTCGGCCCTGGCCTCTTGTCTCGCGTGATACACGCCACGGGGCTCACAAAATGTACCATAGGGCCCATCACAAACTTTCCTTTCCCGCGTTGATACGTAAACCTGTACGGATTCGACATCGTTAATTTGTGTCATCTGGAGAACAAGTAGTAACAGTTCTGAACGACTTTGACGTTCGTTAAGCAAATATTTAAAGGACCAGTTTCTGGATTGAGAATTTTACTAAGGAAAAAAAATACTTAAGTAACGTTCTGTCACGGTTTTTTCTGAGAAATTCGAAGAGATCGCCCTACAGTTCACTATTTACTTAGCAAAATTCTCAATTCAAAAACTGGTCCAGTGAAAAAAAAAATGAGTTGAGTTTAAAAGTCTTTATTCTTTGGGTTTCTTCCTGCCTCGCAGGAAGGTTAGGCTATACTCAACCACGGGGGCCAAGTCCTGGGTGGTGGAGAGTTTTAAGTTAGTGGCAGGTCTTACTGTCAGAAGTTATCAAGCCCATGGCCTCTGACGTTGTTTCACGACTACCATTGCATTGCACGGAGCCGCTCGGAAAAATGCCACTAGCGTCTACCGCTATTGGCATTTTTCCGAGCGGTTCCTTGGTTCCGCGGGACCGTCACCCATCCTGCACCTGTACGCGCAGGTTGTCGCATAACTCAAGTGATTGGAATCCTGCCAACCGGAATCGGACAACCTGCGTGGTCAGGATATAGCGGACTAACGGCCACGAGCGCTTCCAGCCAGTGTAAAAATGCCTATAATTATCTTTAAATGCTCCCTTAGCAATTCTCTACTGCTCACCTTGTAAACACTGCTCTATTTGAGAAGATAAATATGATTTATATATCTGCTGCCCGGCCCCACAGTAACAAACCATACAACGTGATACTGTGAAAATAACTAAAATAGCCAAATAAAGAACAATAATAATAGAATAATATAATTGGCGGCCTCGGTGGCGCAGTGGTTTAGCACGCTGACTGTAAAACGGAAGGTCTCGGGTTCGATCCCCGGCCGGGTCAAACTAGGAAACGAACTTTTTTAGTTAGTCTCGGGTCTTGGATGTTATCTATGTATTTATTGTATTAAATCTATCGTCGAGTTAGCACCTATAACACAAGTCATTTAGTTGTACTTAGTATAGGGCTAACGAGATCTGTGTAATATGTCCATGAATATTTATTATTATTATTATTTATTATTAATAGCCTCGCTGGCGATACTTCTTTACTATGTCAGTTGTCTAATTTTTCTAACTGCAAACACAGCTGAACTCAAACGACCCGACTATTTTTCAATATGCGGCCCCATAATAGTTTCGAGTCTATCATTATGCCTAGAAAACGCATAGACTTTAGCAGCTCTAGCCTCTCACCTGATAATTTAAAACACGAGTCAACATATTTTTTAACATTGGGGCAGGAGAATTTGATGGATTTTGTGTTTTTGCATTTAAAAATTAATTTTTCGCGCCGTCGTCGTAGTCTATGATAGGCCCTTTGGTACTCAGAAATATGGCTCCGTATGCGTGGGTTGCTTGCTTGCTCAAAGAGTAGTTACCGCAAGAAAGACTTGAAAGACATTTACTTAATAATGATGTTTGGACCAATAAGAACACTTTAAAGCACCTTTGAAATGCAAGTCACAAAGGCCTTGCTCTTACTTTCTGTCATCCAGTTATTTGTACATAACTTATTTCACTATGGAGTGAATAAAAGAATGTTGTCACGTCTTTTGAATTGTTCAATAAATTAATTATCAATGTACTCGTAACATTGGGTACCTACAGCGCCACAAAGTTGCAGGTGGGCAAAATATTGAATAGAAACATTCCGCTGTCTGTTGATTTATAGATATATTTTATTTATATTTAACCCGGCGTCAACACAGTCAAAATATGCAACAATGACAGTGTAGGTTTGGGTAAAGAGCACCCGTATAAGAAAACGCCATATTTACAAAAATAAAAAAAAAATTGTTTGTGGTTGTACTATCAGTATTACCTATAAGAATATCGTTAAAGGTTTTGAGTAGAAAAAAATATAACATGATACGAAACTATCTTTTGAAAGACTGGCGTTTGACTTTAAATTATCCATTATTTATAAGTAAATTTCTTAAACGGCACCCCCAAATTCTCCATTAGCGCCGCTATTAACTGAACAGATAAGATGGTCGCATTGTAACCTGTTTTTTATTATTTTATGCACAGATAAAACTCTTAAAATGCCGTGAGCCGGCTGTCAGTAATATTAAGTCATACATTTATCATAGATTGATTAAAAAATCCAAAAGATAAGACCAATTCACTGTTGTACAAATTTAAAATGTGTGTCTATGTTGCAAATCTGGAAGATGTTGCGTAATTAATTTGACTGCGTGGTTTTGAAATTTGGAGGCGGGTATGAGTGGTAAACACATCACATTACACTAATAATATTAATAATATTATTAAATATTACTAATATTATCAGAAAGGTGAAAGTTTGTGAGTGTGTATGTCTGTTACTTCTTTAGGTCTAAACGGCTAGATTGTAATAACATTTAGTATGGAGATAGCTGACATCCCGATTAACTCATAGACTACGTTATACTGCGGGGAAAAATCTTATTCCCATGGAAAAAATCGATAAACCACGGGTAACACCGCGGGGCACAGCTAGTTTAAAAAAAACAGAATTAAGTTCAGTCATTAAGTCTCCATCGCAAACTCATAGGACCGGTTTTTGAATTGGGAATTTCGCTACGTATGGCGCAATGGCACTCATTAGGGGAGGGCTATGTCCAGCAGTGGACTACATAATTTAGCCTGAAGAAGAAGAAGAAGAAATACATAAGTAACGTTCTGTCACGCTCTTTTCTGAGAAACTCGAAGAGATGTGTGCTGTTTTTACTTAGCTATTTTCTAAGCAAAATTCTCAATTCAGAAATTGGCCCATAACCACTACACTGATTTTTGGTCATGTTTTATGTCCGTTCTTATATCGTCTTGTCAATGTACCTAATAAATGATATGACTGAAGGCTAACGACGGCCAGCGCCATAGCTACAAAAGAAAGCAGTGTCCCATCTTAAAAAACTATTTAGAGAATGAAAAAAATCACCCATGTCGCTGCCTTTAAGTAATACAGAGAGTATTGTAAAGAGGTTTGACATTTCACTGATGCCGGCATTTGCCTATTAGCTCAGTTGGGAGAGCGCTGGTAAGATTAGTCAGAGGTCGCGGGTTCGAGTCCCGGCATCGTTATCGTTATCAACCCTTGTATGTCCCCACTGCTGGGGCACGGGTCTCTTCCTGCATCGCAGGAAGGTTAGGCCATACTCCACCACGAGGGCCAGTCCAGGTTGGTAGAGGATTGTAAGACAGTGGCGGGCCTTACTGTCAGAAGTTATCAAGCCGCCCATAAGGCCTCTGACATGGCTTAACGACTGCCATTATATGACAGCCGGCACCAACGGCTTAACGTGCCTTGCGAAGCACGGAAGCGCTCGGAGAAATGCCACTAGCGGTAGTCACGGGACGCTCACCCATCCCGTACCTGACCGCGCCTGTTGTTGCTTAACCAAGTGATGGATCCAAACAGTCGCCTAGGCCACGAGCAATAGGTTTTTAAAATTGTTAAAAACCTATTGCTCGTGGTTTAGCATTACAGCACCTTAGCACGGATTAGTGCAACAAAAAGAATATAATCAGTGTCACATCTGTTGAACAGATTTGTACGTATTCAACACACTATAACATTTACCGGTTTTTATAGGCGAAAGACGAAGTTAAATGTGAGAAAGGAAATACGGTCTTGATGGCATGTATCGGGTCATAAAATATCCCGGTATCGGTCACGTCATAACGTTTGATCGTTGGTAGTTTTCTCGGTGTATTTGTAACAAAAGTGTAGGCTGAAATTGTGACTCAGTCAGCTAGCCGAGAACCTACATGAGAAGTAGACATTTTTCGGATGAGACGTTTCTAACCAAAACAAATGCAAATCGAATTAGTATCTACAAATAGCTATCAAACATTGCAGTCTCTTAATGATAACGCGATATATATTTATTGTCACCATCATCATCAGCCCATCATGTCTCCACTGAGAGGCCCGGGTCTCTTCTCTGAGGAAGGTTTAGGCCATACTCCACCAGGGGCCAAGTCCTGATTGGTTTTTTATATTTTAAACGGGTCTAATTATTATCTCCTACCTAACCCTTGTATCATATAAACCCTTGTATGTCCCCACTGCTGGGGCACGGGTCTCTTGCTGCATCGCAGGAAGGTTAGGCCATACTCCACTACAGGGGCCAAGCCCGGGTGGCCACTAATATCTTGCCTCAATGGAGGCTATTATTCGAATCTCTTTTGTCAAGCACAATTACAGTCTGTTAGCTTTTAGAATATATCTCGGGCTCTAGAGTAGGCTTTGGTTTTCGCCGAAAGTACAGGAGTGTAATACTACTTCCTGCTCTGTATAAAACTTTTTTCATTACTTTAAGCAGCTATGTGAAATTAAGTGTCATATTAGCTACGATATTTCTATTACACGAATATATCCGATTAGTAGCCGAGTTAACCCACTTTACGTACGTGCCGAAGAATTCGCCATGAAATGGTTGTGAACCGAACTGGTTCCCAAATACCCTGGTGTGCAAAACTAGGTATCAAATCTTTAAAATTGCAATAACTTGCAATTTTAATAGAGTTATTAATCAATCATTTACTTGCCATAAACAATAGTAACTTCCACAACAAAATCACTTGACTATTTTTTTTTCTCTCCGTAAGAACCATCCTCTTACTTCAAGGAATATTATAAAAATAGAATTAGCGAAATCAGTTCAGCTGCTCTCGAGATTTGCGCTGAACAAGACATTCAGCGATTCATTTTTATATTATAGAAATAAGAGTTCTCGTTATAAGATAATATAGCATACGAAAGAATTGATTTTTTAAAATAGGTAAGAGTCAAACATAGAGTAAACTACAAATAAAACTAATAAACCGGTGTTTTTGAGCTCTGTATGTGTACTATCTGTAATCCAGATTTCCAAACAAATCTTTCACGATACAAGTAATAATATTTGCCTCTTACCTGTAATAAACAACAGAATCCTTCAATAAGACAATGAGATGGCTTAGGAGGACGAATAAAGTGATATTGAAAGACAACTAAGAAAGAACAGGCGAGGCCATCGGTAATACATCGAATAAGGCCGACTGGGGACAGTTAATTGGAAGCCAGAGGCGCTGGTCTAATTGGCGACTTTTTCCCAAAGAGCCCTCTGCAAGGAATAACCGTAATGAACACCCCTAGCTCTCTGGGTATTGATAAAGCAGAATAGTGCTAAGACTCCCTACACTATCAACCCCGACTGTATATACTAACTCGAAATATAAAGGACCTACTCGTACAGTTATATATTAAACGGGTCAAATCGCGATTATTTATTAGGTAAAACGTAATTACCTCTTTTTCCGACGTTTCGGCAGCGTTACAGTTCCCGTGGTCTCGGGTAGAGTGAAGTGGCGAGTACAGTCAATTATTGTGGGTAGTCACTATTATTTTTTTGCAGCTGGCCGACACACAACACTCACTACGTCAACGGACCGGTCCGGTGATAAATAATCGCGATTTGACCCGCGAATTACTTTTAGTAATAAGGCCGCCCCTTGTACTGTACTGTTATTTTTTGAGTTTTTTATGTAATCCCTGGTGTACATGCAATAAAGAATATTCTATCTATCTATCTACCTATCTATCTATCTATGTAGGTATCTAAAGAGTTAATAATTGTTTTCTACATTGCATAACAAATAAAGTGGGTGTTTACACACAGAAACGGGTTGGTTAGAAACGAGTTGGAATAGAAACAAAAAATTAAAAATTGTTTAAAAACCTATTTAGAGGCTAAAAATTTCACCCATGCCGGGATTCGAACCCGCAACCTCTGGCTATCCGTACCAGCGCTCTACCAATTGAGCCAATGGGCGACTCACGACATCAGTAAAATTTCGAACCTCTTTACAATATTCTCTGTATTACGTACAACTGAACAAACTGAAAAATTGTGTTTTGTTAAAGATTACCTACCTGCTACCCTTATAACTAGAACTTCTCTTGACAGTCCGATATAAGATACTGTCAAGTTTAATAATTTTGAACAAATCACAAGACATAAATTGTGCACACTAATAAACTTCCCGATATACAGGCTTATGTAAAAAATTATTGTAATACTCTTGGTATGTTTTATAAGCAATTTTATTAGAGGTCTTTTTTTAGACATAAACAAAATTTACTTAGTTAACATTTTTAATCCACACAGTTTTTTTGATCATACATCATACAGAACAATGAAATATAAACGTAGGTGCATATAAATATGGTCAGTCAAATAACATTGCACTTTCACATCTTCATTCTTTGTCCGTCGTTTATTTCATTTCTCTTAAAGATAAAAATAAAAAAGTATTTATGGCTTCATCAACGTGCAAAAGAAAAAAAGACTAAAACTAAGGTTGTGATATTATAAAACAAGGGAAAAGCACTATTGAGCCACCTTTCACCCGTTTCAGCTTGGCACCGCTTCCCATCTGAATCGTTCTTCAGCCTCTCGTTTGCATTCTATTATAGTAAACTCACATAGGTATCTAAGAGGGGTAAGTAAAGACTAGTGCACGTCACTTACCACGATCTTGACCAACCTCTTTTGCTTCATCCACATTAACTTATTTTAGACTCTCGTTTCTCGTTCTATAAAACGACGAAAAAAAACAGCTATTGATACTGGCAGTCTTTGTCAAGACTAACCTACTGCCCTTTCTCTATACCACGCCCAAGATAAGGCAGATTGTATACCTATAAACATTCGAACGGGATATTGTTTGTGGTGTCTCTCAAAAGCCTCCTTCGGTATATAAACGAAGACGACTCCAAGGGCTTCCCGT
The DNA here is from genome assembly GCA_934045075.1 of Yponomeuta sedellus. NCBI lineage: Eukaryota > Metazoa > Arthropoda > Insecta > Lepidoptera > Yponomeutidae > Yponomeuta > Yponomeuta sedellus. Next base: position 4,727,057 of record OW203734.1, read on the forward strand.
TTTCTTTCTTTGTTTATTGCTACTTGAAGGCTGTTTTGTTTAGGGAAATCTAATTTGGTGAAGAATAGAAAAGAAACCAATGAATGGATTTTGAGTTGTGTGTTGATTTATTTGCTTGTAGTATATGCGTAGCGTATTGATAACACTCTAACCTCTAGGTTTCGAAGTCGGCGTGTTTCGGACTTGGCATCCTAAGTTACTTATATTATATACTAGCCGACCCAGTGAACTTCGTACCGCCTTACAGTTGATTCGGTAAATTCAAAAATCTCTCCGTAAGAATCATTGTCCTCGTCCTTTAAGGAATATTCTAAAAAAAGAATTAGCGAAATCGTTTCAGCTGCTCTCGAGATTTGCGCTTACCAACACCAGTTACCAGAAAACCAGCGCTGTCCGGCGCTGACCCGGGTCAGCACCAGCTTAGCAACCTTTTGCCTTCTTTTTTAATACCTAGTTTTAAGTCTTACTTTGTGTTGTTTTGGATGAGGCAATAAAATTCTTATTCTTAAAAAGGAAACAGGTGCAGCTCCTACGCCCCCATTGGCTTTTCACGTACGCGCCCCGAGACGCTGTTGTGTATTCGCGGCAATTCCAATTGAATCCTTTTGCTGTGTGGTGTCGGCCTAGAGAATATCACCGACCCAATTCTTCCCGCGGGTGTCGTAAAAGGCGACTAAGGGACACAAACCGGGGGTGGGCAGCAGCGCCCCCCGCAGTACAATTCCACCGAACTGCGATCCCCAACCCGCACGCCCAGCGTGGGGATTATGGGCCCTATGATAGCACAACGTGGCGCTCTTTAGGGGAGGGCTATGTCCAGCAGTGGACTTGTATAGCCTGACGACGACGACGACGAATTTTCTTATTGCAGCTGCATTAAGAAAATTCGTCGTCGTCGTCGTAAAAACCTAACTGCAAAGTAGGTACTCGGGGCTGTAAGTAATGCAATCTACTTCAGCCAGATGTCGCTGCCTGCACAGAGAATAGTGTAAAGAGGTTCGAAATTTCACTGATGCCGGTGAGTCGCCCATTAGCTCAGTTGGAAAGAGTGCTGCTGGCACGGATAGCCAGAGGTCGCGGGTTCGAATCCCGGCATGGGTGGAATTTTTAGCCTCTAAATAGGTTTTTAAAATTGTCTTTAACACGGGTTAGTGCATTAAAAATCAAAATAGTATAATAATAATAATCAATAACAATTAATATTTATATTCTGCACCTCTTCATATTTCAAAACCTTACTAACTCTGCTTAAAACTAGGTTTAACCTATTCCTTAGTTGCTAATTGTTCTAGAGAGGGTGCCAAGAGAACTTTAGACGGAAACCTCAAAAATATTCAATTAGAGTTGCCTTGAACCCATAACAACGCCCTTAGGGAACACCCTGACTTAAGAGATTCTGTCGAAACCATTATCTCATAAACAAAAGCACAAAAGGATAATGTTGTATGTTGAAATGTCCGTAGTGTGAGACGAGCAACCGACGACGCGAGCTCCGTGTCTGCTCACCATGATTAAGCTACTGTACACGATTAAGCTACTGCGTCAGAGACGACTACTTGAGTACAAAACTGGTACAATAAATATTACCTCTTTCAAATGTTGCGTATGTGTATTATATTCATCTATCTTCTTCTCCCGGATGATATTATTAGTATATATTATGTATGTTTATTTTATATTTTGTTTATGTATTGTCTATGGATGTTTATTAAAATTTGCCTTATTTTCCTAATTATGTCATTAGTTGCACCAACTACCCGTCTTTCAGTTCTTTTGTGTTTTCCATCAAGGGTTGTCTGGAAGAAATTACTTTTAGTAATAAGACCGCCAATTGTACCTTAATCTGTATCTTCTTATTTTCTAAATTGTAATTCCTGGTGTGCAATACAGTATATTCAATTCATTCCATTCCATTCCATTCCATTCCATTCCATTCCATTCCATTCCATTCCATTCCATTCCATTCCATTCCATTCCATTCCATTCCATTCCATTCCATTCCATTCCATTCCATTCCATTCCATTCCATTCCATTCCATTCCATTCCATTCCATTCCATTCCATTCCATTCCATTCCATTCCATTCCATTCCATTCCATTCCATTCCATTCCATTCCATTCCATTCCATTCCATTCCATTCCATTTCATTTCATTTCATTTCAAGCTCTGCAAATCGGAGCGAAACCTGGTCGGACTTTTCCGATATAACAACACCCGTAAGTAGATCTGAACTAAAAGTCTACAATTGTATGTTGAACACAATTTCTCAAAGAAAACTCGTTTGAACCGAGTATCTAAACAGGGATTCCTTAGAATCCTTCCTTTTTACACTTTAATATAAAGGTGACATCATATTGCGAAGTTATTTTACTTTACGACTTAGGATAAGAAGACAGAATATCAGCTTTTACATGCGTGAACTTTACAAAGTTATACAAGATAAGATAAGAATATTCTTTGTTGTACACCAGAGCACGTGCGTATTATTGAATATGTAAAGATACTGAGTGGAGGGAAAAGGTTCTCTAATAACAATAATAATAAATATTCATGGACTTATTACACAGATCTCGTTAGCCCTATACTACGAGTAAGTACAACTAAATTACTTGTGTTATAGGTGCTAACTCGACGATAGATTTAATTTAATACAATAACTACATAGATAACATCCAAGACCCGAGATAAACTAGTAAAGTTCGTTTCCTAGTTTGACCCGGCCGGGGATCGAACCCGTGACCTTCGGTTTTACAGTCAGCGAGACCACAAACCGGCACGGCAACCGGTAGAACGTATACGACCTCACTAGACCGATGCTCTTAGGCAGATTGCTGGATGAGGATGGCCAACCACAGAAAGTGTGGTACGTGAAGGGGCGTCTTGTCTCCAGCATTGCACAAAGTTTTTACGTATATTGTGAAGTTACGTATCATCATCATTATCAGCCACTTGACGCCCATTGGAGGTCATTGGCCTCTCTCATGGATTTCCAAGCTTCACGGTCTTGTACCGTTCTCATACAGGGACTCCCCGCCACCGTAACCAGGTCGTCAGACCATCTGGTGGACGGCCTGCCCATGCTGCCTCGTTCAGTCCGCGGTCATCGAATTACGTATGAAAGCTGCCATTTCAAAGTTTCTCAATCCGGAGATTTTAGACACTGATTTAAATCTATGACGCTATGACGCGCCTTATGAGTCAGCGCTCTTGTAATATACAAAGGATTACCTTTGAAGTTTGTCGTGGAGCACACTGCGAGCAGTTTGAACAATACCTACGATCATAAACTAGTAATATGTAGATGGAGCATGTTGTACCAAATACTACATAAATGAGGTCGTCTCTTTAATTCCTGACATGTATTTTTTCCAAATTAAGTAAAATTGTGAATTTTCTGTAGCTATATATTTTACTAACGAGGCATGGAAAACCGGATATAGTAAACTTGAACTCTGGTTCTTCGCTTATGATTCTAGGACTTATCGAACATCCGCCAATTTTCAGCGG
>OW203734.1:4735564-5003064 GCA_934045075.1 Yponomeuta sedellus
AACCTCCCTGCGAAGCAGGGAGAGACCCGTGCCCTAGCAGTGGGGCATACAAGGGTTGATATCAATATCGATGCATTGCATGCCATACATTTGAAATTGATACCAATTTTTCATATAGCAACAAAAAAAAATAAGTGTGGAATCATAACTTTCATGTAAAGTGAAACGGACTATTAAATTCCTAAATAAATTTATGCAATTAAATCATTAAAACGTTAAGAAGGTGCAAGAGTATGGATCAAAAGTATTAAAAATATAAGTACATCGTTGGTAGTAATTAACATGATTACCAAAACAAAGGTCGTGGGTTCGATTCCCAATAGAGGCCACCGCACTTTTACAAATGGCCTCAGTCTGGGTATGTTTCTATATTTGTCATGACCTTGTCTGGTTAACACAGCACAGCATGTCTCAGTTTAGAACCAAGACAGTGATAGTGTTGTGAGGAAGTAATAATATATTAAATATATAAAACTTGAGCTTCCGTAAAAAAAATTAGAGCAATTTTTTTGTTCTAACATTATATTAAAATATTATGTTCCTTTACATTTATCACGTAAACTTTTCATCCAAACCAAATTGTTAAATTATTTATCAAGGCTGAGCCAGCTTAAACTTGATCTTGAAGACTGAATAAACGGATTAAACAGTACATCTAAAATTGATTAAATAATGGATTTCAACGACTGCCGTTACATAGCAGCCGGCACCAACGGCTTAACGTGCCTTGCGAAGCACGGAAGCGCTCGGAAAAAATGCCACTAGCGGCAGTCACGGAACGGTATCTTATGCACAAATATGTTAGTTATCCTTACTAATGTTATATTTACACTTTTTTATTTAAATATTTTGGTCATTATTACTCTTGAAATATTATTAATATTGTTTGGGAATAAATATTGTTAATTTCTCATTTGTGTTTGTGTAATAGGATGACTATGGAAATACCCTAATACGGGGCTTTGTAGGTAAATCTGAGAACATAGGTACTATCAGACGTGACTTTCGAGTCAATATACTTAGTATTCTTTCTGTAGTAAAATTGCCAAGTGTATATCCAGTAACTTGTGAATTACGGTAGTAAACATTCAAAAACTGGTCCCAGTACTTCCATGAGCAGTGTGGGTGCATTTATTACTGACACGCACACAAGAAGCGTCTAAACATAGGTATTGATACATTTCAAGTAAAACCAATTCACTCACTTTTCCTTCAGCAACTCTCCTTCGTCGGTGTTCTGGAGAAGTTGCTCTAAGCAATAGGGCCGCCAATTAGACAAAATCCTTGTATATATTTTACGTTTGGTTTTTCCTGACCTACAATTATTTTTTTAATACTTGTGTCTGTTTTTTCCTGGCGTACATCGACATGCAATTGGCATGTCGGCAATTGGCGAATTGCCATGCAATTGACAATTGACAACCATCGTGGTGAAAGGATTTGCCAATCAGCGTAAGGGACTCGCTGATTGTTGCTCAGGGTGCGCCTCGTACGGGCTTATTCGTTCGGGTAGGCTCCTTCCATGTATCCGAATACAATAAAAATATTTTTATCCCGTCCCGTCCCGTCCCGTCCCGTCCCGTCCCGTCCCGTCCCGTCCCGTCCCGTCCCGTCCCGTCCCGTCCCGTCCCGTCCCGTCCCGTCCCGTCCCGTCCCGTCCCGTCCCGTCCCGTCCCGTCCCGTCCCGTCCCGTCCCGTCCCGTCCCGTCCCGTCCCGTCCCGTCCCGTCCCGTCCCGTCCCGTCCCGTCCCGTCCCGTCCCGTCCCGTCCCGTCCCGTCCCGTCCCGTCCCGTCCCGTCCCGTCCCGTCCCGTCTCGTCCCGTCCCGTCCCGTCCCGTCCCGTCCCGTCCCGTCCCGTCCCGTCCCTTCCTGTCCCGTACCGTCCCGTCCCGTCCCGTCCCGCCTCACCCCGCCCCGCCCCGCATTAGTTGCTGCATTTTCGGCGGTTTCGGGTACTATTTATCTTGTCCTTAGCTTCTTCTTACTGTGACATCTGTGGCGTAGCGGTAGCGCGTCTGCCTACCATGCAAGAGGTCCCGGGTTCGAATACCGGCTGGGAACAAAAAAAAACAAGTCTTGGATGTTTACATTTGTGATGTTTGTGATGTCGCTGTTTCCGGTTCCTATGACACAGGGTATCGTAGTGTGGGACCAGAAACAATGTATGTGCCTGTATGTAAATGTTATGTTAATGTTATGTGATGGTTAATCTTGCTCTTTTCTAATTCGTCCCCTATATGCTCTAAGTATATTTGGTCGAATTAAGTCCGCGTTGTGCGTTTTACCCGCCTTATTACCCTCCTTATAAAACAAACCCATTTTTATCTTTGAAAAGTAGTTGCTTTCCTTATATTCAACAGAGAGAAGAACTTAAACCTGCAACGGACTCCAGTCGAAAACAATTCAAATTCCCCGATACTCCTCGTCAAATACGTGTCGTTCAATTTCCACACCACTAGATTTCATTCCTGGCAGAGTACTGTGTGGTGTTTTGCAACAGTTCGTATCTGCACAAAAGTATTCACGAACAGAAGTATAACTCAGTAGGTTTTTTGACAGAAGTAACTTTGCACCTTTTGCAAAAAACGTGTACCATTTGTTATAGGTACTCACATCCGCAACGTAGGATTTAAGCAGTTGCTAAGAGCTACACTTTCACATACATACAATATGGCAAACATTTCGTTAATATTTTTTATCTGCTTAGCATATTTATTGAACTTGTTATTTTTGATTTTTTATTATTTTTGACTTGTAGAAATTTTCCATACATCAACGAATCAGGTGCAGCAGAAAACCAGCGCTGCTTACTTGTGGCTAGCATTTTGCTGAGCTACAGTCTTTTTCTTTTGTTGCCCTTACATTTGCACTTATTATATTTCTAATAACTTTTTCTTGTTTTTGTTCTTCATATTTTTGTTTTATATTGGTGTTATGTTTATTTGTGTTACAAAAGTAATAATGTTTTTCACTTTCACTTTCTTACATGACTAAAGCTATTAGGAACCTTTTGTATAAAGGAAAATATGAATAAATTGCTTCAAACAGCTAATTTCTTACTAAAACTTACTTTATTGAACAATTATGCGTCTAACCTGAAGCGTAAAAGTGTGTACTGAGTTAACTTATTGTTGCGAACATTTTGTGGTATCTGTCTCAGATACGCGCCGATTTTATCGCTGCCGTCAAATCTCACCCCGCGCCATATGAGAGCCGTATAACTTCAGTAGAAGATGTAGCGTTGGAATATTCCGTCCAAAATGATAGAATACGCTAATGTGAAAGGTGTGTTTGTTCGTTTTTAAAGGTTTTACTAGAGTATCTGAGGTAATTAGCTGCAGACCCCAGTACTTAAAACTGCTGACCTGCAATGGGCATCCTCTCTCAGAAAAAAGTTAGTTTTAGCTTATAAGGGAAGCATTGGTATAGGGCACATAAAAACGCAACGCGTTGTATAGAGTTTGCGTCCTTTCCCCGTCTTATCTGTGTGGGTTATGCCCCATCGCTGCAGAACATATTTATCAAAGTGAATTGAAAGGACGCCTTGCCTTTTCCGCACCCTCTTTCCTTCGCCTTCCTATATGCTATGTCCCACTTCAAGGCACATTAAAAAATAAACTTATTCAAGTAACATTTTACAATGACCTTATCTCTAAGGCAGTGGTACCCTGCTCCCTAAAAAAGGTTAATACCTGTGGTTTAAAATAATCAGTGCTCCTCCAAAACACATTTTACATAATCAAGGTCTTCATAACATAACGTCATAACAGACTTCAATAAAGCTCTAAATTTATTGTGCTTTTACACGAAAGTTTATATTTAATGAAAATTTAACTGAATAACTTCATTTAAATAATAATAAATAATAAAACTCATGGACAGATATTACACAGATCTCGTTAGCCCTATACTAAGTACAACTAAATGACTTGTATTATAGGTGCTAACTCGACGATAGATTTAATACAATAAATACATAGATAACATCCAAGAAATTTTCATTAAATAGAAACTTAAATATAAACTAAGTAATATAAGTGTTTGTGTTTGTTCGTGTTTGTCCTTTATGCGGAAAGATATCACCTTAAATTGTCGATTCACACTGTTAATAATTATGAAACATAAAAAATCACATTTCGTTACTTTTAACAGGTTTACTTGTCAAATGGCAGATTATTCCCGACGTTTTTCTCAGACAATTTACATCAAAAATTAAAACCTACCACCTGGACACCGCGCACCATGCTTCATTTACAACGGGTATATAAACGTGAGAAATATAGGAATCGCATAAAAATACACTCCATGCTAGTTTTCAACTCCTTTGTCATAATTTGGCAGACAGGAAATTCTTGGACCGATGCCACTGAAGTCGCGAACTCCCTCTAGTCTGAAAGGATAGTGGTATACTGCATATTGGGAACACATTTCGCTAAACAAATACCCGGGCGCCGGGCGTATTTGACTTTGCCACAAAAAGAAATGATTCAGAAAGTCTCTTAAATCCCGATCAAACTACGCGCCGCAGACCTAACACTAACACTACGACTAATTGACGTAACTACCAGTATGTGATCGCATCGAGGATACTTAACTCAAATGCGTATTTATTATATCTTACCACATATGGTAAGTATATTAATATGAAATATATAATTCATATTTCATATTTATATACAAATACATTATATCAACGTTTATTTGTTTTTTTATGAATATGCACAGATATGTATTATTTATTAATTGACATAATTCGCTAATTTGACCTAACTATAAAGCAATATTTTAATTTTGTTTATACATGTTTATTATTATGTTGACTGTATTTAATGTTATGTTGAATGTATTTATTATATTGTTTTATTTATTACCCTGTAACAGGACACGCCGCGCTCTAGAGCACTTAGGGCTTTCGGTACTGACTGAAAATCAGCACCGAGGGTTCACGCCCCAGCACTATGGTGAGTCAGTTGCCATTTGCAGCAGCAGAGACACACCGCGACAAAGTTTGTAATGTGTTTTTTAGTTATTTTTACGGTCAATACTTTATCTTTGTATTTTAGTTAATTTCGTGTATAACAGACTGTTGTTGCAATGTTTTTCTTTCTTTCTCTCTATTCTAATCAACTCTTCCAAATATGAAATCATAATCAAAACTTCTCTTTTATTTTCATAACTTACTTTGTTCATGACTGAGTGAGACGGAGAACAGGTAACTAAATAAATCGTGATAGTTTGCTTGCAAAATAAAAAAAATCGGAATATCGTAATTCTGGCTGAAAATCAAAATACTCTTAAAATTAATCGACTGAATTGGTGGACACGCCAAACTGCATCGATCTTACCTTCTTGGTCTCAACCTGAAAACTTTCTCCTCTAGTAATGAGTTATTCTTCTTTGGCCGGTGTTACCGTACAACGCCTTTTGCTAATCTTAGATATCCTTCCTTCTTTGGCAGATGTTACCAGTTTAATGTCTTTCGTTATTTTAGATCTGCATTCTTTTCTTCTTCTTCAGGCTATATTATGTAGTCCACTGCTGGACATAGCCCTCCCCTAATGAGCGCATCTGCATTCATGGTGAGCTATTTGGCAGATATTAAATCACTAAATAAAAAAAAATAAATAAATAAAAAAAAAATATATTAAATCACCTACATCATTTAGGTAATCTTGGAAACTTAATCATACAGGATCATTGGCGTTATGTTTCCGTCACGGCGATATGACTTGCGTGGTGATACAGGTCGTTTGCATAGTTAAGATTATATCAGGACCTACAGACATAAAAACGCTGAATCATACTGCAGCAACATCGTTAACCTGCATCCTAACGGAAAAGCAGAGCCGGTTAATTGAGTCGTAACAAATAAAACCGACCGTCATTTAAAGTGTCGTGATGTGTATAGAGAGACAAATTTCGCAGAAACAGTTTGAGGTCCAAATGGCTTACTTGGTAAGAGTGCTGACTCAGCATGCTAGAGACGCGTGTTAGAATTTTCTTTGTATGTATAGTGGGTTTATCAACTTTTACAGTGAGGGTGCATGAAAAGAGCCTCAAGGAGAATGACGTTCCCACTGAGCCCATACTCGTGTACTCGTAAAGCACCCTTTGGCAACTATCAGCGAGTCTAGGGACTCTCTGATAGTTGCCTGATTGGCAAATCCTTTCGTCACGATGGCTTGCCATTAAGAAGAACATGTTATTAAATATGAAAACATTGACAGTAAGGTAAGTTATAGTTATAGTATCTAGGTTTTAAATAGTATGTGTGTTGTTAATTATTTTCATTTCATTTTATTTTATTTTTTGTTGATTTGAAGAGGATGAAGGAAGAGTGGTTGACGAAATTAATATATAGATCAAATGTGGGTGGAAGGGCTAGCAAAGGGCGTTGCAAACGGACAAACTTTGATATAGGTGTAATTTTATAGTATGTAATTTTATAAGATACACATGTATCTTCAAGGCAGAATAACTTCAAACTTTTGAATTAAGATAATGTGCAAGAAATCCAACTTAGTAAGACGAGTATTAAGCTCGAAGCCTTCTGTATCTTGCTTTCTACTCTACTCCTGTGAGACCGAAATGTTTTGTTACACGTTGTTGTAACAGTGAATGTATGTAATTTAATGGCGTATGTAAAAAATAATGAGCTGGTTCTGTTTGGAATGGCTGTGTGTGAGGGTGACGTCTGCGAGTTACGCTCCAGGCGTGGAGCAGAAGCCTTCGCAAAGCCTTCTGTAAGGAGGCTTTGAGTTTTTGTTCCCAATTAAATTCCTTTTCAGTTCCATTTGTCGTGGATCACTTTTGAAACTTTTTTTCTTGCCGCTGCACGTGACTTTCTTGGGCTGCCTCGCCTCGTGAACAGGTAGTAGGATAGGCCGAGCCACGTGTTTGTAGTATTAAACGACAGCATTTGACATTAATATAATAGAAAGCAGGGACTTTTGATGTTTGAAACGCGCTATTAAATTTACTTGGAGAAAAAAGATTTTTTATTAATAATAATACCTGAGAAATATCACACTGGGCGAAAGTTTATGACTGTGTATGTTTGTTACTTCTTCACGTCTGAACGACTGATATGATTTAAAAAAAGGTATGGGGTGTTATATAGGCTGTTTTTATGGAGCCTATAAATGACACACTGCAGGGAACAGGACTTCTTTTAAAGAGAGAATATAGGCTTAACAACCACGCGTGCCCACCGCGGATCGGCAATTTCAAACGCTGAGGTATTTGACACTCAGGTTTCCTCACGGTATTTTGCGGCGTTATTATTGCTACTATAGTAGCATATATTGCTGCTATAACTTCACAAATGTACGTAACTTACAATTATTATTATTAGTCAATACTCAAGCAGGTTTAAGCTGATGTGTGTATACCACTTCCGTGCACTTGTTTTTGTTCTAATCGTTGTTCTAAAATTATTAGTAACAACAAAAATGTACCCAAACCCGGCGTGTGCGCATGCAACGACCAATGAATGTTGATGAAACGAAAAAGGATTGACAGGATCGTGGCAAGTGGCAAACCCTGGTCTCTCTGCCTACCCCTGCGGGATACAGGCGTTAGTTTATGTAATGTTCTAAAACCCTTAACTTTTTGACTTTTCCTATTTTGATACTGTCACGTCTTGTAGTAACCGTTGGAGTAAACGGGTTCTTGAGTGGGGATTGCGACTCGGCAAACGTAATATAGGACGCCCTTCGACTAGGTGGGATGACAATCTGCGAAAAACTACAGGCTGTTGCTGGATGCGGCAAGCTGAAGGTAGGGCGCTATGGCGTTAATTAGGGGAGGGCTATATCCAGCAGGAGGATATGCACCAGACTAATATAGCCTGAAAAAGAAAAAGAAGAAAGTCGGCAGGACTATCACACACGGGTTATTTGAATTAGAGTCTTTCTGTCGTATTTAGTAATAAAATATTCTCAAATGCAATTTACAAAGTTTTTGTTAAATAAATACTTCTAGAGTTCGTGTTCGTGTTCTTGTAAATAACATCCAGATGAAAAAAACGAATAGTATTAGTATCTGAAGACAGGACGCTATGGTGCTCATTAGGGGAGGGCTATGTCCATCAGTGGACTATTATAGGCTTGTGATGACGAAGATACTGCCATTTCTTACTTCAGACAAAAGGGCAGATTTTAAAAGGCTGAGCCCATCAAAAACGATATCCTACTGAACTTTTTTCCTTTCAGAAACTTCCGGTTTCCTGAAAGTTCTTTCGCCATTATGAGTCTGCACCTTTGATAGTTGTCTTCCACGCCCCAAAAAAGTCGATCGAACTAAACCACTTAAACCTTGAACCTCGCTTGATCTTCTCACAATTTTGTAAGAAAATAAATTGAAATAGAAAATTGTGAATAACCCGATAAGTCTTCAAAGATTTCGAAGAAGATTTTCAATAAAGAAATAACTAATTAACGTAGTTTATAAATTGACAGTAGAAGGTATAACAAAAAGTGTTTTACGTTTATCGGTAGTCACCAAACCAGGCTAGGCTAGGCTAGGCTTGTGGAGTTTATTAGTATGAACAGTCTTTGTTTTACATAATCGTTGACAAATTCCTAAACGCGGACATTGTAATCCCGGATACCAAGTTTTGGAAAATAGAACTAAAACGATAAGCAGTTTTTGACCTCTGTAAACGCCTTCATAAACTTTTCGTCATCCCATCTGATCTTCGCACCGCTCTCTTTGACTTGAATTTCGTGATCCATGAGCCAACACCTTCCACTATGATAGTTTGTCGAATTTCGTTTAGTGGACATGAGATATACCTAGCCAATGACTCACTGTGCTAGAGTAGCACAGTGAGTCATTGGCTAGGAATATATTGGTCTCCACATTATGTGCCTCTGTAAGATTTTATGCCCGAACACACTAAGTGAGGATTAGGAGTATGTAATAGTAAAAAGAGCTTGTTTGTTTCTTCTTGTTTAATTGTCCTTCTGAAGAGCGGGGGCTTATCTAAGGTTTCCTTCACGCATCTGTTCTGAGCTAGATCATAATAATATGGTGTAAGAATGACCATTTATGTCACTTCTTAAGTCTATCGACCACTTTATCTTCTTATTATTTTTTCCGTGAACCAATTACTTTTAGGTAGTAAGGTACTGCCAAATGTACTGTACCTACTATACCAATGTTTGCGTCTTAAATGAATTCCCTGGCATACCATATAGGCTATCACATCTATGGCTTCAATATCAATCCTTGTATGTATATCTCCACTGCTGTGGCAAGGGTCTCTTCTTGCATTGCAGAAAGGTTAGGCCAAACTCCACAACAGGGGTCAAGTCCGGGTTGATGGAGGATTGTAAGACAGTAGCTGGCCTTACTGTCTGAAGTTATCACGCCGTCTTCTTTCTATCTATCAAGTCGTCCCGCATAAGGCATCTGACATGGCTTTACGACGGCCTTTACACTACACAGCCAGGCTTATTTACACATTTTATATTTGTTTGTTACACTTTGTTTCACAATAAAACCATGACAACGACTTATATAACATACTATGTGATAAAATTTTTGTAAAAAGTCGGACTTAGCTCAACAAAAATTACTTTCAGCCAGCCTAAAACCTTTGCATAAAAATAAAAAATAAAATTACAGTTTCACGCCTAAGTCCAAGTTCTCACGTTAAGTGAGCGGCCTTTATAAGGGTGCGTTGGAAAAGAGAGGTTCAATTTAACAGGTCATTGGCACACCGAGTGACATTGACAGCCTGACGTGGGTTCAGTAACGATGTCCGTTTGGTTCTAGGCCTATTTGGACTTGAGACTTGACCTCATCACATCACATCACATGACTTCATTACACTATATACTCGTAATATTATAAAAGCGAAACTTTGTGAGTGTATATTTCTTACTTCTTCATGTCTATACGGGTGGAGCGATCTATATCTTCTATAATATAAAAATGAATCGCTGAATGTGTTGGTAAGCGCAAATCTCGAGAGCAGCTGAACCGATTTCGCTAATTCTTTTTTTAGAATATTCCTTGAAGTACGAGGATGGTTCTCATGGAGAGAAAAATTTAAAAAAAATAAAGAATCGACTGTTGGGCGGTACGAAGTTCGCTGGGTCAGCTAGTAATATTATAAAGGCGAGAGTTTGTGAGTGATATTTTTTACTTCTAAACGGCTGGAGCAATTTTAATAAAATTTGGTATGGAGTTAGATAACGCCCTTGATTAACACATAGATTATGTTTTACTGCGGTTTTATGTTTTAATTATATCTTAGTCCCAAATCGATAAATCGCGGGTAACCCCCCGGGCCACCACTAGTTTATAATAAGGTGCATTCAGCTGCCGACGTACCGTGCCTGGGAAATCTCGAGACTAGAAATATTTATTTATTTAATATTGGGAAGACTAACAGCACATGACAAAGAGTAACAAAAACATTAAACATACAGAAGGCCAATAATAAGTCTCCACTGACAGAAAAAAAAAATTTGCACTTAATTAAGCAAAAATCCAATGACAATTTAAAACACTACATCATTTTAAAACCAACAAAGAACCTGCACTTGCACTTAAATTGTCGGCAATGTTGCTGGATATGTTACTAAAGTGGAAATTACTGGGTTCTTCATAAAATCCCGTGCAAGGTTTCCATTTCCTATATTCGTCGTCAGGCTATACTAGTCCACTGCTTGACATAGTCCTCCCCTAAAGAGCACCACGTTGTGCTATCATAGGGGGTAATGCCCATAATCCGCACACTGGGCATGCGGGTTGGGGATCGCAGTTCGGTGGAATTGTACTGCAAGGGGCGCTGCTGCCCACCCCCCGGTTAGTGTCCCGTAATCGCCTTTTACGGCACCCGCGGGAAGAATTGGGTCGGTGATATTCTCTAGGCCGACACCACACAGCAAAAGGATTCAATTGGAATTGCCGCGAATACACAACAGCGTCTCGGGGCGCGTACGTGAAAAGCCAATGGGGGCGTAGGAGCTGCACCTGTTTCCTTTTTAAGAATAAGAATTTTATTGCCTCATCCAAAACAACACAAAGTAAGACTTAAAACTAGGTATTAAAAAAGAAGGCAAAAGGTTGCTAAGCTGGTGCTGACCCGGGTCAGCGCCGGACAGCAATTTCCTATATTCAGTCGCGGTGTATTTCCATGTTTGTGCTGTCCTTGTCTGGTTACCATAGCACAGGGTATCCTAGTTTGTAACCAGGGAGCCGATTCTCGCCCATGCGAATTGTAAACGTAGGCGCAAAATATTCGAAGGATTAGACATTTGTAGCATGAAAATAAGATACAATTCGACTAAGTCATTAGACATTTATTTTCTCATTCGAATTCGATCATGGTGTTCATAATACAGAATTTGACTGTCGCTCAACTTTTTATTTGCAATTCAAGTCATAAGAGTTTATTTGTCCATTTTTTCTCCAATATGATCTAGATTTTGAAATAGACACCTAGTTTGAATTGTAACGTTCATTAAGCCGCAGCTTCTGCGCTACTTTGAATAAAACCTTCTCATTTCATTTCATAAGCCTGAGAGTCGTATACAAATTATTTTTTAATGAATTGAGAATGGCACCCAGGACATTAAGTGATTGTGTTGTGTGGAACTCATTATTATTATTCGTTAACACAATCGCTTTCTGTACCCTTAGATTAAGATATAGGTATCTGTGTAATTCCTTTTTTTATGTACAATTAAGTTTTCTCTGTCTATCTATTTATCTTATCTTATCTTGATGTTCATAACCTTGTCTCTAGTTTTGCTTCTTTTGGGCTCAATGTCGAAGTCCTAGAAATTAAACCGTATCAAACATGGGAATCGTTTCTAATTCCTCAAAATGTCCTTTCAGAATTTTCTGTTACATATGTTAGGTTCCTCAAATATTATGAATTTTGTTACACACATTACCTGTTAGTGTATCCGAAACTAGATTCTTAGTGTTTTCGTTCAAGTTTCAGTTCTAATATGAATGCGGTTGGAGTTCTGAGTTCGAAAGTTCGTTACATATTTATTTTCTTAGAATAATAGCTGTTTCGAAAAACTTCGTACCGCCGCGTATTTGATTCTTGTTACCATGGCAACGCAATTAATAAATATGTTAGAGTTTGGCTTGAAAAAATATTACATAGGATACATACGAGGGCTGCTACTTATGCTACTTATGCGGAATAGAAAAATAAACAAATGTATATGGCTAAATATGCTTTTATTGTTTTTCAAAGTATTCTCCACTATGATCGATGCACTTTTGCATTCGATGAAACCAATTTGTAAAACACTTTTTCCACTCTGATTGAGGTATCTCCAAAACGTGCTGTTTGAACGCATCTACGGCATCTTCACGGGTCGAAAATCGTTGACCACGTAATTTATTCTTTACATTTGGGAATAAATAGAAATCATTGGGAGCCAAATCAGGGCTGTACGGTGGATGACCCATCAATTCTATTTTTTGACCATCCAAAAATGTAGTTGTTTCCTGAGATGTATGACAGCTGGCATTGTCATGGTGAAGTATGATTCTGCGTCGCTGGTTGTTTTGGCGTATTTCTTCAAATACTTCCGGCAAACAAATGGTCGTGTACCACTCCGAATTAACCGTTCTGCGATTCTCCAGTGGTATTGTAGCCACATGGCCATTAATACCAAAAAAGCAGGCCACCATTTGCTTTACATTGCTTTTTGCACGAGCCACTTTCGTCACTTCGACTTTTGGTCTTCACCACCAAAGTCGAAGTTAATTGATCTACGCACTGTTGTTGCTTTAAACCACGGCGAAAATCGTAATAAATCATAGCACGAATATTTTCACGAGTGAATTCCATTTTTTCAGCGATATGACATTTTAAACCCAACAAAAACAAAACACTAACGTATATAAGAGAAAAATATTAGCGGCCAGTATTTAAAAAAAGAACGAATTTGACCATGGAGGTCAGACGTTGCGTTTAAAATTATTGGAATCCCAGATTCCGCATACATAAGTAGCAGCCTATTTACTTGATATCCCGATAATGTTAAATGTTACGGACTACCGGGATATCAATTATTCTATGTCTGAATTTAGATCTTTGCCTATCTGTATGCCAATTCTCGTGTAGCTCCGTTCAGCGGTCATTGCGTGACAAACATCGAAACCAATAAAAAATGTTTTTATACGGTTTTTTGCTTTATTTTACATTTTTATAATTTTCCGACGTTTCGGCACTTTTTCAGGTGCCGTGATCTCGAAAGACTGAGGTGACAGGCGTCTTTTTGAAAGCATTAACTGTTACTTTACTACCCTCGGCGAAAATTACTTTTTTTTTATTTTATTTTTTAACCTCATTAGAGGTCATACATGCAATAAATGCCACCGCTGTTTGGCAACTATAGACACTGAGGCACGTGAACGCCTCAGACACTCAGCTTTCCTCACGAAGTTTTCCTTCAAAGTTAGCGGGTGGTATTGCTGCTATACCTTAACCAATGTACGTAACTATGCTTTTAGTTTCCTTTAAGTTTTTCTGCGTTTTTCGTGGTATAAAAACAATGTTACTCGAGTGGTTATATACTCTTTGGTTACTCCAATCACCGAGCTTCAATCTATGTTTGAAGCAAGTTCTAAATTAACGACACTACAGTTCGTTCCAAAATTGAACTTTTAAATTGCATTTTCCTCTCAACTAATCTTTCGGACCATTGGATTTTGGAACGCAATCCGAATTCAAATTTCGAACTATGTCCTCGTTACGCGATAAAAATTAAAATGGCATTCCTCTCTGTCATAAAGAACACACACAAGGTATTTTCTAACGGAATGTATTGATTTGGATTATTAGAATTACTGCTGCATTATTTTATTTGTAATATTTTTTTTATGTTAGCCTATAAACGTCCCACTGCAGATAACATACCTCTCTGAGAGAGAGTATGGGCTTTATTACCACGCGTGCCCACCGCGGATTGGGAATTTCAAGAGCTGAGGTATTTGAACACCTCAGACCCAGAGGTGTCCTCACGATGTTTTCCTTCACGGAATTACTAATTATTGTAATGATGATACTACCTATTTGACCGATCCAACGTGTGATGGCTTGAAAAGTAATAATATTAGTGGATTTAAAACCTGCAGCTTAAAAAACCGACAAAAAAACTATCGATTGATCGATTGATCGATATCAACCCTTGTATGTCCCCATTGCTGGGGCATGGGAAGTGATGGGAAGGAGGCAATGCAATGCAGGAAGAGATTCCTGCATGACAGGAAGGTTAGGAGTGTGGCCAAACCTTCATGCTGTGCAGGGCGAGACCAGTACTGCGGCAGTGGGGACATACAAAGGGTTGACATCACGGATATCAATTTCGCAGATGTACGTAACTTTGAAAATAAACATATTTATAGGTGCGGTGACTATTAATCGAACCTAGTTCTCTTGCTTTTGATTCAAATCCGGGATCAAATTGTTCTATTAAATTGACGTTTTACATAATTTTACATACCTACAGTATTTGCATATTAATTTTTATTTGTGTTTAATATTTTTTGTATCTATTCATTGTATAATCACTTCCTTAATTAGACTAATAATTTTAGTGAAGCACTAAGTAATTTGTTTATTTGTACATCTACTTCCTTCTGCAATGTTTTACTCCAGTCCATACAAAGTTTGTCTGGATGAGATCACTTTTAGTGATAAGGCCGCCGTCTGTTAGGTTAGGTTAGGTTAAGAAATATCTGTGCAATTTCCATTTTTATATACAATAAAGTGTTCATTATCTTTATATATTATTTATACGTGTCACTATCGGACAATTATACCCTGTCTGATGGGCCCGTTCGTTTATGGACCGGTGCGAAATCCGCTCTAATTCGTCACAGTCGTGCCCTGCGTGACAACCAATGGAATTTAAGGCTCACTAATGGTGCTCGTGTGAGTTGACACTTTTATTGAAAGGATCTCTCTTCTAATCCTTTGTAATTTACGAGTCTTTTTTCGAGGAGAGTGAATATTGCACCGCGCGTGTTATCCGGCTGTTTTTTGTTAAATACTAGTTCATTGATTTTTTTCGCCGAGGTGGAGGCTGATTCATTAATTAGTAGGTCGGTTGGTCGGTCAATAAATCGGTTTATCAGGCATTTTTTTGTTAAATACTACATTAATTTTTCTCGCCGAGGTAACGTGCCTGGCAGGGCTAAGTCCAGCTGTGGACGCATAGAGGCTGATTGATTACCTAATTAATTGGTCGTTTGGTCCGTCAATAGATCGGTTTATCTGGCCTTTTTTTGTTAAATGCTACATGGATTTTTCGTACAGAGGTAACGTGCCTGGGAGTCTTATTTTGAGTTATGGACGCATAGGGGCTGATTGATTAATTAATTGGTCGGTCAGTCAGTCAATAGATCGGTTAATTCGACATTTTTTTTTAAATACCACATTGTTTTTTCACGCAAAGGTAACGTGCCTGGCCGGCCTATGTTCACCTGTGGACGCATAGGGGCTGATTAATTAATTAATTGGTCGGTAGGTCAATTGGTCGGTTGACTCCAAGTCTTTTCATTATTTACATGTCTTTCCCTGATTCTTCAGTTCTTCTTCTTCATCGAATCCTCATGCCTGAGGGACGTGGCTATTGGGCAGCTTCCGCTAATAGGGCTTTCCATTAGTTTCGATTATAAGCTAGATGCTTGTAGGGTACCTCTGGAAGGTTTGTTGTAGTTAGAGATCAGAAAATGTTTGGACTGAAACTTTCTCAAGCACTACACATTCTTAACCTAATTTTGGACAAAAATCAAGTAAGTGATCGCTAAATTAAGTTAATAACAGTAGGATATCTATTTTCTAAGGTTAACACGAGTACTAGATATAATTAAAACTGTTTTAATACGGATTTCACTCCTTTATTATATTTTTTTACAATTTTCCGACGTTTCGGCACTTTTACAGATGCCGTGGTCTCTGATGACTGAGGTGATAGGCGTCTTTTTCAAAGCACTAACTGTTAGTTTACTACCATCGGCAAAAATTACAAAAGTTAGTTATGAAGTTACGTTCCAAAATAGGTATAAATCAATTATTTTATATAATGTCAATTATTTAAT
This sequence comes from Yponomeuta sedellus, assembly GCA_934045075.1. NCBI lineage: Eukaryota > Metazoa > Arthropoda > Insecta > Lepidoptera > Yponomeutidae > Yponomeuta > Yponomeuta sedellus. The sequence goes on from OW203734.1 coordinate 4,751,651, forward strand.
TATTATTAGTAATTAAAGTTAAAAATTAAGTTTATAAACCAATTATTTTACATGAACTAAAAATATTGATTATTAATTGAAATTTAAATTAACTGTACATTCACACTTTTAGCAAGGGAGTCTCATGCACTTAAGCACTGGTTCCCATGCTGCCGGTATATTCCAACCACGATCTCTATTGAAATTTGGATGCCGGCGGATCTCTATTGCCTCGCGTATCATTCTAGGGAAGAAACGGTCTTCTCGGGCTAGAACTTTAACTTTATCAAAATGTATAAAGCGGTTGGTATCGCTAAGTGTATGTTGGCTGACTGCAGATATACCAAAGCGCTTATGTTTGACGTCCGCGATATGTTCCTTCACCCGTTCAGCTATGGCACGCTTGGTTTGACCAATGTACGAGGAACCACATTCACAGTCACGCTTGTATACTCCTGCCTCTTGTAACGGAATCCTGTGATTGACACTTCGCATGAATTGGTGCATCTTTCTTGGCGGCTTGTAGATGGTTTGATTGAAGCGCGTTTCAAAATATTCCCAATTTTGTCAGTCACTCCTCTCACGAAAGGCAGGTAGGCTGGAACTCGCTCGACTGTGTCCGGTTTGAGACATCCTCCGCGACGGACATGTGGAACTTTCAGCTTGTTTGCACGAAGTATTCATTTGACATGCTGGAGTTCCGCAGGTAGATGGTTCTTGTCGCAGATTCGGTGAGCCCTCTGTAACAGAGATTTCCCAACGGTAGACAACTGACACGGGTGATGGTGAGACTCACCCTTTAGGTATCTATCAGGGTCTTTTTCCTATAACCTGTATGTCCTAAGGTTCCATTTGGATTCCTGATGACTAAAACATCTAAGAAAGCTAAAGAACAATCCGCTTCTAGCTCCATTGTAAACTGGATCTTGTTGCTTATAGAGTTAAGGTCGTTTAAGAAATCCTTTATTCCACTAGTAGGTAATATAGCAAAAGTGTCATCGACATATCGCTTATAGAACCTTGGTGGGACGGGAGCAGTTCGCAGGGCTCGCTCCTCAAAGTCTTCCATGAAAGTATCGGCTACAACGGGAGAAACAGGGGAACCCATGGCTACCCCATCTACCTGCATGTAAAACTCACCATTCCATACCAAGTAGCCAGTTATTAGGCAGTAATCTAACAGCTCTGCATATTCCACAGGCAAATCATGTTCATTCAGCCTTCTTAACCTTGACCTCTGTGGCGCAGCGGTAGCGCATCTGCCTACTCGATCCGCGGCTGTAGACTGGGGCAAAGTATGTCCTTAGAGGGAGTTGTAATATCTCATATCTTTGCTCACCGAGACACACTATATCTCTATCATATCTCGCTCACCACTTGTGTCCTAGCTCATACGACGTCCAATCAACTAAGTGCGTGTGGAAACAAGAGACACAACTGGTGAGTCAGTCTAGTCTACCTATTCCCTACTTTATCCAGATCACACGTTTCTTTTGGTGAACTTTCACTCATCGCTCGTTGGTTACGACGAGAAATGCGGCCGAATGTAACCGATGACAGACGATGTTGATCTCGCTTTCGCGCATTGTGTGTGAGCTGGATACAGTAGCAGGAGATGACTACCGTACTGAGTTGAGAGTATGTGTGAGGGAGCCAGATATATTTGACATCTATGAATGGGACACACTTGACGGTGAGAGAGTTGTGTGTCCACTCATAGCTGGCTCTTGAGTTACCCAAGGCTACGCGGCTGGGGACAAAAAGAACTCCAGGACTTGGATGTTACATGTTTGTGATGTATCGATATGGCATGACATCTGGTACACGGGGTATCCTATTGTGGGGCCAGAAGCCATGTATGTGCCAGTATGTAAATGTTATGTCGTAAAAAAACCTCTGAATTCTGATGCGAAAATTTTACTCAGAAAAGGGGTAATAATTATATTTAAATGAACTTTCAAATATACATTTCCAAGTACAACTTATCGTACAGCTGTTTATTAATTTATAGCAACGGAAATTAGTTTGTAGTCGTATAATAGAAGGTTTATTTTATTGGAGTGTTACATTATTTTCGGATATGGAATGGACTCGGAAGCGAGATACCCTGGTTCGATTCGAATTCCGGGCATACAGCAATGACTTTGTTCGCCATGTAATGGATATTTGTGAAGTTAAAGTAGCAACATCACTCCCTAATCGTGAAGGAAAGCATCGTGAGGACACCTGAGTGTATGATGTGTTTACCTTAGCGCTTGAAATTGCCAATCCGCGGTGGACACGCGTGGTAGTTAAGACAATGCGTTTATGTTGATTTACACTCGCGCAAATTCTAAAACATATAATTTGTAAAAAAATTACTATTGGTGGACATACACATATACATTACATACATACATACATACATACATACATACATACATACATACATACATACATACATACATACATACATACATACATACATACATACATACATACATACATACATACATACATACATACATACATACATACATACATACATACATACATACATACATACATACATACATGCGTACATACATACAATCGGGTAAAAAGTAAAGGGCAGTGGCGCCCTCGCAGTCTCACACACTATCGGACATACAAACACATATACATACATACACACACACACACACACACACACACACACACGCACGCACGCATACATACATACATACATACATACATACATACATACATACATACATACATACATACATACATACATACATACATACATACATACATACATACATACATACATACATACATACATACATACATACATACATACATACATACATACATACATACATACATACATACATACATACATACATACATACATACATACATACATACATACATACATACATACATACATACATACATACATACATACATACATACATACATACATACATACATACATACATACATACATACATACATACATACATACATACATACATACATACATACATACATACATGCGTACATACATACAATCGGGTAAAAAGTAAAGGGCAGTGGCGCCCTCGCAGTCTCACAAAAATCCAAAACTGCTTGTATCAAAGCATACAATACAATTGCCTGTCGACAGATCAATATCGAAGTCCCAAGATAGAAAACTATTTTCCCATTCATTGGCAAACTGACGTGGTGCCTCGGAATAGAAATACGATTCTCCCGGCACGAATTTTAGTGAAGATGCCTTTTCATTTCAGTGATTGTTAAAGAATTAATGTAGGTTCTTTTGACATAAATAGTACAATATAAAAAGAACAATGTAGGTATGCTTTCGTATTCAAAATTCAAATACATATTATTTACCAGCTGACAACGCAAACGTTGTTCAGCCATATATATTAGTCTAAGACATATTCCCATTTTTTGTTAAATAGAGAAATACCGCGTATAAAGTTCATATTCGATGCGAACTCGTGGGAACTTTAAGTTTAAGATTTGATTTGTAAATATTTGGATAACTGAAAAATAAAAGGGAGGTCATTTAATTACATTTAAATTTATTTACATTTAAAGAACTATGTGTTCTATGTCTAATTTAAGCCAACGCAATCAAAATAAATGGACCTAACTTCTATAATATTATTCAATAATTATTATTACGAGCTTAAGACTATCTAGTATTAAGCTCGTAATAATAATAATTTGATTTGTAAATATTTTGATAAATGAAAAATAAAAGGGGGGTCTTTATTTACATTTAAACGTATTTACATTTAAAAAGTATATTTAAATAACTATGTGTTCTATGTCTAATTTAAGCCAACGCAATCGAAATAAATGGACCTTACTTCTATAATATTTTTCAATAATTATTATTACGAGCTTAAGACTATCTAGTATTAAGCTCGCCTTTGTACAAATATGTTTTTAGTGCAATAAAGAATGTTCATTCATCCATTCATTCATTATTCAACAGCGACAAGTTGTCGTTGTAGAAATTTTTTAATTTACTTTACATACATTATATTAATGCACACAACAGTACAGGAAATATCATGAACAAGAAAAGGAACTTTTTTAATATTTATTTAACATAATTAGTTCATAGTTCACGATATTTCATGGTATATTTAGTATAGTTAAGGGGAACACCTAGGCTAGACCTGTATTTTGGGGTCTTTTTTATTATCAGTGTCCACAGTTGTGTTACTTAGACGTTGACAAATTCCTAAACGCTACAGCCATTCCGGATGATATTACTATGTACCTAGTTTATACATCGTAGACTTATATTGGTTCAATTCAATTCGATTTTATTGCGATAAATTACAGTAATAAGATCTTAAGTAGGTATTATTCATACAAGGTACATGTGTAATTTTACCGAGCACAGCATGGCAACATCAGAATAATATTATTATAAAACAATATAAATTAAAATCAAATTAGCATTTCGACACAATATCCTCATAATCCTATGTAATATAAAAGTTTTATAAAGTAATAATAACAAACACATTTAATCATTTATGTAATAACCCTTTTTTTCTATGTATACATTAATAATTACTTCAGAGAAAATAACATGCACATGACTAATTTAACTAATAACCGCATAACCGCCATGCTCAAACAGAGACGACTGCGGTGGCTGGGGCATGTGCATCGCATGGACCACGCTCGATTGCCCAGGCGGGCTCTTCTCGGAGAAGTCGCGCATGCAAAAAGACGAATTGGAAGACCAAATCTTCGCTTTAAAGATTGTGTTAAACGCGATATGACTGCATTTGGCATCTCCAGCAGTCAATGGGAGAAGCTCGCGGAGGACCGTGACGAGTGGAGAAAGCTTATCTCCGAAGGATGCACCTCGCATGATGAGGCATGGTTTGAGCAACTTGCCGATAAGCGAGCAAAGAGACATGCTCGTGCCCTAAATCCCGACCAACCTGGATCTTCCGCCCCCTACACATGCCAGATGTGCGGACGTGGCATTCACTCTCGCATAGGGCTTTACAGCCATCAGAAAAAATGTCTACAATCCAGGATTGCTGCATAAATCATCTGTAATAGATGCAAAGGCCCTTAATGATGATGATATTACAATTAGGCGGAGATGGCGGGACGACCTCACAAACTTTACCTTTGCAAGTCTGTCGGGGTGGCAGGGTATGGTCGGTGACGGGGAGGAGTAAGAGCTAAAAGGGAGGCCATTGCCTAACAGTGGGATATATCAACCCTTGTATGTCCCCACTGCTGGGGCACGGGTCTCTTCCTGCCTCACAGGAAGGTTAGGTCAAACTCCACCACGAGGGCCAAGTCCGGGTTGGTGGAGGATTCTGTGGTAAGTTTTTATCATGCCGCCCATAAGGACTCTGAGATGGCTTAATGACTACCATTACATGACAGCTGGCACCAACGGCTTAGCGTGCCTTACGAAGCACGGAAGCGTTCGGAAAAAAATGCCACTAGCGGGAGTCAAGGGACGGTCACTCATTCTGCACCTGACCGCGCCTGTTGTTGCCTAACTCACGTGATTGATTCCAATCAGTCGGTTCGGCTAGGCGACGAGCGAACGGCTGGGACATTAATTCAGCTAATTAAAAAATGTATTTATTTTACGAACAAGCTAACTCCACGTCACAGAACCTAGGCAGCCCGTAAGCCATGTGGTTTTGGTGATCTGCAAATGTATGCTGCCCACTCACCGACTGGAAAACCAGAATTAAGTGTACTGGAGTACACATAATTCTGGTTTTCCGGTTTTATTTTCGTATGCGGTCGTGACATGTTACACGCGCCGCTTTTGTAGTTTCGGGGATTTATTGATGCATACTTCTTTGAACAATTCTTGCTTACAAAAGAAATTTTAAGGCTAAATTGCCTCCTAACTTGTAGTAACTCTTGGCTAAGGCTTACATTAGCATAACCAGCCCAGATTAGGTATGAAAAAGGCCCGTTGAAACTTAAATGAGATTTACCAATCAACGATACAAAATATGCTAAGCGTAACATGAAATATCTTACTAATCGATATCGATATCAACCCTTATATGTCCCCACGGCACGGGCACAGCTTCCTGCATCGCAGGAAGGTTAGACCATTCTCCACCATGGGGGCCAAGTCCGGGTTGGTAGAGGAGTGTAAGAGAGTGGCTGGCCGTACTGATCTTAGTCATCAACCCTTTATAATATTATATTATGTCCCCACTGTTAGGGTACGGGTGTCTTTCTGTATTGCAGGAAAGTAAGGCCATACTCCACCACGGGGGCTAAGTTAGGGTTGGTGGAGGATTGTAAGACAGTGGCGGGCCCTGCTGTCAGAAGTTATCAAGCCGCCCATAAGGCCTCTGACATGGCTTAACAACTGCCATTACATGACCGCCGGCATCAACGGCTTGACGTGCCTTGCGAAGCACGGAAGCACTCAGAAAAAATGCTACTAGCGGTGGTCACGAGATAGTCACCCATCCAATACCAAACCGCACCTGTTGTTGCTTAACCCAAGTGATTGATTCCAATCACTCGGTTCCGCTAGGCCACAAGCGCTTCAGCAAGCGTACTGAACTTACTATTATTAATTCAAAACCACCCTGTAGACTACAGCAGTCAGACTGAGAAGTCACAAAAGAAGCGCAGGCTAACGAAACGTGAACAAAAGCTACGGCATCGGTACTGAATTTAAAACTCAATAATCCTCGTATCGTATCTCGCTTCGCAAAATCGAGGAAAACAATGGAGACAATTTAAATAGACATGTAGTAAAACACCGAGTTTAATGATTGCCGTTTGACACTTCTGTTCTGTTAAGTGAAATAGGTTTTTGACGCGTAGCGCTGATTTTTGGGAATTGGGAATTTAAAAACCTATTTAGAGGCCAAAAATATCACCCATGCTGGGATTCGAACCCGCAACCTCTGGCTATCCGTGCCAGTGCTCTACCAATTGAGCCAATGGGCGACTCACGGCATCAGTGAAATTTCGAACCTCTTTACACTATTCTCTGCATTACGTACAGCCAGCGACATCTGACTTAAGCAAATTGCATTACTTATAGCCCCGACTACCTACTTTGCAGTAGCTGGCTACTGGCACGGATAGCCAGAGGTTGCGGGTTCGAATCCCGGCATGGGCGAAATTTTTAGCCTCTAAATAGGTTTTTAAATTTGTTCCTTAGCACGGGTTAGTGCATTAAAAAAAATAGTGTAATTGGGAATTTCACAAAGTAAATACTTAAGTATAGTCTGTTTACATAGGCCAGTTAATAATAAAGAGAGAGAGAGAGAGTGGACTGTATAATGTTTAATTATAAATAAACGCTAAATGTTTAACTGCACCTTTGCTCATTACGGATCGATCAGAAAAAGTAACCATCAGTATAATAACCGGTGAAAATTGGCGAAAACCAACCTCTTCTGTTCGAGGTTTTCATTACATATAATAGTTATTTGTTATACAAGAGTGCAAAGTTGCTTTTTAACCGCTTGTTCAATTTTGATGATCGAGCAAGCGAAGGATTCTAAAATTGAATCACGAGCGCAGCGAGTGATTCAAAATTAGAATCCTGAGCGTTAGCGAGTGAATCAAAAGAGCACGAGGTGAAAAATCTTTGCACTCGAGTGCAACACGTAACTTTTCATTCCACCTCAGCGAGGAAATGACTAAATGCAAAAAAAATAAAGTTTACAATCACAAGATAGGTACACTTTTATTTCAGTTTAGGTATTAATTACTACATTATGACAGGTAAGTATTACAGAATAATCTTTAAATTATAACAAGATAATACTAAGGTATAATTAAGAAAATTTTAAAGTAACGTTGCTACAGTTATTTAAACTGAGTGTAATATTTTTTTAATTCACAAACTTAGTGCACACGATGTTCTAAACTCAATTTACTTTATCCTCTAGAGAATAAAAATGGCTTTTCCACTCAGGTATTGAAGATTAAAAATACTCTTTCCGAGATGGTGGGATGAAAAATATCTTATTTTGTCTTGCCCTTTCGTTCGAGCCACATTCGCTTTACATATTTCTTTTGTCAATAATAGTAATATAACGTCCACACAATACAATCGCTTGTCCTGATCCCAACCTATCTTTCTTCACCCTCCTTTCCTTGTTATGCTTTTTATAGCAATAACTGCCTTACCATCTCTTATCTTCACTTACACAATACAGTGCCACCATCTTATCTGTTCAGTCGATAGCGGCTAGTGGAGAATTTGGGGGTGCCATTTTAGAAATTTACTTAGAAAATTTAAAGTCAAATCTCAATAAATCCCGTCCGCCCGTCTTTAAATGTCGTCGTCTATATTAGACTATACTAGTCCACTGCTGGACATAGCCCTCCCCTAATGAGCGCCATAGCGCCCTGTCTTCAGCTTGTCGCATCCAGCATCTGCCTGCAGTTTTTCGCGGATCGTCATCCAACCTAGTCGAAGGGCGTCTTTAAATGTAAATCTATAAAGACTTTGAATTTTATATATAATTTTAATTTATATAAAATTCAAAGTCAATATAGATTTGAATTTTATAAGAAATTCTAAGTCCTGACTGACTGACTCACTCATCAACGCCGAGCCCAAGCCGTTGGACCTAGGAAGCTGAAATTTTGCACAGAGGGTATAAAATGTAGGCAATGAAAAACCGGATTTTTTGAAATTCAATCCCTAAGAGTGCGAAAAGGGTTGCCAAAATTTTTATTTGGCGTATAAAGTATGGTGTCTAATTTTCTTAAATCTTAAAACACATACTCTTCAACACATTGATATCTTGTTTTTTTATGCACTAACCCGTGCTAAGGAAAATTTTAAAATCCTATTTAGAGGCTTATAATTCTTAATAGGTTTTTACAATTGATTGAACACGTGTTTCGCCGTTTTTCGAAATTTAACCCTAAAGTGATTGAACGGAGTTGCAGAAAAAGGCCACGCGGACGGAGTCACGGGCAAAAGCTATACAAATAAAATATATCTATAAATCAGACAGCCGCACAGACAGACAGTGGAATGTTTTTTTTTCAATATGGCGGATGACAATGCCGTAGTTACAATTTTGCCCGCCTAAACATATAACTTGGTGGCGCTGTACACCATGACAAAAGTCATGATGGTGATTTTATAGCAATACAAAATCAAGGTTCCTCAGCATAGCCCGGGAGGGCTAAGGTCCCTCCACCAACCCGGACTTGGCCCCCGTGGTGGAGTATGGCCTAACCTTCCTGCGATGCAGGAAGAGACCCGTGCCCCAGCAGTGGGGACATACAAGGGTTGATAACGTTCCTCAGCATGAGCTATCGTACAAGAAAGTTTGTTTTTTAGAAAAGGCTTTTTTTTAAACTATTTCCAAATATAAATGTCTAAATATCGACTGCCATTACATGACAGCCGAAACTAACGGCTTAAAGTGCCTTGCAAAGCACGAAAGCGCTCGGAAAAATGCCATTATCGGTAGTCGCGGAACAGTCACCCATGCCGCATCTGACCGTGCCTGTTGTTGCTTAAGTCAAGTGATTGATTTCAATCGCCTAGTTCAGCTAGGCCAAGAGCCTTTCCGATTCTTTCGATTTCACCCAGATTTCAGCATTGATATCAACCCTTGTCTGTCCCCACTGCTGGGACACACACATATCTCTTCCTGCATCGCAGGAAGGTTAGGCCAGCATGAATGTAGGAAACTTTTCTATTCTAAATGTGGCGTTTATGAATCTTAAAGTTTGCTTTTAAGTGTTTCTTTGATTTTAAATAGTTTCGCACGAGATTATATTAGAATAACATTTATCGTACTTCATACACTTAGTTAGCTTTTAGAATATACCTCGATATAGAGTAGGCTTCGGTTTTCGCCGTAAGCACACGTGTGTAATACTTCGTCTTGATTTTTATAAAACTTTTCTTTACTATTTTGAAAAGTTATGTAATGTTAGTGTCATATTAGTTCCGATATTTCTATTACACGAATATATCCGATTCTATCCGATAGTAGCCGAGGTATATTCTATAAGCTAACAGACTGTACATTTTGACAGTAGGTACATGAAAAGCTTGTTATTAATTTTTAGCGCTTGAAATTGCCAGTCCTCTGTAGGCACGCGTGGTAACTACCTAAGCCCTACTCTCTCTCTCTCTCTGAGAGAAGGCCTGCGCCCTGAAGTTCGCCGTTTAGGCTACATAAAGAAAAAATATATAGTTTCATAATAAATTTTATTTCCCGACGTTTCGGCAGCGTCACAGTTGCCGGGGTCTCGGGTAGACCACGCTGAAGTGGCGAGTACAGTCAATTATTGTGGGTAGTCACTTTTAATTTTTCGCAGCTGGCCGACACACAACACTCACTACGTCCACGGACAGGTTCGGTGATAAGGCGCGTTATTTGTATTTTTGCTTAGCACTGGATTTTACGTACTTGAAAGCTTAAAACCATCCTCTGTGTTGAAATGGTTGTGTTTAATTAGACCCCTTTAATGTATAACTGTCTGAGTATCGCGAATCATTAAGAGAAAAAAATAGTTTAGTTAGTTCATTACTATTATTTTTCAAATAGGAAAAGAATACCTCCTTCCGTTCAACAAAAACATCCTTTCGCTTCCAAGTTACCAGTTAGAAAAATCAAATATTCTATGCACGAATGAGTTTTGCAATATTAAACTTGTTCGGGGCGCGACGCCCGCGCAAAATAAGAAATTTAAAACAGTGCTCGCTGTGTGTCATATCGTAAAGAAAAGCTAGGCTTTGCGCTGTGATACTCTGCCAGTAAAAGAGAATTTTAGAATGAGCGATGTAGCATTCATTATACGTTGCATTTGGCATGCTACGACTAATACAAGGTGCGATGAAATGGTCTTTACTTAGATTCCCTTTGATTAATAGATTGTTTTAGTAAAGGGCGGGATAAAAAGTACTAGAAACTTGCGTGCGGCATGCAACGACTATTGAACGTTGACGCGAAGGTGATTCGTCAGAATCGTGGCAAGTGACAGTTCCATTTTTTGCCTACCCCTCTGGGATACAGGCATGAGGTTATGTAATGAATATTAAACACTTTTATGGCGTGATAAAAACATTTCGGTGGTGGAGATAGTAAATGGGGTAGGAAGCCCCGTTTTGGAGTATGCATATACCTTCCTCAGGGAAGAGACTCGTGCTCTTCGGTGGGGACATAATGAGTTGATGATGTAGCCTCATGGACTTTCATATTTGATTTATTGCTATTAAACGGAACTGAGATTGCATCTGAGTGCAAGTTTGATAGTACTGAAATAAGTATTGAATACATGGCATTAGAACAAAACTGTTTTAGTGAAGTGGTCCAATCAAACCGCCAGTCCTATAATCGAAACCTTCTTCTGCATAAAACGCCTATAATACACTCTTTACTTACAAAGTAAACTAATTAATTATCTTCTTACTTATAATATAACTTAATAATCAATATATAGGTATAGGTAAAGCAAATCCAACATAATCTATATTAGTTAAAATTCTTAGTACTTCATTTTATTTCTGACACTGTTATTTAGCAAAAAGCCATCCTCGTGATGAAGCCTTTCGATCGGTATGATAAAGCTAAGGGTTAATTTTTTTTCTCGAGTAGCGAGTTCAATTTTTGTTTTAACCATGTACTCGTAATTATTTCAACATCTATGAATGCAGTCTAAATTGTTTTTCAAATTAAAATAATGTCTTTCTGTACTTTCAGTAAAATATTCCATCTACAATAATCAAGGTACTTTCCCTCCATGTGGCATAGCTGTAGGACACCCTGTATATTTTCATACTTTCGTAAATTGTGTGGCGAGCGATAATGTCTTAAGATAAAAATAATTTATCGTATCCTCACCGTGTGTGATGTCGCAACTTATCAAAAAGGTAGCATCTTTCGCGTATTTAAAAAAAAACAAATATATTTTGACGATGCGTACCACCAAGTATTATAATCTCTAATATAAAAATGAATCGCTGAATGTGTTGGTAAGCGCAAATTTCGAGAGCAGCTGAACCGATTTCGTCAATTGTTTTTTTAGAATATTCCTTGAAGTACGAGGATGGTTCTTACGGAGAGAAAAAAATAAAAAAATCGATGGTAGGCTGTACGAAGCTCGCTGGGTCAATAAGCTTTAAATATAATGTTGTGTAAATTAGAATGTTTACGGGAAAATTGTCTGCAATAAATAAATAATCTAATCTGAAAGACAATCAAAAATTATTTTAGGCAATTTAGGACTATCGCCTAAAGTAAATGAATAATATATCTTATTATATTATTTTTAATGCACTAACCCGTGCTGAAGACAATTTTTAAAAACCTATTTAGAGGCTAAAAATTCCACCCATACCGGGATTTGAACCCGCGACCTCTGGCTATCCGTGCCAGCACTCTTTCCAATTGAGCTTATGGGCGGCTCGCCGGCATCAGCGAAATTTCAAACCTCTTTACAATATTCTCTGTATTACGGCATGGGTGGAATTTTTAAACTCTAAATAGGATTTCAAAAATATATCTTATATTCAAATTGATAATAAACCGATCCCAAAATAAAGGATGTTATGATGTAATATCTCAGTTAAATTATGCGTCATACAAAGTAAGATCGAAGGATAGCAACATTTTATTGTTCTACCAAGCAGTAAATTACTTATGTATTTAAATTTCTGTGTGAGTAACTAAAAGTATTGCCCCCTCCCAACCCCACCCCTCCTACTTTTCGTATTTTGCTCTACCGACCCAGCCATTATATACAAACTAAATGTTGACTGCAAGAAAATTATACTTCGCATTAAGTACGCCTTTGTGTCATATACTTTGTGTCTTTGTGCAATATTTTTTTTTAATTATAATAACAATCAACTAGTTTTATCACTGGAACATCTATAAGTCTGTAAACTTGAATTTAATCTTCTTTATACAGTTTGTAATAAAAGCATTGAAGCTAGAGATAAATTCAATTATCCCCTTAACAGAGAGACGCTGAAAAACGATCAATATACCAAAAAAATGAAAGCTTAGTATTTAATTTGAAATTGTATTAGCGAACCCTTTGCTCCAAGCAATTGTTTCTCCTTGTACGTTCGTTTTGTTGCTCTTAAAGATGTTCTTTCTAGGACTTGGTTAATACTTTCAGAAAAAAAAACATTGTGAAAGTTTTAATTAGTTTCTGTGGAACTTTACAACTTTCTTTGGAAGGTCAGCGCCCACCGTTCATAAAATATGGAGTTGAAAATAAACGAAACATCAGTGGTATCAAATAAATCCGCTACGGTCTATAAGGTCTAACAATACTACATTAGAGTAGAATGGTTTATTGTTAAGTGATCTGTCAGCATCGCGGCACGTGGCAGTCTCTGGTCTCTGCCTACCCCTCTGAGATACAGGCGTGAGTGAGGCATAGTTAGACCTGAGATTTCCGCACTTAGCCTCATAGTTGGGCCATTTTACGTAGCAAGCGCTGCGGTACGCTAACATCCCAGACACTAGGGTTTCCTTACGATGTTTTCCTTCACAGTCAGCGAGTAGTATTGCTACTATAATTTCACAAATGTACATAACTTAGAAAACAAAGTCATTGGTACATGCCGGGGTTCGAACCCTCGACCTCCCGATTGAGAAGCCAGCGTTCTACACCGCCCTGCTACCACCGCTGTGAGTGAGGCATATGATGTAAATACAATAAAAGGCTTACATGTTTTAGTCGTACACATTTGGTAACTAAAACTAGGTGAAAATATTATATTCGGTGATCTCGTTTAAATAAAATAAAGAAAGAAAGGAAACATTTATTTCAATTGCCACAAATGCACACACATAAAAACTAACACAGTAATGGGAATGATAAAAATCAATTAGGAACCTATTTAGAGGTTAAAAATTTCACCCATGCCGGGATTCGAACCCGCAACCTCTGGCTATCCGTGCCAGCGCTCTTCCAATTGAGCAAATTGGAATTGGAAGAGCGCTGGCACGGATAGCCAGAGGTTGCGGGTTCGAATCCCGGCATGGCTGAAATTTTTAACCTCTAAATAGGTTTTTAAATTTGTCCTAAGCACGGGTTAGTGCATTAAAATAAAAATAGTATAATCAATTAGGAAGGAAAAAAAACAGTAAAATCTTCTAACAAATTATTGTGCCTCCGTGGCAAGAAAAAAAGGTCACCAACTCAGCATGCATTGCTGGTGTGTGCTGTGTATAACACATCACCAGCAAAACTGATTTTCAGTTGGGACCGTCTTTTTTTTCTGTTCCCCGCTACCCGGTACAATAATAAATAACTTTTTCAACACACTTGCTCATATATTGGCTCTATGGTCACCGCAATTAGGCACAGAATGAAACCCATAATGAAACTGTGACATTTTTAATGCTATAACTCACTAGTGAGTTTTTTTAAATTTTATCGGTTGAGTTGCTTTGTTTTAAAAAAAGTTTTTATTCAAAAAAAAGATCGTGTTCAATAGAACAAATAAATTAATGTTCCTATTGCTTGCTCATTTCGTGCAACTTCTTATTTAAATAGATAATCTTAACTCGTACGTGTTTAATAAATAAAAGTTTCACTTAAATATTACTTTTTACTATTAATTTACTATTAGTTTTAAATTGAATAATTTAAAATAATTTAAATGTACAGAAAGATAACGATGCGTTATAGTGGAGTGTATAACGGGTAGCCCACACCTCAACTCACACGAGTTGACGTGAGATGCATGACGTGTGATGCATGGAGTGTGATGCAATGGAGTGTGATGCGTGGAGTGTGATTTACATGAAGTATTACTCTTAAATACACATAGTATTACTAAACTTAAACCCTAGGAATGTGTAGTGAGACAAATGCGTCTTTTCTAAGCCTGCATACTATGTATAGTTTATTTTGGCGTAAGTACCTATTAATAGTTTCAAATTAATACTGTGTTTTTCATGTCACAAATTTCCAAAGAGTTATAAATACTGGTGAAATATTAGGTAGTTAGAATAATTAATATTTACTGTGTAAATGTTACTTGCACTTATGTTTATGATTAAATAAAGGAATTTGAAATGAAAAAAATTACATGAAGTGTGATATGCTCATTGAGTGAGGTGTGTATTTTATAATGTATGTTTGGTGTAGTGAGTATGTATTTGTGGACCCCGTTAACAAAGTTGGTGACTGCACAAGAGTACACACGAGAGCATGTCCGGTGCAGACAGATTACGTCAAGCGACTCGGCGCCGCTGTGTTCACGCTACGACTATCAAGATTCAACCGTCGTCGTCGGGTCGAAATAACTTGCATGAGTTTCGTGAAGAAATGGATTATTCACTTGCGACGGAACGTTTCCTTTACAGTGCGAAGTTTTATTATAGTTGCTGATCTCTTGTTATGATATTTATTATCTTAAGCACCATTGCATGGCTCGGGATAGCGGAAACTCAGAGGCCTTAGGAGACCATTCCTGATAGCATTCAGCTGAGCTATTTGCATTTTTAGGTTGTGTAGTTTAAGTAAGATGTAAAAAAATGTTTTTTACTGTAATTATGACACGAATCATTAAATAGGACATTACATAAGTCACGAACGCCAAAGTAGTAAGTACTCTCTGTAGAACCTAAGTTACCTACATTATGTTTTTATTTTGATTCTGTTGGTACCAAATAAACGTTTTCTATTCTATTTTATTTCAAGTACTTATGACATTTTGAATATGGTTAAGGCGCGACCCAAGGATAAAATTAACTAAGGCTGCAATTATATTGTACAAAGTTCAATTACCTATTTGATGACTTTTTGACATTATTATTTTGTATCAGTAATATTATCTCATTATAGTTTTGGTCAAATATTATAAACACGCGCCTGTTTACTTAAAATAAAACTCCAAATGAAATTCACAGTCACTTTTTTAGGTTTAAAGGTTTCTGTCGCCCACTGAAATAAAACCCAGATAAGACGTCAGCCAGTAATAGATTTGAACAGACAGACAAACGGCTCTGAATAAAACATTCATCGCTAGCCGCTACAGAGTACTAGAGGACGCAGACTGTACTAAAGAAGTTTAACTAAGTTCTTAGCGTTTTTTACAAACATTGTTATATTTACCTGGTACTGAATATATTCGACACGCAAGTTCGATTCCCAGTGCGGGCATGTAGGTACCTCTAATTATATTAAAGGTATATTTAAGGTGTTTAAGGGTATTTGACAAAATTTTAGGTTCACTGCTTTATGTCCTAAAAAAGGACAATGTACGGGTAATATATCAATTGCTCTAACATTGTTAAATTTCTGTTTGTACTTAGTTCAAGCACGCGATTTATTAATACTATTGAATAAAAGCAGTTTTTTTCTTAAAATTATATTACGTCTCCTTTCAATAATAATAATAAGTATTTTAATTTATTTCAAATAAATAACAAAATAAATTAGAATCAGGATAATGATTAAAACCACTTTAACATTACTTTATTATTATATTTTTAACACTTAAGCTAGGCAACAGATCTGTTAATAAAATATGAAGATATTAAATAATAAATAAATATAATAAATACACAGATCACAACTTTATATGCCAGAAAATCATGTATTGAACGAGCCATTGATGTAGTCTCTTATTTTGTATAGTTGTATAAATAAAATAAATCGTTAAATATACGTAAGCAACATTTATTAATTTAGCCTCTAAATAAAACATTTATTAATGTAGCCATTATTGTGTCTCAATGCTGGCGAAATGTCCTTTTATACTTCCATACGTCGTTGTCTTTGGTCAACTCTTGGCACCCAGGTAAATATATTATTTTGTGAAACCGTCACACATACTACCCCTCGCAAGCTCGAAAGCCACCTGTGACGAGGCACATCACATTGCACGTCTTCGAATCTGACTTTGTAAAATTTAAAATATCCGTATCACTGTAACTCAGAGATCCTTAGTCTAAAATCTGAGTTAACCTTCTGTAAGGTCAACAATGTGCCGCAACACTAAGCTGAACATTGAATTGTTAATGAAATCTAGTATTTACACAGCTTTCATCCTACTCATTTTAATTGGTCTTATGTTAATTGAGTCTTCCTTTTTGTGCTATCCCGTCTTGTTTCAAGACACTTGTTATAACACTTTCTCTACTGAAATTGACTCAATCGAAACATTGTGGGACATGCACGTCAAAATAGACGCTTACTGCCTTATTGATTAAAAACTATTACTTTCTAAAGCACACCTTAGAGCCTGTTAATCTAATCTGAGATATCGGCTCTTGCTTGTAAAATCTCCGCCGCAGACTTTAGTAACTTTTTTGGAAGTGTTGAAGGAATCGTGTTTTATAAAAACCGTTTAAACAAAGGCCGTTTTAAATTATTAATTATTTGATTTCAAAGCGGCATTTTACTCTCGCATTTACAGCCTTACGAGTTTTATTATTGAACAATATGCTTTCAAAAAATGAAGACATAATTTTATTATCGTTTTTTAGTAAAAAAAAACGTAGTGTAGGACGCCTTCCGACTAGGTGGGATGACGATCTGCAAAAAACTGCAGGCAGATGCTGGATGGGGCAAGCTGAAGACAGGGCGCTATGATGCTCATTAGGGGAGGGTTATGTCCAGCAGTGGACTAATATAGCCTGAAGAAGAAGAAGTAAGAAAACACTGGACTGACGATTTGAGGTAGACTTGGGCAAAGTGTGTCCTTAGAGGGAGTTGTTATATCTCATATCTTTGCTCACTGAGACACACTATATCTCTATCATATCTCGCTCACCACTTGTGTCCTAGCTCTTACGACGTCCAATCAACTAAGTGCGTGTGGAAACAAGAGACACAAGTGGTGAGTCAGTCTAGTCTACCTATTCCCTACTTTATCCAGATCACACGTCTTTTTGGTGAACTTTCTCTCATCGCTCGTTGGTTACGACAAGAAATGCGGCCGAATGTAACCGATGTCAGACGATGTTGATCTCGCTCTTGCGCATTGTGTGTGAGCTGGATAAAGTAGCAGGAGATGACTACCGTACTGAGTTGAGATGTTTGAGGGAGCCAGATATAGTTGACATCTCTGGGATATGAGTGGGACACACTTGACGGCGAGGGAGTTGTGTGTCCACTCATATCTGGCTCTTGAGTTACCCAAGGCTAATTTGAGGCCTATAGCTGTCGATGAGGATGGCAGAGGATAGAAAAAAGTGGCGTTTAATATCAAGTTTATGACCAACAGTGGACAAGTGCGGAATTAATTGACTGATTGATATAAAACAAGGCTAATTCGAAGTATAAGAACCTATAAAAATATGTCGCGACAGTGCATTTTCCTTTATTACCGTTGTAAAGTACATTCCTAGATTTAATAATAAAAAGAATGTTAGAATGTGCGAGAGATAGGCTAACATTTTTATCAGCATACTATTTTCGTACTCGTGCTACGCCGTAGTAAAATGCTACGGCGTAGTATATCGTAGTATTTCATGTTGCAAAGAAAATTAATAAATGACAGTTGTAATGGATGAATGAATAAATACGGATAAACGAATGAGGGAATAAATGAAAAATTCATCATCGCACAGCAAAAAAATGTACAAAGGCGAGCTTAGTACTAGATAGATTCATTTTCAGCTAAAATATTTTTTCTATTTTACGAGTAAAAAGCTAAAAGGCATCCTTATTTTCTATTATGACTCTGGAGAGTGAATGCAGCTTTCTTCGTATTTTTTATCTTGAGTTAGAACTACGAAAGCTTGTGCTCTAAATTTCTTACTTTAGCTTTAAATTGCTCTAATTCTGTACCTTTGTGGAGTCATAGTAGCAATACCACTATCTAACTGTAAAGGAAAACATCGTAAGGAAAACTGAGTTTCTGAGGGGTTCATATAAATCAGCGCTGGAAATTTCCAATCTGCAGTGGCCAAACGTGTTAATTAAATCCATATTCTCTGTCAGGAGGAAAGCTTGAGCCCTGCAGTAGAGGGTTTATAGGCTACAAAAAAAATATTAAATTTACTTAGCAAGTTTTTATGCAGTGCTTTATAATATATGAACGTTTAAATTAATTAAGCGCTCGTGGTCTACTCAAACCGAGTGATTGGAATCAATAACTTGAGTTAAGCGACAACAGGCGCGGTCAGGTGCAGCATGGATGACCGTCCCGTGACTACTGCTAGTGGTATTTTCACGAGCGCTTCCATGCTTCGCAAGGCACTCTAAGCCATTGGTCATATAATGGCAGTCGTTAAGCCATATCAGAGGCCTTATGGGCGACTTGATAACTTCTGACAGTAAGGCCCGCCACTGTCTTACAATCCTCCACCAACCCAGATTTGGCCCCCGTGGTAGAGTATGGCATAACCTTCCTACGATGCAAGAAGAGACCCGTGCCCCAGCAGTGTGGACATACAAGGGTTGACAATATGTATCTCGGTATTGCAAACAATGTATCAGTCTATTTATTCTTACTTGTCCAATTTAGTAAACAAGATTCTAACCTTAAAATTGAGATTAGATGCCTAAACTAGACATTTCCTTGCAAATTCACGAACTATGGAAATATGGCAGTTTTGGACTAAAAAGTTACAGTTTACGGGTAGAATCTTGTTTACTAAATTGGACAAGTAAGAATAAATAGACTGTAGGTAGAATATGATACTGCACGATAAATTTTCTTCAAAATTAATTTCATGCAGACCTTGTACAGTTATGTAGAGCTAGGGGCTTGGCTCTCCGTCGTCTGCATTGCTTCTCAAAAATTGCACAAAATACGCTCAGAAGCGTCTACATAAATTATTGTGTGCGTTCGCTATACGAGTATTATTGTTAGACCTGAGATTTCCTTACAGAGCTTCATCATGGTTCGGGCATTGTACGTAGGAAAACTGTGAGTTTTCTTCAGCCAATCTATCTCATCCCAGCAAGCCAGCAGTGTTCTGATAACACTGCGGGCCTCCTGAAGGGACTCAAGCTTCCCAATGATGGCAGTACGTTGCTTTTCCACGCTTTTGCAATGAATGGTCACGTAGGCGGGTGTTTCCTCTTCTTTGAAGCATCCCCAGGACAGCGGCTGTCGACTAGTCCCATCAATCAATTAGTGCAAAGGCTCCATCCATCAATCAATCAATTAGCCTGTACTCATCCATTGCTCAACAAAAGCCTTCTCTAACGCACACCAATTCCTTCTGCCCCTGAGGTTAATTCTCGAGCTGAATACTTATTTATTTATTCAATGCCAGGTGAAGAAAGAGATGCAATTACAGTTACATTTAGAAACAAACAGATACATAAAGTAGTCAATCCAAGGTGTCAGCTAACTCCATACGAAATTTTATTTAAATCGCTCCAGCCATTTAGACGTGAAGAACTAACAAACATACACACTCACTTGATGATAGTGTGATGTGATGATGTGACGTGTAGTGTGATATAATCACGTCCAACGTGATGATAGTGTGATGTGATGATGTGATGTGTAGTGTGATGTGATCACGTCAAACGTGATGATAGTGTGATATGATGATGTGATGTGTAGTGTGATGTGATCACGTCAAACGTGATGGTAGTGTGATGTGATGATGTGACGTGTAGTGTGATATGATCACGTCAAACGTGATGATAGTGTGATGTGATGTGTAGTGTGATGTGATCACGTCAAACGTGATGATAGTGTGATGTAATGTGTAGTGTGATGTGATCACGTCAAACGTGATGATAGTGTGATGTGATGTGATATGAGGTTATATAAAATGCGGGGCTTAGAACGTTGTGTAACGTAACACTTTGCTCTTAAAAGCGAATAAGTATCAAGTTCCTCGAGTTGCAAGCTAATCTGTGGCTAGAATGTCGTGGACGACGTAATAATGGTGTTGAACCCTAAGTGGCGGGTCGGAGGTCGTGCGACAAAGTAAACTAGCTTCAGCGGTTGCTTCGTGACTGCCTCGCTTCACTGGCATTCTCTGAGGTTAAGGCTGCTGTCGCGTCTGGCAATCTTAGCGCTTGCACGTTGTAACATTTTTAATTAAAATTTTAAATAGATTTTCCTATTATATTCTTTTTAAGGCACTAACCCGTGCTAAAGACAATTTTAAAAACCTATTTATTTTATGTACGAAATTGTAAAGAGGTTCGAAATTTCACTGATGCCGGTGAGTCGCCCATTAGCTCAGTTGGAAGAGCGCTGGCAAGGATAGCCAGAGGTCGCGGGTTTGAATCCCGGCATGGGTGGAAATTTTAGCCTCCAAATAGGTTTTTAAGATTTTCCTATATTTGGTTTCGGTAAAAAAGTTGATCCATCTTAAGGTTGCGTGGAATGGTTGATTCGTATTTAATATGAAGCTGACGAAATCTGTGTAATATGACCATGAATATTTATTTATTTGTCTAAGCTACATACCTACTATATTGAAAGTGAAGAGCACTGTTGCCTGAGATACAGGTCTAGAACCTATTTCAGGCACAGAAAATAATTGTTTATAAACAGTTTTGCCTCAAATATTGTAAGTAATACGCCTAAAATGTAAACATCTTGTAAAATTTTTGTAAGAAATAAAGACTATTATTATTATAATTATTATTTATAAATAAATTTGTGATATCTTAGTCCGTTGCACATACTTATCTTTCTCTATTTCTCTCACACACACACACGCGCTCACGCAGGCACACACGTTGTAACATTTTATATTATTGTATAAAACTTGTACAATTCTAAGGCTTTCTAATGCTTTGACAGATAATGAAATTACGGGCATTTAAGAACAAAATTTGGGGAGGGCTATGTCCAGCAGTGGACTATAATATAGCCTGAAGAAGAAGAAGAACAAAATTTGCTATCGTACACTTAGAACATTCATCTTAAAAATTAAATAAGGAGCAATTTTCTTCATACATATAGAAAAGTTCTTTATAAGCCAGCAAAACTTCAGACAAAATTAGAAGATATATTAAAGTTCTGTTCCTTTTGTGGGTGGATACATGACGTATAGTAAGTAGCCTTAAAGCCTTGGCTGTAGGTACCTATCTAGTGCAGATCCGAGAGCGACGGGGTCTTTCTGTTGCGGAGGTGAATGTTATTTTTGGATTTAGTAACCCTTTTGCATGTAATAGTGCAGTACAACGCATGAGTTCTAGGTTTAAAAATAATCATGTACCTCAATGAAAATGTATGTCCCCACTGCTGGGGTCTTCCTGCATCGCAGAAAGGTTAGGCCATACTCCACCACGGTGGTCAAGACCGGGTTGGTGGAGTATTGTAATACAGTGGCGGTCCTTACTGTCAGCAGTTATCTGAAAGGCGCCCATAAAGCTTCTGACATGGCTTAGCGACTGTCATTACATGACCTCCGGCAACGACGGCTTAGCGTGCCTTGCGAAGCACGGAAGCGCTCAGAAAAATGCCACTAGCAGTAGTCACGGGACGGTCACCCATACTACACCTGACCGCGCCTGTTGTTGCTTAACTCAAGTGATTGATTAAAATCACTGGGTTCAACTAGGCCACGAGCGCTTCATGTACCTAAACTTTGTTAATTAAAGACTTTTAAAAGACTAACCCCTGGTTTCTGAGCTTACTGTCAGAAGTTATCTGTAAGGCACCCATAAGGCCTCTGACATGGCTTAACGAGTGTCATTAGATGACAGCCGGCACCAACGGCTTAAGGTGCCTTGCGAAGCACGGAAGTGCTCGAAAAAATGGAAACAGTAAGAGTACAATAACTAAATAGTATGTACTATTTTTATATTTCTTTTACTCGCCTAAGCAATGGTGTCAACAGAGAAAATGTTTTTGACTTTATTGCTATTTATTGTTGAAAGTACATCATATTACTGAAATCGTTTTCTGTCGTGTGAAACTTAAACTTTATTTTCTTTATTTTTAACTGACTTCTAAAAAGGAGGAGGTTATTAATTCAACACGCATATTAAATACTAACCCTAGGCTAAGTTCTATATTTATTGCTACTAATATAACACTGGACCACGTTGTCTGTAAATTAATTGAAATAAATAAAAAAATATTATTTTTATTTTTTACTATGTTTTCGCATAACTTGGTCAAATCTTACCCGACTTCGATGATTCTTTGTTCGAATAGGTATGGCGCTTATTAGATAGATAGATAGATAGATAGATAGATAGATAGATAGATAGATAGATAGATAGATAGGTAGGTAGGTAGGTAGGTAGGTAGGTAGGTAGGTAGGTAGGTAGGTAGGTAGGTAGGTAGGTAGGTAGGTAGGTAGGTAGGTAGGTAGGTAGGTAGGTAGGTAGGTAGGTAGGTAGGTAGGTAGGTAGGTAGGTAGGTAGGTAGGTAGGTAGGTAGGTAGGTAGGTAGGTAGGTAGGTAGGTAGGTAGGTAGGTAGGTAGGTAGGTAGGTAGGTAGGTAGGTAGGTAGGTAGGTAGGTAGGTAGGTAGGTAGGTAGGTAGGTAGGTAGGTAGGTAGGTAGGTAGGTAGGTAGGTAGGTAGGTAGGTAGGTAGGTAGGTAGGTAGGTAGGTAGGTAGGTAGGTAGGTAGGTAGGTAGGTAGTAGGTAGGTAGGTAGGTAGGTAGGTAGGTAGGTAGGTAGGTAGGTAGGTAGGTAGGTAGGTAGGTAGGTAGGTAGGTAGGTAGGTAGGTAGGTAGGTAGGTAGGTAGGTAGGTAGGTAGGTAGGTAGGTAGGTAGGTAGGTAGGTAGGTAGGTAGGTAGGTAGGTAGGTAGGTAGGTAGGTAGGTAGGTAGGTAGGTAGGTAGGTAGGTAGGTAGGTAGGTAGGTAGGTAGGTAGGTAGGTAGGTAGGTAGGTAGGTAGGTAGGTAGGTAGGTAGGTAGGTAGGTAGGTAGGTAGGTAGGTAGGTAGGTAGGTAGGTAGGTAGGTAGGTAGGTAGGTAGGTAGGTAGGTAGGTAGGTAGGTAGCTAGATAGATAGATAGATAGATAGATAGATAGATAGATAGATAGATAGATAGATAGATAGATAGATAGATAGATAGATAGATAGATAGATAGATAGATAGATAGATAGATAGATAGATAGATAGATAGATAGATAGATAGATAGATAGATAGATAGATAGATAGATAGATAGATAGATAGATAGATAGATAGATAGATAGATAGATAGATAGATAGATAGATAGATAGATAGATAGATAGATAGATAGATAGATAGATAGATAGATAGATAGATAGATAGATAGATAGATAGATAGATAGATAGATAGATAGATAGATAGATAGATAGATAGATAGATAGATAGATAGATAGATAGATAGATAGAGAACACAACCAGAATTAGCTTTATAAAAAAAATAAAACCGACTTCAAATGCGTGAACACAAAAAAAACTAAAAATTAAAAAATAATTCCTAATATCTATTACCTAATACTATTATTTTCCTAAACTATGTCAAAGTAATTAAAGTTAAACCAGCTTAATATCTTACGATAGCTATATTTATATACCTATTGCTTTTTGGAGTCGGTGCCAGCCGTATTATTTAAAAGTTAATTATTTTATTATTAAATTTAAATGGGACCACCCTATACCTATTATTAGGTATTACCTATACGCCGAAAAAAGATTTGTTCAAACCGGTTCATAATTGGCGGAGTTATCGCGTAACAAACATAGAAAAACATACGGGTCGAATTGAGAACCTCCTCCTTTTTTTGAAGTCGGTTGAAAATGTTATACAATTGGCGGTCTTATCGCTAAGAGCGATATCTTCCAGACAACCTTTGGATGGAGTGGATTGCATGAAGAATATAGTCGGTACGTGGTGCGTGTACATAAATAATTAAATCGAAAATATATTGATAACAAACAGCAAGGGAGTGCGAGAATATAATTACTTATAATTACGGACTTTTAGTCCAGATTTACTTACGGGTGTTGTTATATCGGAAAAGTCCGACCAGGTTTCGCTCCGATTCGCAGAGCTTAATCATGGTGAGCAGAGACGGAGCTCGCGTCGTCGGTTGCTAGTCTCACACTCGTCGGACTTTTCCGATATAACAACACCCGTAAGTAAATCCGGACTAAAAGTCTACAATGTGTTGTGCTTACGAAAGTTTTAGTTCAAAAACTTATAATTACCTACGATATAATGTACATATATTTAAATAATAATATACATAGACACCTAAAAATAAATACATATCCATATTAGAAGGGTTATGTGGATTAATATAGCCTGATTATGATGATGTTGAGATATAACGTCCCATTAGTGAAATTGTAGACTTTGGACACCGACTCCTAAATATTTTTTTACAATACCTACATGTACATGAACTTTGAATTTAGAGATCATACTCATTTAAATTATTTCTGCGTTTTACTGCCTTAGTGTGCTGAAGTCGGTTTTTATTTTTTATTTAATATTTTTATCTCATCCGTGTTTGACGTCAAATTGCTTTGTAATGAGCCTCTCTAATGGACTGGCTTCTTTCCAACCTACCCTAAGTAATTTCGTGGGATAATACCTCCCATTCAATTAAGCGTTGGTGGGTAATGGCCGCTCACTTTGATTGGCTGCTTTGTTGTTGTCGGTTGTACTTTTCTATTGTTTAACATTTAAAACGTTTAATTATTCTCTATTTATTGGTTGCAGGCACATCCATCAGTGGCAATTGGCACGCTGATGGATAACATATCTTTCAGCACTGCCGTAGGACTGCGCCTGGGTTGCGCTATCACTGTGCCCCATCAGTGCCCCTGAGGCGCTGACGTCGACCACATGGGTCACCACGGCTTATCGTGTCAACGGAGTGCTGGCCGCTTACCGAGGCACGCGGCGCTAAATGACGTCATCCGAAGGGCCCTCGCTACTTCCGGAGTTCCAGCAATGCTGGAACCTCCGGGAATTTTCCGAGATGATGGGAAAAGGCCTGACGGAATGACGTCAATACCCTGGAAACATGGGAGGCCGTTGGTGTGGGACTCAACCTGCGTCGACACACTAGCACCTTCCCATGTTTCCCAGAGTATAAGGGCCGCTGGCTCAGCGGCCGGGGCGGCGGAAGGCCTCAAACGGCGGAAATATGCAACATTGGGCAACCAATACATATTTGCGCCGTTTGGGGTCGAGACACTGGGCCCGTGGGGCCCCGAGGCGCGTTCACTCTTTAAAGAGCTATCAACGCGCCTCATCGACGCCACGGGGGACCGGAGGGCTGGCGCATACCTCGGCCAGAGAATAAGTCTGGCCATCCAAAGGGGGAATGTTGCCAGCATTCTGGGCTCCCTGCCGAGGGACACTGACCTGGGGCAAGTGTTTTATTTGTAAATTATAGGTATTTATTTTTATTACTTTATGTTAATTAGATTTTAGTTTAGTTATTATTTTAGTTTTACTTTAGATGTTTTATTATTCTCTTAACTTAAAAAAAACATTACTATTATTATCTAGTATAAAAATATCGGTGCTTCCTGCCACAGGGGTCGATACACTTATGTTCCACCACAGTGTAAAATTAATGTTAAGTCAGTACATAGTGAAATTATTATATTTTATTACATAAATTTTCGCCGCACTGCAATGCAGTTTGTAAGCGAAGCGCTCCAACTCTATATGAGTTGTATTAAACCAAACCAACTAACAATTGCGCATTTAACCTTGAAATTTTGCAAACGACATGTTTCTACCGAATATAAAACTAGTGTTACAATACATACTGTATTTGTAAGAGACCAATTCAATAATATCTCACACTACTATAGATTAGGCGAAACAAACAAATGGATCCGTAACTTAGGTGCATATATATAATATTATAATATAATAATATTTTAATACCATCATCTTCATCATCAGCCAGCGTCAGTCCACTCTGGACACCGGCTTCAATTATGATAATATGTATAACTATGCTAAATATCAGCTTTCTCATATCAATCATCTATGTGCTCAAAGTTACATACATTTGCGAATTGGTAGTCGCAATACCACACGCTTACGGTGAAGGAAAACATCGTGAGGAAACCCACGGCTTGGTTGGCTCCGCACGTATAGACTAGTCTTTCCTGTGGGCTAGGCCGACTAAGCTGTCAAGGTGGTATAGGTGCTAGGCAAGCCTACACCATCTATAAAGCCATGTCCCAGGCACTACAGCGTCGGAGTGGTCTCTTCACCCATCTAATGAGAGTGACCACTGGACGCTGTACAAATCATCTCATTAAGTGGATGCAAAAAGGCCATCTATGTGCTAAGCCGGAACGGAACGGACGCAATCCAAAAAGTCTAATAAAAAATAGGGATATGCCACTTAAGGAAAAAATCCCATCAGAGCCGCATCCATAACTCCATTAAGGACCTGTCCCAGCAGAACGCGAAGCGAGCAAGCGATTTGATCAAAAGATAAACTGTTGTTTCACTATGACCTTTTTTATGTAGTCTTTATATGTCCCGCTACAGGACTGAGGCATTCTCTCAGAGAGAGATTACCCCATTACCAGGTAGGTTTACATAAAATATTTGAGGATATAGGTACCTTTCGTAGAAACTAGTTTCAAGGCTTTAATTTCTTTTTAATAAATTTATTTACTTTTCTAAGCACAATCAAACCTTGATTTGTGTTCTCTAAACGTATTGGTAAAGTTTCATTGCCATCCGGAATGTCGTTGGTAAATAAAAGCCAAACTAAGTTTGTATGGAAATTGCTCCTTGGAGCCGCCTTAGTGCCTTTTCACATGCACCCGGCCGCCGTCCGGTCGCCAGGCCGGGTAAAGTAGTAAAGTATGAGCTCCGCTCGTCGGCCGGTCGTTGTGCATGTGAAAGCTGTCATTGGAGCTCATACATCACTACTTTACCCGGCCCGGCGACCGGACGGCGGACGGGTGCATGTGAAAAGGCACTATTATCTATCGCTCGTTCGCTTCGCCATGTGTTAGGACAAGCCCTAAAGCGCAAAGTGTCCAATAGGTAATTATGTCGCCAATATCCGGACAAATGAGTGTCGTGTCAAAGATGACAAGGGTGGGACGTCGATACCGCGTGGGACGGCGCCATTTGTTACATTCAGTGACAACCGCGGTTGAAGCCGCATATACCGACGTTTAGTGGCAATATCACTTGACAACGGTGGAGGAAAAACCTTGGGAAAATCTGTCTCAAAGTCTTTTTTGTGTAGCCTATAAACGTCCCATAGCAGGGCACAGGCCATCTCTTGGAAAGATTCATATTCATTCATTCATATTCATTTATTGCACTGTCATATGTCATTACAGTTCGTATTTGAAGTTTTAAAAGTAGGTACATATTATTGTTGATATTATTGTAGTGCCCTTACAGGGTGTCTGTAAGGGCACTACAATAATATCAAACATAGCAAAGTTACACTATTTTTTTTTATGCACTAACCCTTGCTAAGGACAATTTTAAAAACCTATTTAGAGGCTAAAAATTCCACCCATGCCGGGATTCGAACCCGCGACCTCTGGCTATCTGTGCCAGCGCTCTATCCAACTGAGCTAAGGGGCGACTCACCGGCGTCAGTGAAATTTCGAACCTTACACTATTCTCTGTATTACGTACAGACAGCGACATCTGGCTGAAGTCGATTGCATCACTTGCAGCCCCGACTACCTACTTTGCAGTTAGGTTTTTACATCGGAATGATATCGCTGTACCCACATGATTATACTATTTTTATTTTTAATGCACTAACCCGTGCTAAGGACAATTTTAAAAACCTATTTAGAGGCTAAAAATTCCACCCATGCCGGGATTCGAACCCGTGACCTCGGGTCTAGTTAGTTAGGCCTGAGATTTCCGCACTTAGCCTCATAGTTGGGCTATTGTACGTAGCAAGCGCTGAGTACGTTAACTCTTCAGGCAATAGGGTTTCCTTACGATGTTTGCCTTCACCATCGGCGAGTGGTATTGCTATAATAATTTTCACAAATGTACATAGCTTAGAAAACATAGTCATTGGTATGCCGGGGTTTGAACCCACGACCTCCCGATTGAGAGGCCGGCGTTCTGCACCGTTCCGCTTCCACCGCCCTTAAACATAGTACTTAAACGTAATATAACATTGAGCCTTAAATTATTAATCTAGATAATTCTACTTGAGATCATATCTTCATGCAAACATTATCATCATATATTATATTGTTGTTAGAATATTATGTAAATTTAGGCAATAAACAGTTTAAATATCAAAATACATTATTTATGTTGTCCTCGGCAACGTATTTTTGAATCATTAGAAAAACTCTTGTAGTAAATTTAAAAACCTATTTAGAGGCTAAAAATTTCACCCATGCCGGGATTCGAACCCGCAACCTCTGGCTATCCGTGCCAGCGCTCTACCAATTGAGCCAATGGGCGACTCACCGGCATCAGTGAAATTTCGAACCTCTTTACACTATTCTCTGTATTACGTACAGGCAGCGACATCTGGCTTAAGCAAATTGCATCACTTACAGCCCCGACTACCTACTTTGCAGTTAGGTTTTACATCGGAACGATATCACTGTACCCACATGATTATACTATTTTTATTTTTAATGCACTAACCCGTGCTAAGGACAAATTTAATAACCTAGTTAGAGGCTAAATAATAGTAGTAAATAATAGCATTTTTGGGCTTGGTACTTATTAAGTGCATTTTTAAATAGTTCATTTCTATTTATGTCTTTTATTTGTGTTGGTAGAATGTAGTATGGTCGGAGAGTAATGTAGGATGGTAGGAGATAGTATGTTCTTTATGTTCACGCGTGCCCACCATGGATTGACAATTTCAAGCGATGGGGTATTTGCATACATCAGACACTTAGGTTTGCTCATGATGTATTCTTCCGCCAATAAATAAAAACACCAAAAAACAGAGATAAATAATAAGAAAGATAAACAACTGTATTTGCAAAATATAAGTTTAAAATGTTAGTGGTAAAAAGTCGCTCACAAAATCTACGTCTGCACTGACTCAGAAGAGAGCACAGTTTACACGCGTGTACTCTACCTTTAAATTCGGGGGCGCAATCAAAATTTATATATGCTGTCGACCTTATGTAGATATTATTTTTAAGTACGAGTATATGTATAATAAAAACTCTATTTACACGTATTTTACTAGTCTAATTTCACATTTTCACAATTTTCCGACGTTTCGGCACCTTTTCGAGTACCGTGGTCTCGGAAGACTGAGGTGACAGACGTCTTCTTGAAATCATTAACTGTTAGTTTACTACCCTTGACAAAAATTACAAAAGAAATCCTGAAGTTACGTTCCAAAATAGGCAAACCAATTATTTTATATGAAGTCAACAATATTGATTATTAGCAATTAAAATTATAATGAAATCTACGAGTATAAGCCCATTTTTTTACATGAACTGAAAAATATTGATTATCAATTGAGATAAAAAAATTAACTCGACAGTCACACTTCTAGCAAGGGGGTCTCATGCACTTAAGCACTGGTTCATAAGTACATCGTAACGTTGTCTGGAAGAAATTGCTTTTAGCAATAAGGCCGCCAATTGTACTATGTATGTTTGCAATTGTTTTGTATTTGTTGTTTTTCCAGTGTACAATAAAGACTATTCTTATCTTATCTTATCTTACATTGTATATCAATATTCATAATTGCACCAACTACCCGTCTCACTTTTCCTTCAGCATCTCTCCATCCTAGGTTGTCAGGAAGAAATTGATCTATAAATAAGGCCGCCAATTTTACTCTATCTTTATAATTATTTTATGTTTGTGTTTTCCTGGTTTACAATAAATATTATTCTTAACTCATCATTATCTGATGAAATTGATAATGATGACTCCGTTGAGTTGATCATGCAAACAAGATGGACTTACATCATGACTCATCGAATGAGTTAAATGTATGGATGCTTATTACCAGGCATTGGAATACTAAGGGTAAAAATTCCTATTTTACTTTACTGAAATTTAATACAAAGGGTATTTACTAAAAAGCTATAAAAATATATATAAAAAATATAAAATATAAAAAAATAACAATCGTTTAAGTGTACATAATCAGTTGTTTCCTTTTATCTTAAAATAAACACAGAAGTAATATTAATTTCCAGGATATTTTAAAATAGTTACTTAGGTACTTTTTGAACGTTGCGATCGTTATGTTTTGGAGACAAAAATCGTTATCAACCCTTGTATGTCCCCACTGCCAGGGCACGGGTCTCCTTTTGCGTCGCAGGAAGGCTAGGCCATACTACCACGGGGGCCAAGTCCGGATTTGTGGAGGATTGTAATATAGTGGCGGGCCTTACTGTCAGAAGTTATCAAGCCGCCCATAAGGCCTCTGACATCGCTTAACGACTGCCATTACATGATAGCCGGCACCAACGGCTTAACGTGTCTTGCGAAGCACGGAAGCGCTCGGAAAAACGCCACTAGCGGTAGTCACGGGGCGGTCACCCATCCTGCACCTTACCGCGCCTGTTGTTGCTTAACTCAAGTGATTGATTGCAATCACTCGGTTATCCTAGGCCTCGAGCGCTTTAGCGGAGCGGAGACAAAAATGTTTTCGAAATATTCTGACTAAAAACTTTTTTTACGACTATCACCAACCAAATTTTTGCGAAAAACTCTCAAGGTGCACTTTTTGTGTTAGCAGCGTCGTTTAATGTCTTCTCGCCAACTATATGTACGTCACGGTCTAAACATGTTTATCAGTTTTCAAATTAGATTCTTTAGCACACAAAGTCTAAAATGCTATATCTAGGTACGTATTACTTTTTAATAGTTGTAGTATCCATTCTAACAAAAATAGTATTCATGACGTTTTGATGATGAAAGTTTTTTCTTTATTTAAAAGTTGACATTATTTAATTTTTTACAATGACATTTATAATGAAACCCGTGTGTCCGCGGTGGGCACGTATCTGTATAAATGTATCTGTGTGAAAGTGAAACGACGACTCCGTAATCTAGACTATGTTGGACCAAGTATGCAATATTGCACGTCGTTTACAGCGATCTTACAAGTCCTATTTATAGACACTGGATTTCTCTGCAGATGCTTTTCATAATTTGTTATTTAGATTATACTTTCACTTTTATCTATATTTTTTTAAAGCTTATATGCGTCCCATTGCAATTTTCGTTTCTCTGAGAGAAAGTATGGGCTTAATTACACGCGCTGAGGTATTTGAACACATCAGACACTCAGGTTTCCACACGATATTTTCCTTCATAGTTATTGTGTGGTTATAGTAGCAGAATATGCCCGCACTGGCATTTGAACCTGGGTCTCTTGCCTTCGAGCCCACTGTACACGAGCTACACGAACATTACTGGGGTCTCTGTGGGACAGTTGCCGTAAACAATGCTCTCCATTCGGTCCGATTTGGAACCAAAAGTCATCGAAATGTGCTAGAGTAAGCTCCCAAGTTGATTGAAGCGTGAAGTTTTATGCAAAGCCCGCATCCCCGTCACTTACATGCATTGTACCGCAGTGCTCGCCTGTTATCGTCATAGCTTTCTACAGCCTGATTTTGAAATTGTTAGCACTATTTTGAGGGAGATTTTAGTAATTTAGTAGAGCGGCAGTAGCCAAGTGGGTAAAGTCTCGGCTGAGCAATCAAAACCCGATTATATTGCAATAAGGTAAG
Source organism: Yponomeuta sedellus (assembly GCA_934045075.1). NCBI lineage: Eukaryota > Metazoa > Arthropoda > Insecta > Lepidoptera > Yponomeutidae > Yponomeuta > Yponomeuta sedellus. The sequence continues at coordinate 4,784,159 of OW203734.1, forward strand.
GTTTATTTTGTAATGTTATTTATAACTTTTCAAAATAGTGAAGAAAAGTTTTATACAGAGCAGGAAGTAGTATTACAGTCGGATGCTTTAGGCGAAAACCGAAGCCTACTCTAGAACCGGACGGAAGTATATTCTAAAAGCTAACAGACTGTACCAAGTACAATGGACACGGAATCGAATCAGGTTCAATACAGTGCGGGCACGTACCAATGACTTTGAAAAAAACCTTTGCATTTAATTTTATTTCGTTTCGTATCATTTCATTTCAAAGAGATATCAGTTTACCATGATAGTTCTCATAATCCCGATTTTCTGCAAAAGTCAAAATCTTCATCGGTCGAAACCCAAAGTCCTAACACGAACTTTACTCAGTTTTACGTCCTAGTCTGTTTTCCTTTTTTCCGGTAGTCTCGTAAAAACGACCGCGGAAAATTATTTCACAGTTGTTGGCCTCAATATTGTCTTGGTCGTATGCCTGATTCGGCATGCAATATACTCACCCGTTATTGGATATCAAGGAATGAAAGTATTATCAAAAACAAACGCGTACCACCGCAGGGCACGGAGTGCTTAGTGCGAGTATCAATTCTTCTCGTGACCACGATGACTGTAACGTCGTCGAAACGTCGCCCCCGAAAATATTCTAACTATGTGTACATACAAGTCGCGAAAGTTTAAAATATGTTAAGTGCCTTCTAACATCGGGAAAACACGGCTTTACACGCTTAGAAGAATAAAAGTGTTTTTCTTTACATAATTGTACTAATAAATAAATGAATGTATGAGAGAGACTTGGGAGTGGCAAAAGAAGCAAGAAAATAAAATTATTGAAGTAGAAATGAAGTTATTGAGAAGTACATTATGTACTCGTAGATATTTATTTATAGTATTCAAGTATGATTTATGTAAGTTTATTATTAGGTACGTATACGTACTTTTGTCTATTTATATTCGAATTTGCACCGGCTACACGTATCTATTTCTCCTCAGCCAATTCTCATGTTTGAAGTTGCCTGGAAGAAATTGCTGTTAGCAATAAGGCCGCCAATTGTATTTGATCTTTTGTATCTGCCGTTTCTGTAACTATTTTTCCGGTATGAAATAAAGAATATTCTTATCTTATTTTAGGTGTTACTATGAATGACAGGATACGCAATAGTCTGATTAAAGAATGTTGTGGACTGAAAGAGGATGTAGTGACTAGAATTGAGAAAGGAATGTTGCGTTGGTTTGGGCATGTGGAGAGGATTAAGGAAGAAAGATTGACGAAACAACTATATATTGCGAATGTGTGTGGAAGGGCCGATAAGCGACGTCCCAGGTGAACATACTTCGACGAAATAGGGGATGAATTAGCAAAGGGGAAGATAAAAAGTGCCCGGACCCGGCGTGCGTGCATGCAACTACTTATGAGAGTTGATGAAGTGAAAGTGATCCTACGTAGACGAAGTCACGGGCAACAACTAGTAATATTATAAATGTGAAAGTTTGTGAAAATGTTTGTTACTCAATCACGCAATATGGGCTCTACATGAAACTTCGCGTTCAGATAGACAAAAATCTGAATTGAAACATAGGAGACCTGAGATCCCGGTAACACGTTGCCGTGGGATAATCTGTAACGCGGGCGAAGCAGCGGGCTAACTCTTCAACGGGCAGAGCTAGTATACATTTTTAATTGGTTTTGACCTCAAGTTTTGACCTTCATTTCTAAAAATACTCGTAGTAAGATTTAATTTAAGGCGCTTAAAGGCGCTAACTAGTGCCAATAACAGAATAAAAATCATGAATTGTTTTATACTTATAATACGTTTATTTTTTTCAAAAAGTAAACTTCAACAATTTTGATATCTGTGATAACTATTATTAGAATAAGGCTAGCACACTAAAAAAACTAAACTAAATTAATCAAAAATACTGCCCTGGGGCACACCTGACCCAAAAGTTCCCATAACGCTAGCAGCATTACCTAGCATGTAGTTAATATACAATTTTTATTTTTAATGCACTAACCCGTGCTAAGGACAATTTTAAAAACCTATTTAGAGGCTAAACATTCCACCCATGCCGGGATACGAACCCGCGACCTCTGGCTATCCGTGCCAGCGCTCTATCCAACTGAGCTAATGGGCGACTCACCGGCATCAGTGAAATTTCGAACCTCTTTACACTATTCTCTGTATTACGTACAGGCAGCGACATCTGGCTGAAGTAGATTGCATTACTTACAGCCCCGAGTACCTACTTTGCAGTTAGGTTTTTACATCGGAATGATAACGCTGTACCCACATGATTATACTATTTTTATTTTTAATGCACTAACCCGTGCTAAGGACAATTTTAAAAACCTATTTAGAGGCTAACTATTCCACCCATGCCGGGTTTCGAACCCGCGACCTCTGGCTATCCGTGCCAGCGCTCTATCCAACTGAGCTAATGGGCGACTCACCGGCATCAGTGAAATTTCGAACCTCTTTACACTATTCTCTGTATTACGTACAGGCAGCGACATCTGGCTGAACTAGATTGCATTACTTACAGCCCCGAGTACCTACTTTGCAGTTAGGTTTTTACGTCGGAATGATATCGCTGTACCCACATGATTATACTATTTTTATTTTTAATGCACTAGCCCGTGCTAAGGACAATTTTAAAAACCTATTTAGAGGCTAACTATTCCACCCATGCCGGGTTTCGAATCCGCGACCTCTGGCTATCCGTGCCAGCGCTCTATCCAACTGAGCTAATGGGCGACTCACCGGCATCAGTGAAATTTCGAACCTCTTTACACTATTCTCTGTATTACGTACAGGCAGCGACATCTGGCTGAAGTAGATTGCATCTTTGCAGTTAGGTTTTAACATCGGAATGATATCGCTGTACCCACATGATTATACTCTTTTTATTTTTAATTGCACTAACCCGTGCTAAGGACAATTTTAAAAACCTATGTAGTTAATATCCTAGGACTTTAATGGATTTCCGCTAAAACGCCCGTTATTGGCGGAAATCGGTCCCAGCTTCTAGACTGTAAGTTCTAAGGGTCACCGCACACGGGCCACCGGCCACAACCACAAAACGCCGCCACTGGCATATTTCCTGTAATTTTCATACATTTTATATGGACTCGCCGCACACGGTTGGCGCCGGTGGCGGCCACACGCTACAAATCGTCGCAGCTTGCTTCTTGTGGCTCGCACCGGCCACTAAACGCCGACACAAAAAGCCGCCACACGCCACTCGCGCGATTCCGCGCCCCTCTCTCCTTTGCCTCAGTTAACCTGTGCTGTAAAGTCGACGGTAACGCATGGTCGTCTGTGGTTCATATAGGTAGATAAATATGGATATAGAATTTTATATCAGGGATACAATCCCGTCCTGAGATTTGGGATTCAAAAAGTGATAGTTATAGTAATAGAGAAGAAAAAGTGAAGACCTGGGAAGAAATCTGCGAATTGTTTATTGAAATTGTTGTGAAACTTACCTTAACGTGATAGCTAGTCTTTCCGCAGGTGCGATGCTTTTCCGCATGTTGGTGTCGTGGTGCTTTAATCCAGCATATAATAGAGCATGTAGTTCCCAAAACGTACCTATACTTAAACGAAAATGTGTGAAAAACTTTTTAGAATGGTTTAGAAGATTATCGAAATGTTCGTTGCATTTGTGTACATTCGTTAAAACTGGATGTATCCAATAACTACGGTTTCGTCTTCTACGACGTCTTTTTATCAAAAATAGCGCAATTAAACCTTCTTCGTCAGAGTCCATTATGATACTGCACGCCACGCAAGGGTTAAAAAAAGTAGCAGCCACCGACTGCAAGTGTCGACCACCGGCCACAAGTGGCTGTCGCGCGCTTCAGCTACTTTTGTAGCCGCTTCTAGCTTCTCGTGGCGGCGTTTGTGGCTGTCGCGTGTGGCCCGTGTGCGGCGACACTAAAAATAGTTGTCACAGTTGTTAAGATTTCTCATGTTCACTTTAAAATAAGACCGTATTATGATACAACTTATAGTGTTTATTCCATTGGTGGCGCTAATAAGCACCCCGAATCACCTTTAGGTGGTAATTATTATGCCACTGGGTTAAATCTATTTATAGTGTATATATATATATATATATTGGCCTTTTTGTAATGAGATGATTTATACAGCGTCCAGTGGTATCTTCACTCACACTAGATGGGTGGACGGTCCACTCCGACGCTGTACTGCGTGGGACACGGTTTTTATAGATGGTGTAGGCTTACCCAGCAACTATACCATCCTGACAGCTTAGTTGGCCTAGCCCACAGGAAAGACTAGTCAATACGTGCGGAGCCAACCAAGCCGCGGGTTTCCTCACGATGTTTTTCTTCACGGTTAGCGTGTGTATAGTGTACGTACTCCTTTAATAACCAGAACCCTATTTTACTCTCGCAGAAGAAGTAATAAGTTTTGTAAAGTTTGATGTGAGCTTACAAAACATCCATTCATAAAACTCCGAGTCAAGCTAAATATACGCTTTCCTGCATACGATAGAGTCTGAAATACCTTAAAATATGCAAATCGATATCCTACATATTTCAATGCTTATTAAACGAGGTGTAAAGTGACAGGAAAGTCTTTTGTTACCACCTCCGCGAGTCTGTACTGCAAAGTAAAGTAGAATTTGCAGTCAGAGAAAAATGGGCTTTGACACAAGGTGTTAAGGTTGGTCGCAAAGGTACAGCTATGTTGGTCCGTGTGTAGAAAGCAAGATTGATGGTGTGAACACCTCTGGAGGACATCGATAACTACGTATAAAGTTTGGTCGCTGAACGTGCGGACTTGGGCAAAGTTGCTAAATTTTGACATTGACACTCTCGTAAGGACTAAGTACATATCTTATAGGTACCTATAGGTATGTTTTGTATGTTATCGACCCAAAGCATTAGAATGAAAATTTTGACGGAAATATTTCATGAAACTCATGAAACTTCACAACTCATGAAAGAATCCGTATATTGTGTAAAAATATACTTTTCAAATTTTATTAAATCTTATTGTTAGTATATCTTAAGCCCGATAGATGTTTTAGATTTTGGCTTTATTTTCATTTACAGGTACACATAAATCTGTTTTATTTTTTTATTTTGTTTCATATAATTGTTTTTAATATTTTTTAAGATAAAACGTTTTTCTATCATTTTTACAAAAAACAACGCGGCTGCTAAAACTTAGCAGCCGCGTTGGAATTGGGTCCTTTGTGATCCCAATGCATTGGGATCACAAAGCCTGTGTGATCCCAATGCATTTTTAACTTTAGCAAACGAAACCAAATCAACTTAGGAATCTTATAACATATCTTACCCAGGCCTTTATGACTACTTTTGCAGGATTTTTCTGTTTACGAGTGATGACGCTTTTATCTTTGTGCAGGTTGGATCCTACTTCAGTCCCAAAAACTTCCTCATGTTACGTTTAAAAGAATATCAATAGTTTATGTACATTAGATTGGCCCTGTTTCACGATGATCAAATAAAGTTCCAGATAAGCTATCCGCAACCAGGGCTGCCGTTTTTTCTAAATTTTAATATTTTTTCCTATATTGCGTGTGTTCGTTTATGGCTTCAAATTTAGAAAAAAAAAGGCAGCCCTGGTTGTGGATAGCATATCGGGAACTTTATCTGCAGATTGTGAAACAGACCCTATATTCTTAACAATGTATACGTCTATTCTATAGTAGTCGCAAAGTTAAAACTAGGAGCATTGATTTATTTTATTATAATGGGTATACGCTCATATTATTATGCTCATTTATGTTCACGCTATTGGTGGTCCCGCCCGCAAGCCCGTAAAGAATTGTGAGGATTTGCCGCAGACGTCTTGTCCGCGCAGGCTGTGGCTATCTATCTTCACGGTTACCCAATCGATGGGTTTTCAGTAACTAGGAAACTTTAATAACTTTTAAAATTCAGCTTACCGCACGTTTCGTTTTATTTTTAGGGGTAGCAGCGGTTTTTACTCGTTGCGGTGAATTTCTTGAATAGTTGGAAGACATTTTCAAGAAATTCACGAAAGAAAAAAGTAGATAGGTAAAAGAACTATCAATTCGTGAAAATAATATAATGACGGGTAAAGAAGAGAGCTCCAGACAAACTATCCCCTAAATTGCATGACCAGAACACTAAGGACTTTAAATCCGCTTAGGCCCATTTTCTAGATAGTATTAGGATAGATTTCAGATAGATAGGTTTACATCGGAATGATATCGCTGTACCCACATAATTATATTCTTTTTAATGCACTAACCCGTGCTAAAGACAAATTTTGAAAACCTATTTAGAGGCTAAAAAGCGATATTACAGCGATATCATTCCGATGTAAACCTAACTGCAAAGTAGGGTACTCGTGACTGCAAATGATGCAAATTATTTCAGTCAGATGTTGCTGCCTGTACGTAATACAGAGAGTATTGTAAAGAGGTTCAAAATTTCACTGAGCTGGTAAGTCGCCCATTAGCTCAGTTGGGAGAGCGCTGGCACGGTTAGCCAGAGGTCGCGGGTTCGATTCCCGGCATAGGTGGAATTTTTAGCCTCTAAATAGGTTTTTAAAATTGCCCTTAGCACGGGTTAGTGCATTAATTAATATAATGTGGGCACACCGATATCATTCCGATGTAAACCTAACTGCAAAGTAAGGCACTCGTGACTGCAAGTGATGAAAATTACTTCAGCCAGATGTTGCTGCCTGTACGTAATACAGAGAGTATTGTAAAGAGGTTCGACATTTTACCGATGCCGGTAAGTCGCCCAGTAGCTCAGTTGGGAGAGCGCTGGCACGGTTAGCCAGAGGTCGCCGGTTCGAGTCCCGGTATGGATGGAATTTTTAGCTTCTAAATAGGTTTGAAAAATATCATTCATGTTTTAAACTATTAATGCCGTTTCATAGAGACATTAAAGACATTATACGTTGTGAAAAAAACATCGAAAACGGATAAGAAATGACGAAGTTACAACGATTTTAATGGCATTTGGGTATCTCGTTTAGTGTCTTAATATTATAGTATTTCGGTTGATACGCAAAAAAAATACATTATCCAAATTCGAGTTTAAAACCACTCTGACGCTGGCCAACGGACCAAGATAATAGCGAACAAGTCTGCTGGGCGCGTTTTCATACAGCCGTTTAAACTTCTCGAACTTCTTCATTTCTTGACTTAGTCAATCACTAAATAAAATGATTTGACTTTTATTTTGTATTTTTTTGGCACCAGTTAGTACGTTTAATTTCTTGGAACCATTTAGACATCAAAATATTGTACTTGACGGTCAAGTTCATTTTAAATTACTTCTGACAGTAAGGCCCGCCGCTGTCTTACAATCCTCTACCAACCTGGACTTGGCCCCCGTGGTGGAGCATGGCCTAACCTACCCGCGTTGCAGGAACTGACCCGAGCCCCAGCAGTGGGAAAATGCAAGGATTTATATCGATTGCGCAAAGTTATGAAATTCTGCAAAGTTTTAGAAGCGAGCCACACAGATAGGACGTAGGTAGACAACGACGCATACTGAAGACGCGGGGTCCTTTAGCCTAACCTTGTAGCCCACATAAATGAGGTTAGGCGCATGCTGAGACGCAAGCGATGCAGCACAGCGCAGATTTTGTGAAGCATGGAACGTCATTGAGCTACGTACGCAGCGGCGCAGACACGTGCGACGCAGACATGTGTCTGCCCTGCTCTGCGTCTCGTTGTAGTACCGGCACAGATTTATGCGCGACGCGTGCACGTCGAGACGTGTTTACTAACAATTTTGTTGCAATGACAGAACATTTAAATGAATTAGTTCGCTGTGGACCTTGTTTGTATGTCACAAATCATCCAGACTATTCAAAAAAGACATTGAAAGAGTTCTTATGCGTGAGAATTGCCAAGGAATGGAGCGAATGTCTGCCGTAACTGCCCTGCCCTGTACTGCCCTGCCCTGTACTGTACTGCGTCGCCCGCATTTCAGTATGCGCCTAGCCAAAGACGGGGCAGGGACATGAACTCTAGGAGTAGGTCGTTGTCCGATTTTTCGACGACGAAACGCAAACGTTTTTTCTGGAAAGAAAACAGGTCCTCGAAACGGTCCTCGTTCGCAACTGGTTTCATTGTATGTGAACGAGCAAGGCGCAGAAGACGGTCAAACAAGTGCGAACGAGACGAAATCACGCAACATCGGAAAAAATAAGTTGTTTTACACGATATTCGACTGTATACTCATAGACATAAAGATTACTTTATTGTATCACAGACCGAAACGAACGGAACGAGCAAAGAGCCGACGACGACGTCGCAATGATCTCATTACGTTCTAGGCTCTATTAATATAGCACTAAAGGACATATCCGCGTCAAACAATCTAAGGACTGGTCTCGCGACGAACAAACGCTGGCACTGCTTTAGAGTCGCTGGCACTGCTTTAGAATGAAACGTAAAACGGTCCTATCGTCGCGGAACACAAAACGGTCTTATAAAACGGTTCGTCTTTGCAACGATCACGCCTAATGAACTCTATAGAAAGCTCTGCGTCCTCGTATTTACTTCGTCCTCGCCCCACGTCCGAACTGTAAGACCCGCGCCTTACACAGCCAAACCCGAGTAGCTGGATGTCTTTAATAAAGTTTAATATTAAATATCTCGCTGCTCAGTCACTGTTTCTTACATTTTCCCGTTATATATTACGCGCCAGTGGAAATTCACTGTTTCTCCGAGAACCTAGTTTCATGTAGGAGTTTGCTTGGTTATCCGCGAGGCTTAAACATAGGTTTAATGATGAGGTTGAAAATAAAATGAAACGTTTTAAGAACCGAAACTGGGTGTAATATAATTAATTTATGTAAGTATGTATGTTTGTATGGATGCATGTATGTGAGTCCGTACGTACTCATTCCTTCGTATGTAAAATATGGATAACTTTAAGTAGGTTTTCGATATCAACCACACTTCTGGGGCACGGGTCTCTTAAGATTAGGGGTGTCTTAGGATTAACCCTAACGATGAAGTCTGTTAGGATCGTGGCAAGTGGTTTCTGCTTACCCCAACACCGACGGGGAAATATTGGTGAAGCGAAAGAGGTTTGTTAGGATCGTGGCAAGTGGCAAGTGTTCTCTGCCTACCACTCCAGAATACAGGCGTAAATTTATGAAATGTAACGTAAATTGCTGGAGACGTTGGTGTTTAATGGTTTTCAACGTATAAAATTTTCAATGTCAACCCTTTTATGTCCCCACTGCTTGGGCACGGGTCTTTTCCTGCACCGTAGGAAGGTCATACAATACTCCACGGGGGCAAAGTCCGGATTGGTGGAGGATTGTAAGACAATGGGGGTATTACTGTCGTATACTGTCATAAGTAGGTATACTGGCTATAGGAAACAAAAGTGTTTTGTATCCCCGTAGCGCTTCAATTGAAAAAAACAACATAATAAGCCGCAATACTTAAGTGGACCCCCAGTTTCAATTGAGGTTTCCACCTGTGACTTAAAGCTAGGTTCACACAGCGCGCACGACAGCGCGCACGGCCGACGAGCACGGACAACCACGCACCGCGCCGAGGCTTTTCCCCTGGTGACAGAGTCATTGAGATTCTCGGTATTTTCTAGCTCGTGAAAGTATCTAAGACCGACATCTGTACGCTTAGGTTAAGAAATATCGTTGTATTTTTTTTTCTTATGCACAATAAATTATTCTTTATCTATCTATCAGGTCTAATAGAGTCTAATATCTATCGGAGCTCGGCCGATGGAACTTACGTGGAGAACTCAGTTATGTAGCCTACAAGCGTCCCACATGCAGGGCTGTACGGGCTTAATTATCACGCGGGACCACCACGGCGATTTTAAGCGCTGAGGTCTTTGAACATCTCAGAGACTCAGGTTTCCTTCACGGTTAGTAAGTAGTATTGCTACTATAGGTTTAAAAATGTACGCAACTTACGGCCGAATACTCAAACGTCAGTCAAATCGGTCACTCACTTGAAGGGCATTCAAATTTGAACATCTGTTAAATAATAAGTGGTATACACAAACGTCATTCAAACAGTTTCAGACCGTGATCAGCTGAGAAGCCGTCAAATAAATAACAAATCTGTTTTCATTGACAAAATATTTAAACTTACGTTGTGTACCCGATTTACGCAGAATTCGTTTGATAAATTTTAAGTTTTGTGATGAAATACTAAGTTTTTCTTAAAAATAAACTAATATGAATCATAATATGATTTATTAAACAAATTAAGATTATTGTACTAGATAATATTACCTCGGTTTTGTACAAAGCAAAATGTTTAATCTTGAAATAATAATATCTTATATTGTCGTAGAATGAAACGTTAGGGCTATCTCACCAATGACATTTGAAAAGTCTACCACAAAAACATTAGCGGTATTGTGGTTTTTGAAAGCTATTCCGTGATACAAAGATTGAATGAGAATTATTACGGACCAATCCGAAAATGGAGGAAAAGAAGAAAAGAGGTTGTAATTACACAGCTGCCGAAAAGAAAACTTTGGTAGATATAGTAAAAAAGTAAGTAAAAAAGTACCTATATTTTGTGTAAACACGGTGACAACTCTTTCTAATACCTTTAAGTTTTTCTTCTTGCTGCAATCATCATATCTCATACCTCGTTATGCCGAAACGTGGACGCCTACAAAAGCTAACATGGAAACAATCTAAGTCGCGCAGAGAGCCATGGAGCGAGCCATGTAAGGCATTTCACTTGTTGATCGAGTGCACAACGTTGTAATCCGACAAAAGACCAGAGTCGAAGATGTGGGCACACGGATCACAAAGTTTAAGTGGAGATGGGCGGGACACCTGATGAGACGGGATGATGGAGGGTGGACAAGAGCAGTCACGGAGTGGTGGCCAAGAACCAGTCGTCGTTCGGTGGGTAGACCACTTGCCGGTTGGAGGGATGACATTAAAAAAGCGGCCGGGGGTCAGTGGTCAAGATTGGCTAGGGACCGAGAGAGATGGGTGAAATGGAAGAGGCCTATACCCAGCAGTGGGCTTCATTCATGGGCTGAATAGATAGATTGATTTCTCGTTATGCAACTTTGAAAAGGAAAGAAGTATAGAAAAAGTCTTATCATTATTATGTGATAAGAGAGTTTTCTTATGAGCCTGTTTTATGCTTTCAGATATCAAAAAATTATAGAAAATAAGGAAACAAATGCTAACATGATATTAAAAAAACGAAAGACTTGGGATACTATTTGCCAGCAGTATAATGCCATTGCTGTGAGCGGTCCAAGAACGTGGCATCAACTCCGTCAACTTTATGAAAACCTTAAACAGAGATCAAAGAAGAATTTGGCTAAAGAAAATGTAGTGTATGCAATTTCCATCGCAACTTTACTCACCAACCCCATTTTGAACTACTTTGGTACTTATAGATCTATTGTATATTTTATCCATTCATTAATTGATTATTAATTTTACTTTTAGCATCTTCAGTATTATGAAAAAGAAATACAAAGGAAGGCATCGTTAGATAAGGTCTGTTTAAGTGAAATATTTTTAATTATAAACTTGTCCAGATACCTACTATCTAATGGTTGTTTATACTTTTTTATAGAAAGAAATTAATCGCACTGGAGGTGGAGCCTATAAGAGCACACTGACTGGGATTGACTCACAGATTTTAGCAATGGCTGCGCCACAAATTCAACCGTTATCAAATCAATATGATGATGCTGCATTATATTTTGGTATGGTACAATTAAAAAAAAACTTTATTTTACACTGTTGTTATTGAATATCTATATTTTATTTCTTTTAGGTGATCACAATTCTTACATAAATACAAGTCAGAATGATGATCAAGAATCATCTCAACTAATAAGTATTGATGACATTGGTAAATATCTTATCAATTTATCACATTCACTACAAAAGTTTTTTATTCAAATGCAATACATTCTATTTTTTTATTTTAGATGACCAACACACTAACTTATTACTGGGTAGTATGGTACAGACAAATGGTGATAAACCTTGCACAATAACTAGTCATATGGCAGGTAATAATTATTATTACTTATGGATGAATCTGTTGAGAAGATATAATATTGTGGTTATGTATATACTTACCATTGCTTCAACAGATGACCAGGAAGTGGCAGCGACCACCACTAATCAAGAACAACAAGCCCCAAACAAACCTAAAATATCAACTTCAAATTTAACTAGTAACTATTTTTATGTTTACACCTATCAACTATTTATTAAATAAAAAATTAATCAGGCCCTTATTTCAAATTTCAGTACCCAAACAAAGAATGCCCAAAGAAAAACCAACCAATACGAAGCAACTTTACTTCAAAACTAAATTAAAAAATGCTAAAATAGAACAAAAGTTTTTAATGAACAGAAATAAAATGGAATTAAATAAATATAAACTAGAAATGGAAATTTTAAAATTAAAGTTAAATAAATTGAAATTACCAAGAAAACATTAAATATTTTTATAGAATTTAATGTTTTCTTGGATATTTGTACTACAATTATAAATATGAAGATGAGATTATTTGTTTGACTGTTAGATACTTTGTCAAGTTACATACTTTATTTTAACTCCAACTACATAGCTACTTGACAGATTTTAAATTAGAAGCTTATTTGTAGTGGTGATCTTCATTAAAATAATAATATATTTACATATTATATGCCTAGATGATTGTTACTCTATTTTTACGTACTAGAAGGCTGATTTATCAATGTTATTATAATTTAACTTATTCATGGTTGTGATCTATTCTGAAAAAAATTACCTAAGATGATTGTTACTCTACTATTTAAGTTTAATAATACATAATAAGGCTGATTTATAATTATAAATGTTAATTCAGAGTATTTGTAAAATAAAAAGCATTTTTAATTAGTAAAGTGTGTATTAATGATCATATCTCGTACTGCAAAGTTTTGAATATAATTTTCAAACCCTACTAGAGGTTGTGCTGCAGGCTCATGAATAGGCAAAATTTCATCTTCTTCTATGAAATCATCTTGCCTGGCTAAAGCAATATTGTGCAATACAGCACATGCCACAATAATTGGTGGGATATTTTTTATATTTAGGCCCATCCCATTTTGTAGGCATGGGAACCTTCGTTTTAATACTCCATAGAGCCTTTCAATAGGATTTCTTGAGCTTATTTGGGCCCTGTTATATGCTTCTTTAGCAGGTGTATCAGGGTTTAATATGGGAGTTAATAAATAAGGGCGACATGGGTATCCACTATCTCCAAGGAGCACCATGTTGCCAAAATCTCCTCTTTCAAATTGTGCACACAGTGGGGAGTCATTGAAAATAGTACTATCATGTACTGATCCCGGCCACCTGGCTATTATACTCCTTATACGTAGTTTGGCGTCGCACACCATTTGTGTGTTTAAAGAAAAATAGCCTTTTCGGTTTCGGTACACTTCCGACTCGGCACCACCTGAAAGCAAATAGTCAATTTAAGTATAATATAATTAATAGTATTTTATTATATACTTAACTCACTGTAAGTGTTTGAGAAGGCGGTAGAAATTGTTTTCAATCATTATTTTAAGCCACTGAAATTATAATAATTATCATCACTATCAACTCATTAGACCCGCCAATCTAGAGTCTCTCCTTAAGTAAGGAGGATATATTAAGTATAAATTTTAAAATTTAATTAAAAGTACACACCTGGAGAGTTGATTTTTATGTGAGTGCAGTCAATAGCTCCCACAACTCTGGGGAATCCGGATATGGCATAAAAATCGTTAGCCACATCCATTACCTCTTCTGGTCTTGGCATATTTATATGTAACTGCCTCATGTTTGCTATTCTTGCAGTCACCCTATGTACAATTCGGTGAACGGTGGGTTGTTCAACATGAAATATGTCTCCTATTACTCTTTGGTAACTGCCAGTAGCATAATAACGCAGGGTTATTAAAATTTGGTCCACTGGTTGTATGGCTCTATTACGCCTTGTAATTGGTTGGATAGTATGTCCAAAGACGGACTCCAAATATAATACCGTCTCTTTCGACAACCGGAACCGCGCATGGAAGTCTGTTTCGTTGTAATACTCGAAAGCATTTAACTTTGCCTCATTTCTTCGAGGCACATGTGGCCCTTCCTCATCCGACAAAGACGATAAAGATGATAAGGACATTGTTTTTCACTTAAGTTCACTGATTATTAAAACTTTTTCACGATTTGAAGGACCTCGCGACCACTTTCAATTGTAACGCCTACTCAACTCGATTTGACAGCCTATTTGACAGGTAAATCGCGCTAAGTTGCGTTCGAGTATACGAATTTTTCGCTGAGTGATGTTTAACTGCTAGTTATTTTGTGTTCCACTTAAATTTAACAGGAGCTTTTAACTAACGTTTGTGTATACGAATTTTGTGTTTAACGGCTTGTCAATTATTTAAGATGCCTTTAAATATTTGAATGACGTTTGAGTATTCGGCCGTTAGTGTTATGGGCTAGGGTTCTAGATTAGGAGGTAAAACGCCAATGACAACTTCTTAGGATATATTCACGCAGGGTCTAGTCTGCAGGTCTTTCCTCCACGAAGTCCACGCGAAGATTCCAAATCGCAGGTCCAATCGAAGCCCAATAGTATCGCTGAGGTCGTACGTTATTTCTCGTTTCGCAGGTAGGTTCGCTCGAAGTTTACTCTTCGCAACTCAAAACTGAACTGACTGCGCGCCGCGGCAGCCGCTATTTACATCCCCCGGAAAGGGTTCTTGAAGATTCCTGTAGGTAGCTTCCATCGGTGCACGTGGCAACGACTCTAGATCAGTTTCATATCATAGAGTCGTGAGCCTTATGGTAGTAGACATACGAGTAATTATTGATTGCAGCGCGTTACTAAAACGAAGCATGCGGCGTCTATTCAATAGGCTTCCAGAAGACTCTATTCTAGATGTTTCACGATAGGACCGCGACATTAGAAAACGAAGTCATTGGTGGAAGTGTGAATCCAGCTTCACACTTGAACCCTTTTCGCCCGCCTGAATTAAGATAACAACTAGGCAACACCAGTGTAACCTTCCCTTGCTAATGAGAATGGTAATTATATTATTATGTTTATATTATTATTATTTTTAACACACGAACCCGTGCTAAGGACAATTTAAAAACCTATTTAGAGGCTAAAAATTCTCAAAGCGCTGGCACGGATAGCTAGAGGTCGCGGGTTCGAATCCGGGCATGCGTGGAATTTTCAGGTTTTTATATTATTATGTGTGCTTAGAAAATCTAATGTTTTCGCTTCGAAACTGCAGCGAGTTTGGCCAGCGTTCTTCAAAGGTGCGATACCTTTGAAGTTAAAAACTCGCTGCAGTTCCGAAGTGACGCTCCAGTCCCAACGCGTCCGCGTTTTTACTAATTTGCACGCACAAGCGTCTTACAACCATGCCTCGATGCGTTCCCGTGTGTGGTGATCCTCAATATCGCACAAAGTGTGAGTTCAGCTTCACACTTGAACCCTTTTTGCATGTCTGAATTAAGATAACGACGAGGCAACACCGGTGTACCTATCCCTTGCTAATGAGTACGGTAATTATCCCATTATGTATGCTTCGTAACCTAATGGAATTCAATTTGTTAGATGTCGCGTGTGTAGGACGACTGTATTGTTCGAGTTTTACTTCACGGTAGGCAATATTTCAATAATATAAGGCAATATTGCACGGTAGGCAATATTGGCAATAATATAGACCTCTGGCTATCTGGCACGGACAGCCAGAGGTCGCGGGTTCGAATCCCGGCATGGGTGGAATTTTAAGCCTCTATATAGGTTTTTAAAATTGTCCTTAGCACGGGTTAGTGCATTAAAAATAAAAAATAGTATAATAATATAGAATACATTTTAGAGTATGCAAAGGAGTAAAAGAAAGGAATAAGTAATTGTCTTTTTTTTGTAGTAACTAGATAAGTGGCGCTGAACTTGATCGCCTGTAACAATTAGTTACTAAAAGCAACGGAACGTCACATAATTTTCATATTGTTTTATAAACAAAAGAAAATCGATAGCTGTTCGAATTTTTAAAACATTTTTAAGAAAGGCATCAAGTTAGTGGCAGGAAAGAAAGTAGGTTAAACTAACCTCCATCGCGCTTATATACCGGTAGCAACATTGGAGGTCGGCAACAATTTTTTAATTAATCCTCCTTGCGGAACCCGTCAATAACTTTAACTTATTTTCAAGCATGCACTCAACATATTATTACTTGCTTTAATTAACTTAACTTGTATTATAACTGTTGTGAAAATGTAACAGATCTAGGAATTTCAGTTTTAATCCTCCTCGTGACCCCGTTCATTCGCAATTATATGAGCATCCTTCAATTTCTAAGGAATAAGGAATTTCGCGGCTTAGGTGGCTCTCCATCTATTGACTTGTATTTTCTGTGGGCTAGTCCGCCTAATCTGTTAGTATGGTATAGGTAGACAAGAATACTCCGTCCAAAAAACTATGTCCTAGGCATACCTAGTGGTCCACTCACACATCTAGTATGAATGAAGGTGACACTGGACTTTGTATGGATCATCTCATTATGTAGATGCTAAGGCCCAAGTTATATAAGCTTAATGTGTGTTTAATCTATGGATTGCCAAAAACACAGCCAGCCACGCAGCACATTTACATTCGAAGAAGGGTCGTCCGGCGAATCGTCGGCGTAACTCAAATTATGTAGCGAGAATTAGATTAACATTAGGACAGACACATTTGTCATGACTCTGGCCCCTACTCTGCGTCGAGATGAAAAAGTGAACATTAATATTTGAATGAATTAATCTGCCTGTAATCTGATAATAGAAATTATAAATATTGAGGTTTAAAAATTCGCGCGAGGTCGAAGGCCGAGCTCCATTCAGGCCGAGGCCGAAGGCCGATTCAAGTTTCCATGTAAAAGTCGCAACCGCCGTTGAAGCATTCTGTTAGGGGTACATTCAAGAATGCTCATTCTATTTCTTCTTCTTCTTCAGGCCATTTAGTCCACTGCTGGACATAGCCCACCCCTAATGAGCACCATAGCGCAAGGTTGTGCCATCATTGGGCGGTAATGCCCATAATCCCCACGCTGGGCATGCGGGTTGGGGATCGCAGTTTGGTGGAATTGTACTGCAGGGGGCGCTCGAAGCTGAAGCGCTCGTGGCCTAGGCGAACCGAGTGATTGGAATCAATAACTCGGTTAAGCAACAACAGGCGCGGTCAGGTGTGGGATGGGTGAGCGTCCCGTGGCTACCGCTAGTGGCATTTTTCCGAGCGCTTCCGTGCTTCGCAAGGCACGTTAAGCCGTTGGTGCCGGCTGTCATATAATGGCAGTCGTTAAGCCATGTCAGAGGCCTTATGGGCGGCTTGATAACTTCTGACAGTAAGGCCCGCCACTGTCTTACAATCCTCCACCAACCCGGACTTGGCCCCCGTGGTGGAGTATGGCCTAACCTTCCTGCGATGCAGGAAGAGACCCGTGCCCCAGCAGTGGGGACATACAAGGGTTGATAACGTACTGCAGGGGGCGCTGCTGCCTACCCCCCAGTTTGTGTCCCTTAGTCGCCTTTTACGACACCCGCGGGAAGAATTTGGGTTCCTTTTTAGCTTTTTTATCATTCTGTTTAACACATATGCATTTTAAGTACAGTCAATCAATATAATCAATCCCACCGCTAACGAATTTTGGGCCACTTCTGTTGTGCTCATATGATGTTAATTTATCTGGTTATTTTGTTTCTGTGATGTGTATTCTTGGTATAATAAATGTCTTCCTTACCTTTTCTTTCGATGATAATCTCTATTTTAGCTTTATGATTCATGTGCCTGCTTTTTTGACTTTTTGTTTTTTAATCACTATTTAATATTTACAAGTCTACAGCAGGTTGTTTAGCGCCTAAAGCGTCAGGTTTTCCTACCAAGGTTACCGAGCAGTTAAAGTAAACTTTCTGCGTTCAGAGTGGAGCCCCTTGTCCTTTGGGGTGTGCTGAGTAATTTGTCAAGCCCTTTTGTGAAGGAATTCCTCACTTAACTATAATGCAGGGATGATGGTACCCGGCAGACCACTCTGCGAGTGTTGGCGCGTGAAAAGTTCAGAGTATGCAAAGTTAATTCTGACGTTAATTTCGGTATTCCACGCCGAAATTCCCCGCTTTGAGTACCTATTTTTCTATTCATGAAAGTTCAAAGTTGCATTAATCTAAGTTCCAGTTAGCTTACGAGGCTGGTTTTTGAAGAGTAGATTTTTCTTTTCGTTTCTACTGTAGAGTGTCTCTTTATATTATATAAAAAAATTGTTAGAATATTTTCGGGGCTTAATCGCGTAATTTATTGCTATTTTACCTCGACGTTTCGACGACGTTACATTCACCGTGGTCACGAGAAGACTGATGGCTGGCACCCGTTCGCATCTTCGGCTGATGAGGTTTCAGACTACCCTCAATCAGTCATCACAAAGCACTATTAGGGTTGCGACACACTACACTGACAATGTCTGACGATAAGCCATGCGACTTTTTTCCACTCAAACATTCTAACTATGTGTACAAGTGGCGAAAGTTTAAATAATGTTATAAAAAATTAGGCCAAGTACCAAGGCCAGTACACAATTAGCGCCTTCATAAGAGTATTTTTTTAAGAAAATTCGGACAAAATTGTCCTCTTCAAATTGGTCATCTTAGATGAACAATTTGAAGATGACCAACTTTACAAGTTTGAGGAATAGATGACTCATCTATTACTCAAACTTGTAGAGCCTTCTTCGCCGTAACAGTTTTTCTTTGACGTCCATTACGTGTTTCTGATAGTCCTGAATTATTTCACATTTCTAAGATTTACCGAGATTTGCCAGAAAAAACATTTCACTAATACAAAAATGTGTTTTAAAGCTTTGCAAAATGTGATGTGAGAAGATGTGAAGAAATGTTGAAAAATGTATTATGTTTGTTGAACCTTAAATTGGTTTTCTATTAAGTGTTTCTTAGGCTATGCATACGTTTGCTTTATTTTCATAGTAAAATTATGATCGAATTATGAATGCAGTCTATATTTGTCCTACTGTAGAGTATATGGGCTTAATCACAGCGCGTGCCCGCCGCGGATTGGCGATTTAGGTATTATATTACTTTTAATGCACTAACCCGTGCTAAGGACTATTTTAAAAACCTATTTAGAGGCTAAAAATTCCACCCATGCCGGGTTTCGAACCCGCGACTTCTGGCTACCCGTGCCAGCGCTCTTTCTAACTGAGCTAATGGGCGACTTAGGCATGTAAAGAGGTATGTAAACACCTTAAATAATCAGATTTTCTCAAAATGTTTATCTTCACAATTAAAGAGTGGTATTGCTACTAAAGCTTCACAAATGTATAATTTCAAAAAAATTCAATAATTTTTTTTAACAAATTCTTTTTTTGTCCGACTTACACGTCCCACAAGGGCAAAGGCCTTCCTATATTCGTATTCATACATGTAAATATATACTTATCGCCAGTAATGAATCCAGGATAACTAGGAGCTCACTATATGGATTACCGTCTAGAGTGGGGTCTAAGGGGTATCACTCTCCAGCTTATGCTGAGCCAGGGTCCTTTAGCATTTGCCTCACCCACAGTACTTACACTGGATAATGTATAAGATTAAAAACCTATTTAGAGGCTAAAAATTTCACCCATGCCGGGATTCGAACCCGCAACCTCTGGCTATCCGTACCAGCGCTCTACCAATTGAGCCAATGGGCGACTCACGGCATCAGTGAAATTTCGAACCTCTTTACAATATTCTCTGTATTACGTACATCCCGGATCGTGAATCCCGGCATGGGTGAAATTTTTAGCCTCTAAATAGGTTTTTAAATTGTTCCCCAGCACGGGTTAGTGCATTAAAAAAAAAAAAATAGTGTAATGTATAAATTGTCAATGTTTTTAATTTTCTAGTTTTGTAAACTGTTCATTGTGTTTTATATGTGTTATTTGCTTTTGCTACTGCATTGTCTGCTTAATGTTGGTGTTATTGTCTGTGTTAAAATGTAATTAAATGATTCATCTATCTTCTTCATCTTCTTCTTCAGGCTAGTCCACTGCTGGACATAGCCCTCCCCTAATGAGCGCCATAGCACAAGTTGTGCCATCATTGGGGGGGTAATGCCCATAATCCCCACGCTGGGCATGCGGGTTGGGGATCACAGATTGGTGGAATTGTACTTCAGGGGGCGCTGCTGCCCACCCCAAGGTTTCTATATTATTTATTTTATATATATTTATTCACTGTAAACAATGCAAGATTACAATATCAATAGTTTGCCAAACTGCTAATGCAGTTTATCGGCAAGCTCTTGGTAACAGTTCTTTTTATCTTACTAAATTAACATTGTCTTCTACACAACTAAAATTATTTATAATAATATTTTATGTCTACAGACTACTTAACAGAAAACCCTTAAGCATATTTTTAAATTGTGCTTTTCTGAGGTGCTTATTACATAATTCCTCTGGGAGGCCTCTATCTAACGGTAAACTCTTTATGGTCAAAATCAACCTCTTTTTATACAATGCCTAGGGTAATCTTATGTTTATGTAATTGGAAAGAGCGCTGGCACGGATAACCAGAGGTCGCGGGTTCGAATCCCGGCATGGGTGGAATTTTTAGCCTATAAACAGCTTTTTAAAATTGTCCTTAGCACGGGTTAGTGCATTAAAAATAAAAATAGTATAATCATGTGGGTACAGCGATATCATTCCGATGTAAAACCTAGGTACTTGGGGCTGCAAGTGATGCAAATTACTTCAGCCAGATGTCACTGCCTGTACGCAATACAGAGAATAGTGTAAAGAGGTTCGAAATTTCACTGATGCCGGTGAGTCGCCCATTAGCTCTGTTGGAAAGAGCGCTGGCACGGATAGCCAGAGGTCGCGGGTTCTAATACCGGCATGGGTGGAATTTTTTGCCTCTAAATAGGTTTTTAAAATTGTCCTTAGCACGGGTTAGTGAATTAAAAATAAAAATAGTATGATTGGAAAAGTGTATATTTCGTTCACAGCTGGATTAATTTAACTTTTTAATAGCTGTCCCAGCCACTTCGTACAGCCACAGAATCCGTTTATATAATTGTTGTTACCATGGCAACACAATAAATAGAGTTATCTCTAAGAGTTTGAAAACGTTGCCACCGTACCTTGGTTACGGTGCCACGCATGCCCGCCGCAGATTGACAATTTCAAACGATATTTGAACATCTCAGACACTCAGGTTTCCTCACAATGTTTTTCTTCACCGTCAGCGAGTGGTATTGCTATAAATTCAAATTCAAATCAATTAATTTCAACGTAAAGAATTTACATTCTGTTTGCTAAATGTCAATGTACAAGGTAAAATGTAAGCCGCCGCCTTCGGGCCGTATTGTAGTGGAGAAAAAGGCAGCGGAAAAAAACTCCACTCTGACCATCTTTTCTCAAATCATCTTAAAACCAAATACATCAGTTGCCATATGTAAGCCTTATAAGATTTCATAATTGCCATTAACAACCCTAAATGTCAAAGCATAATAGGGGAAAACATAAGTGCTGCGGCCAGACACACGAACAGCATTCGTTCACGAGCACAACGCGGTGCTCAGCCATCATCAGTCTCAACCATTTTGGAGGGAAATAGATGACCCGAACACCATGCTACCATTCGAATGACCTTTAGCAAACTGCAGTTAAGTTTTTGTCAGTTATAACTTCACAAATGTGCATAACTTGTTACCATGCCAACGCAACTAATATCTCAGAGTATTGCTTGAAAAAAGGTTAGACATACATACATAACCTCACGCCTGTATCCCAGAGGGGTAGGCAGAGACCAGGGACTGCCACTTGCCACGATCCTGACTGATCACCTTCGCTTCATTAAAAAGGTTAGAGTAACAATAAAATATTATCGCACGGGAACGCATTACTGGAAAAATAAGTATCCTGTCTCAATTCAGACCTTTGTCCACCAGTATGCCAAGTTTCATATAACTCTGTTCAGATGTTACTGCGTGATTGAGTAACAACCGAACATGTTCACAAATTTTCACATTAATAATATTACCAGGATTAGTATTTCAAGTTGCTTATTTTAGCTTGGCGTAGAAAACATTATGATATTAAAAATATCAAATAAACAATTATTGTGTCGCATTTGAACAATATGACACAATACCTTTATAAATTGTAGCCTATGTATTATTCTGATGTATAAGCTATATTATTGTACAGTTTCATTAAAATTAATTTAGTAGTTCTAAATTTTTTTAGTTTATTTGTACATCGATATTTGGATTTGGACATCGAAATCGATCCTTGGCTAGAAGGCGGTGGAGAGATGATCTCGACAACCATCTGCCGGAGTGGTCTGAGGTGGCCCAGGATAGAAAACTCTGGACTGAATTGGGGGAAGCCTTTGCCCATCTGTGGGACACAAACATAGAGGCTACGTAAAAAAAGTAGTTTTTACGCGAAAGAGTTACAATCATTCATCCATCTATACTTACAAACTTTCGCGTTTATAATATTAGTAGAAAGTAGGATTATTGTTGTTTCAACTGTGATATAGGATTTCTCCTTTATCCAATAGATGTCAAACAACTCCACACAACAGCGCTCGAAAGATACGTTAACTCATGTTGAAAATTAGTGCCCCAACTCCATATCACTATTACAAAACTCATTGTTATAAGCTTCTCCCAAAACCTACTTTGTGTCGAGTCATTTCGGTTGGGTCTGCATATTTTTGAAAAGCGTTTTCTCGTTAAAACAGGATTATACCACAGTTTTTACCGACTAAACTGAGATGACCTGCGTTTTCCTTACAATATTAGGAGGATTTAGACCACCAAAGTGTCCTGGCATGACGGTTAAATAAATTTTATTCAAGACAGTGGAGATCCGTATGTGGATGGTACGGATGTGAACTTTGAGGTCACCAGATCTGAAGTTACACGGAGATCACATTAGAGGGCCTTCATTTCACGCGTGAACTGGAGGCCTAGTCTAGATAACTAGACCCAAACTTAACAGTCTTCGATGAAAATACACTGGCTTACAGACCCTTACTAGCTGGAGAAAAATTAATAATAAAACAGTACTTGGGTTTTCTCACGACGTTATCCTTCACTAAATGAGAGAAATTGCCACACAATGTACAAAAGTCCCTGATGTAAACAAAATACACTGGCTTTCAGACGCTTACTCGGGTTTCTTACGATATTATCCTTCACGGGTAGCCAGAGATATTGTTACAATTTCCCAAATGTACATAATGTTCACAAAATACACTGGCTTTCAGATCCTTTCTTGCTTGGAACAGTTTTATAGACAAAAAAGTATCCGGTTATCTCACGATCTTATTCTTCACGTTAGCGAGAAATATTGCTAACTAGCTTTTGCCCGCGACGCCGTCCGCGTGGACTTTTTTTGCAACCCTGTTCACTCCCTTGAGGGTTAAATTTAGAAAAAACGGCGAAACACGTGTTCAATCAATTGTATTAAACAGTATTTATTTTAAGTTTCAAATTAGAAAATTAGACGATATTCTTTATACCTCCCATACAAATTTTGACAACCCCTTTCGCCCCCTAAGGTGTTGAATTTCAAAAAATCAGGTCTTATTCCTTGCCTAAATTATATACAGACCCTTTGTGCAAAATATCAGCTTCCTAGGTCCAACGGCTTGCGCTGGGCGTTGATGAGTGAGTCAGTCAGTCAGGACTTTGAATTTTATTTATATAGATTGGCACGGATAGCCAGAGGTTGCGGGTTCGAATCCCGGCATGGGTGGAATTTTTAGCCTCTAAATAGTTTTTTAAAATTTTAAAAGTGTTCATGGTGAGCTTATTTCATGAGAAATCTATTCCAGCCAAGCCTATTTATGTTTCATTAATATTATTTTTACTATCCCGAATTAAATTCAGAAGAGTTCAGCTCAGTTCGCAAGTAAGTGGATTGCAACGTAAACAATCAATCAAACACAGACCTAACGCAGCCACCTGCGACTATCCATTGTTTAGTCAGATATTGATAATATTGAAGTGATTTGACTGTTTTTTTCTAAGTCCTGTTGCTAATTCATATTCATTTATTAGCGATCATAATGGAATAATACAATGATGATACACATAGTTAGAATATTTTCGGGGCTTAATCGCGTAGTAATTTATTGCTATTTTACCTCGACGTGGAAAAAAGTCGCATGGCTTATCGTCCGACATTGTCAGTGTAGTGTGTCGCAACCCTAATAGTGCTTTGTGATGGCTGATTGAGGGTTGTCTAAAACCTCATCAGCCGCCGAAGATGCGAATGGGTGCCAGCCATCAGTCTTCTCGTGACCACGATGACTGTAACGTCGTCGAAACGTCGAGGTAAAATAGCAATAAATTACTACGCGATTAAGCCCCGAAAATATTCTAACTATGTGTACAAGTCGCGAAAGTTTAAAATATGTTAAAAGATGATACACATGTTTAGGCCTCATATTATAGGCCCTAGTCAACGCATTGCTAAGACAAACTTATTTGTATAGCTTAAGATAACATTAAATTTTATTCTGACGAACATAATGTCCGTAAAGTACTAAACATTACTTATAAATTTCACGTTTCAACACTCCTCTTCTTCTTGGTAGGTACGCTCTTCACAGAATGGTCTGGTCCTCATGAAGAGGCTTTATTGTAGGCTGATGTCGCGTGCCTCACGATGTCTTGCCATTCCTCTCGGTTAGATGGCGCTCTGGTGAATTGAAGCAGATACCTTCACAGTGGACTTAACTGGGTCGGTCCATCTCATTGGTGCTCTACCGCCTGCTATAGTACCTTCTACCATTCCCTGTTCCACGATACGCTCGATGGAATTGTTATCATGTCGAAGTTCCATGAAGTGCGAGGATGGTTCTTACGGAGAGAAAAATAATAAAAAAAATAAAGAATCGACTGTTAGGCGGTACGAAGTTCACTGGGTCAGCTAGTATATATTTAATCCTCTGGTATTATTGGGAGTAGTACTCTGAAGACCGAAGTAGTGCTTATGAATTCTACTCTTAAGCAAGTCGACTACAAGGGCATGGATACATGGTCAAAGAACCGCAGGATTCGATCTTTTACTTCATTTCCTTAGCGTGTCGATGGCAAGCCATCGTGGTGAAAGGATTTGCCAATCAGCGTATGGGACTGATTGTTGCCCAGGGTTCGCACGACTTAGGGGCTCAGTGAATACGTCGTTCGAGGAGGATCCTTGATGCGCGTTGATCTTTTACTAGATTCGACGACCTCTATGGCGCAGCGGTAGAGCATCTGCCTACTTTGCAAGAGGTCCCGGATTGGAACCCCGGCCGGAAAAAAAAACCCAGGTCTTGGATGTTTACATGTTTACGATGTCGCTGTTTCTGGTTCCTACGAGTACGACACTGGGTAGCTCGTAGTGTAGGGCCAGAAGCAATTAATGCAAGTTATGATAAACGCAGTTTGATTCCAAGTTCTTTAAAAATGGAACTGTTTTTTACTTACTATTAAGATGAGCTTTTTGTCGACCAAAATCACACGTCAAGCGATAATGGCGAGTTAGACACAAAATGGGAAGAATCCTCAGCGCCTCAACGGTTCGGCCTCTCCTAAAGTTTGGGAGGATTACCTTCCTACACGATTTAGGTAACCAATTTCCCAGTTCAAGTTTATTGCTCCGCATACAGTAAGTAAGGAGATTCCGAAGATATACCGAACGGCCGGCTTAGGAAAGCCGTGGCTAAACGTTTTTAGTCTTCACGAAGTATTGAAATGCTCAGCTCAGCCTACCTTTCGTTTTTAGGGTTCCGTAGTCGACAAGGAAGTTTTGTAATGAGCCTTGTAACGCCATGTAACAAAACGGTAGAATGAAATCTTCAAAGACTGGATAGATAGATGGATGACTTTATTTGCCACTATATTGTGCATACAGATGGAAATTACATAAATATTTCTTAACAGAGGCTTTAGCACTAAAAGTCATCTCTTCCAAACAACCTTATGGGTACCTCCTCTACACCAAAATTAAAGATGCATTTTTTCTCATTATAATCGGTATCATTAGACTAGTCGTTTTAACATACAGTTAATGTAAAATATACGTAATATAGCAAAAAAATAGTTGGGAACCGTCATTGTGACTTGTCGGAACTCTTTGCAATGACAGGCATTCGGCACTCGTAATGAAATATACTATTATCGTGACGTTATGCTCCCCTAGCTGGAGCTATAACTCTTTGCATTTTATGAAAAAAAGTGTACAGAAACTGCTAGCTGTCAAACGAGCCATTATTTAGAGCCCAACTAGATGTAGGCTCCCTACATCAATCACGAGGTGCGACGCTGTGTCGATCAATCATCTTCTGTTACTTTATTAATTTCACTAAAATTCCGAAGCTTGTGATGTTATTTTGCTTCCGTATTTGTTTTAGCACCGGCTTTACTTCATGAGGCGTTACAGTGTATTTATAGTATATTTTATTACAAGTGCGGAAAGGCTGTCATTGCAAAGAGTTCCGACAAATGTCTACCCGAGCCGAGGCGCAGCCGAAGGCGGAACAAGTTGCAATGACAGTTCCGCACGTGTACTGAACGACTATTTTTAATACAGTTGCGAAAAAAAAATAAGCAATTTAAGAAAGAAAAAATATTTGGAAAATAGCGTCTACCGTAAAAAAATATAAGCAGAGATTTTTTTTCTTCACCCATTCTAGTAGGCAAAGGGAACTATGCCCATACAGCCAAGTCTTCAGTAGATTTTTTTTTATTGATATGAAATGAAAATGAAATTTAATGAGCCCGCCTACTACGACCACATCGCTACAATAGCGTCAAGAAAGAATTTAAAGAAATGATGCAACAGGGTTTATGTCGTCCAAGCAAAAGTCCATGGGCCAGTCCCCTCCATGTGTTACCGAAGAAGAACGGCGATCTTCGTGTTTGCGGTGACTACAGACGTCTTAACATGGTCACCAAGCCTGACAGATACCCAATACCAATTTTTTTTTTTAACCCTATAAAGGGCACCCTCCGGAGGACACGGGGGAGGGAGGTGGTGAATGCTCATGCATAACAGCACGGACCCGGCCGTGCTGCCAATGTGGGACTCACAAGAAGTGCGCCTACCCACTAAACACCACCTTGGGACTGGTTTTGGTCCTAAAAACCCCTAAGCCCACATCGGGAGCGACCCCCCTCGAGGCCGAGGAGGGCGCACAGCGGAGCTCCCTAGCGGAGCGTCCGCTTAGAAGAGTTTATATTACAAAACTGCTATGAAAGAGCAGTGCCCCCCCTAGGGGGGACACTGGCAGAGGAGGGGGGCGCGTCTGACTGGGACCGAGCCTCTAAGAGGTGGTTCAGGTCAGACGACAATTTATCGGGCGGGTCAACGAGTACGTTCCTGGGCCTGCGCACCAGGTAACGTGGGTCCGTCGTGGGCGGAGAGTAAGCCGCTGCTTCGCGGATCAGGGGGTTGGGATGTTCTTCAGCAGTGCTGAAGAACGTCTCTGAGAGGGACCTAATAAATTGCTGCATGGTTGGAATTTCCATGTCCCGATGTAGGTCTGCGTTCCTGACACACCAGTGAGCGTTCAGTGCCCTACGAATAAAAATGTTCTGTACCCTCTGCAGTCCGTACAGGGCTGAGGGGGACGCGTGAGCGAAGACGGGTGCCGCGTAAGTCATCACGGGACGAATGCAAACCTTATAGAGCGTTCGCTTGTTCCTAGCTGACATCCTACTATGCCGGCCTATCATGGATGATAGGCGGCCTAGGTAAAATCGGGCTGTCCGGGTCACCTTCCGGAAGTGTGGGACGAAAGTCAGGTTCCTATCTAAAATTACACCTAGGTACTTGGCGGATTTTTGCCAGGGGACTGGGGTCCCTAACATGCGAATGGGGGGGTCCTCGCCGAGAAACCGTTTTTTTTTTTTTTTTTTTTAACCCTATAAAGGGCACCCTCCGGAGGACACGGGGGAGGGAGGTGGTGAATGCTCATGCATAACAGCACGGACCCGGCCGTGCTGCCAATGTGGGACTCACAAGAAGTGCGCCTACCCACTAAACACCACCTTGGGACTGGTTTTGGTCCTAGAGACCCCTAAACCCACATCGGGAGCGACCCCCCTCGAGGCCGAGGAGGGCGCACAGCGGAGCTCCCTAGTGGAGCGTCCGCTTAGAAGAGTTTATATTACAAAACTGCTATGAAAGAGCAGTGCCCCCCCTAGGGGGGACACTGGCAGAGGAGGGGGGCGCGTCTGACTGAGACCGAGCCTCTAAGAGGTGGTTCAGGTCAGACGACAATTTGTCGGGCCGGTCAACGAGTACGTTCCTGGGCCTGCGCACCAGGTAACGTGGGTCCGTCGTGGGCGGAGAGTAAGCCGCTGCTTCGCGGATCAGGGGGTTGGGATGTTCTTCAGCAGTGCTGAAGAACGTCTCTGAGAGGGACCTAATAAATTGCTGCATGGTTGGGATTTCCATGTCCCGATGTAGGTCTGCGTTCCTGACGCACCAGTGAGCGTTCAGTGCCCTACGAATAAAAATGTTCTGTACCCTCTGCAGTCCGTACAGGGCTGAGGGGGACGCGTGAGCGAAGACGGGTGCCGCGTAAGTCATCACGGGACGAATGCAAACCTTATAGAGCGTTCGCTTGTTCCTAGCTGACATCCTACTGTGCCGGCCTATCATGGATGATAGGCGGCCTAGGTAAAATCGGGCTGTCCGGGTCACCTTCCGGATGTGTGGGACGAAAGTCAGGTTCCTATCTAAAATGACACCTAGGTACTTGGCGGATTTTTGCCAGGGGACTGGGGTCCCTAACATGCGAATGGGGGGGTCCTCGCCGAGAAACCGTCCACGCTTGTGTTCAAAACGCACAGCCGTGCTTTTCTCCGGGTTGACCTCGATGCGCCATAGTCTGAACCAGGCTCCTAGCTTATCGACCGCGGGTTGGAGTTTGCGGAGGATACACGACATCTGCCGACTCTTGCAGTAGAGTGCGGTGTCGTCGGCAAAAAGTGACAATTGGACCCCATCGCCGGGAATGGGAATGTCATTTGTGTACGAAATGTACAGGAGGGGGGAGAGCACGGAGCCTTGCGGGACCCCGGCTCTGAGCGGACGGGGGGACGAGAGTACCCCCTCGTGTCTAAAACGGAAGGACCGATCCTTCAAAAAGCTATATATGACGCGGACAAGTCGGTCGGGGAGACCCAGTTCGTACAATTTGTACACGAGCCCTGCGTGCCAGACCTTGTCAAAGGCCTTGGCGACATCGAAGAAGACGGCTACCGTCTTTTCGCGCCTAGGGAAGAAACCACTCAAGATATACTCTACTATGCGGTGGACTTGTTGAGGGCAAGAGTGCCTAGCTCGAAAGCCAAATTGGTGATGGATGATGAGAGGGGGTCCCTCTGACGGGAAGAGGTGGTTTCTCATACGAGTGAGAATAACTCGTTCGAAGAGCTTGCCCATGGCCTTAAGAAGGCTGATGGGGCGGTGGCTAGATGGGACGTTAAGGGGCTTCCCGGGCTTGGGAATGCCTATGACTGTCGCCTCTTTCCATGCGGATG
Source organism: Yponomeuta sedellus (assembly GCA_934045075.1). Lineage (NCBI taxonomy): Eukaryota > Metazoa > Arthropoda > Insecta > Lepidoptera > Yponomeutidae > Yponomeuta > Yponomeuta sedellus. The sequence continues at coordinate 4,813,743 of OW203734.1, forward strand.
GAAAGTGACAGAGGTCAAAGCAGGCATTGAAGAGAATGGCAAGGAGGGTGAGCACCTGGCCGGGGAAGTTTTTGAGCGCTAGGTTGGCAATACCGTCCGCTCCTGGGGCCTTTTTACGTTTCAGTCTTTTGATAAAAAGCTGAATTTCGTCAGTGGATACCGCGATAGGGTCGTCGGTTAAGGGGAGGGAGGTCTTTTTACGGACCTCCTCCTCAACCATGCCTATGTGAACTGGGTCTCTATGCTGGACGCTGGGAGAGCATTGAGCCTCAATGCTGTCAGCGAAGCATTCGGCCTTTTCGTCGTCCTCGAAGGCGGTAGTGCCATCGGGACGCATCAAGGGAGGGGTGTGGGTGATCGCGTCAACCCGAAGGGCCCTAGCTACTTTATAGTATGCTACGTGGGAGGGGGAAATGGTCTCCATGAGGTCACCCCAATTGGAGTTGCTCAATTCGGAGAGCCGCGACCGGACTTGCCGTTGGAGGACGTTTGCACGTTTCCTGTAGGCAGGAGTTGGGTAGAGCGAGGCCCTTCGAAGGGCGGCTCTTTTGGCCCTTATCAGATTTCTGACGTCGAGAGGGAGCTTGCGGTCATGGACCGGGACTTGGTGTTCGTTGTCACGGATGGCTGTTTGGATCACATGCGTGAGGGAGTCTACGGCGCTATCTATTTTATCCGTGCTGTCAAGACAGCCGGGTGTGAGCACAAGCGGCGAATCGGGGGCTTCAGCAACGGTGACTAGGGAGGCTTTAACACCGTCCCAGTTAGTGATAGTCTTAACAGAGAGTGTGGAGTGAGTCGGGGGACCTAGCTGGAGCGAGACCGGTCGGTGGTCGGAACCTAGGTCGTCGAGAGGCTCGATCGACCTGAGGTTGAGGCTGACGCCCTTTAAAAGGGCGAAATCTAGCACGTCGGGGGAGTGCGCTGGGTTGTCAGGGTAGTGAGTTGGAGAAAACGGACATAGGACGTCTAATTCCAACGATTCGGTTAGACCGAGAAGGGCAATGCCACCAGAGTTCGTCTGTAGGCAGGTCCAATCCGTGTGTTTCGAGTTGAAATCCCCGAACATCACGGTATGGGGGCCTAGAGCGAGGATGGCTTCGAAATCACTCCGTAAGGGTAGTGTTCCGCTGGGAATATAAATTGAAGCTACTACTAAGGACGGATGTCCCGTCATACCTAGTCTGCAGACAGTGGCTTCCATGTTGGAGAGAGCCGGAGTGGGGACATGGGAGCAGTGAAGGGAACTCTTGTAATAAATGGCAGTGCCGCCGCCTTGACGGCCGTCGGCTCTGTCATTTCTTACGAGAGTAAACTTGGGAATCCTCAGTCCCCGAGTACGGGGCTTGAGCCAAGTTTCCTGCACTAGGAGCAGGTCCACTTCGTTGACTTTAACGAATTCCCTGAGTTCGTGTACATTGCTGCGGAGACCGCGAGCGTTGTACGAAATAAGCGAGACGCCCTTAGGCTTGAGTCGGCCCGTGCTGACGCGCGGGCGTGGGGGAGTGTCCTGAGGGACCGGCATTAGTTAGTTTAGCTATAAACTAACTAACTAAGCAAGACGAGAGAGCATATAACTATGCTCGGCAAGGGCGGCAAGACGCGCGCCGGGGGAGGTCGCGGTGCGCAGCTTGTGCGCCAATACGGAAATCTCCGCCAAATCAATGTTTTGAATGGCATCACTGATGACTCTAAGGTCATCAGCTGTCTGAGACCTGATTGGGGCAGAGGGGGGACAAGCCTGAGTGGCCGCTACGGGCCTTGCTGTGGAGGGAGGAGGAATAGGGCGGGGGCCCCATGCTGGGGTTGGAGGAGGGGTGGGTTTCGCACTGGAGCGGCCCAGGGGTGGGAAGGCGGGAGTGTTCAGTGCCGGCACTGATTTCCTCTGGGAGAGGGGGGCCTTTGGGGCCTTGGGAGCCTTAGGGGCGGAGGGGCGGGGGGCACGCGGGCACCCCCGGTAATTGGCCGTATGGCCGGACTGGTTGCATAGTACGCAAGCCGGAGGGACTTCCGAGTCGCGAGTGCGCAAGCACTCCCCGGTGGCGTGAGGCTCTAGGCACTTCACGCATCTGGGAGGAGCAGAGCAGTTTGCCGCCGCGTGGCCATAGAGCTGGCAGCGGTGGCATTGGCCGGGGTGGCCCCGCCTATGGGGCTTTTCAACTTTGATGTTCGAGAGCCCACAAACTGTGGGGACTCCCGAGAAGATGGAGCGGGCTTGGGGGGAATTGGTGAGTATCACCAGGACAAGGGGGAAGGACTTCCCGCGGCTGCTGTGCATGGGATGCACCGCCTCGACGGGATGACCTTGTGAGACAAGGTCGTCCTTAATGGCGTCCTTGGAAAGTTCCATGGGAACGCCTCGGAGCACGGCCCGCACCTTGCGCTCCTCGGGGAGCGCATAGGTGTGATATGGGACCTTGTGGAGAGTGAGGAGCCTAGTCAGGCTCCTGAAGTGGTCGGTAGTCGCGGTCTCGATAACTATGTTATCGGCGTTGTTCCGCGCCCTGAGGTAGTGGACATTGTTGTCCTTACACAACTGCCCGACTTTAGTCCATGCGGACTTGTCCCGTAGGTACACGGGAGGAGGGGATTTGGCCTTCGAAGGCTGGGGGGAGGACCGTGAGAACGGCTTCGGTGGGGCGGGAATGTCAATTGACATTAGCGGACGTATAGTGTCCGTGGAGGAGGGGGGCGCGGAGACCGCGGGGGAGGGGGCGGCGGGAGCCGCGGGGGATGGGGCGGCGGGAGCCGCGGGGGTGGGGGGAGTCCTCTTCGAAGAGGCTAGCTTGCGCTGCCTCTTCTTCCTGGACGTGACGGTGGTGAAGTCACCGGTGACGGTGTTCACCTCCGAGGAGGAGGAGGGGGAGGAGCAGGAGCTCCCGGGCCGCTCGGAACGCGAGATGGATCGCTTCCTAGTGCGGGACGTGGCGGAGCCCGAGATGGACTCGGTATCCATCGGGGACGGGGAGGGGAGGATCACGGGAGAGGCCGGGATAACGGTGGGGGCAGGGGGGGACTCAGGAGAGTCAGAGATGGCAGCGGGGGAGTCGGGGGAGTCGGGGATCGCTATAGGGATAGCGTGCCCTACTTTCTGAGATATAAAAACGTCCACATCGTGGGCGAGGCCACGGGACGAAATAAACTCGATGAGCCATGAGTGGCTCCATGAGGTAGCCATAGTGGCGGACGGGGCTAACAGCTCCCCTGCCAGTGGCAGGGGAGCGGGAGATAACGTGAGTTTAGACGTAATGCCTAGCAATTTACGTTACAAGAAAATAGAAAAAACAAAACAAGCAAAACGGGGAGTAATACCTAGTATAGAACCTAGGCACTTACTTGAGCAATCCGGCAGGACGGAGCACTCGAACTCTGAAAAAGAGAGAAGAGTGTATTAGAATACAGTACGCAAAACTCGCCGGCAATGCACGGGCGCACTGTGCACGCGAGCGAGTGGCCGACAGCGGAGAGGGACGCGCGATGCGACCGCTCTCGACGCTGGTAAACGAACTGTCGCGAGAAACCGTCAAATCTCCCTACTAATATACAAATTTACAAGATCGCAGTTAGTAGTTTGTTGCAACAGTATGGTGTGACGCTCTCTCGCTCCCAGACGTCTCTCGCTCGCACACTTCTCTCGCTCGCACACTTCTCTCGCTCGCACACTTTGTGACGAACATGGGCTCACGCGGTGAGGTAGGCAGTAGCCTAAATCTGTCTGCTACAAGATGAAATGAAACCTAACTTAACTCATTCAATCAAATCATTAAATCTGATATATTAAACTCGTTTGCACTAGGTAGATATTCCTCGATGAATCGGCGACTGCGCCTACCGCACCGGCAAAATACAAATCACCTCTCATTATATTTGCTTGCTTCACAATTATTCACCCAGTTATTTATTTATTGCATACCCACACACACACACACTTTGTTACATTATATCGCAGTACACTTTACATACCAACTATTAGGCATGCATTTATTTGATTTTCTTTCTGTTTTGTAAGTATTCAATAATTTTTGTCTTTTTTTTATTTTCACAAACACGCGACTAACTCGCAACATGGTCTCGACAGAATATCAGAGTTGTGGTTAGATACCTCGGTGGCTGCTACAACACATGCTGCGTCGGGAACCATTTTAGGGGCTAAATACTTTAAAACTTTAAATAAATTACTTCTACTAGGTCTACATATTTTCTGTGCTGTTCTATTCAATTGTTTTTTTTTTGTGTTTTGTTAAGATTTGCGTTTTGTATGTTTTTTGATACCGTTTGGTTTTGTTTTTGAAGTATTGTACCTTTAAATAAATTGTTTCTCTCTCTCTCTCTCATATTGAAACAAATTAGTAGCTCATAAAAACTTCTATGATTTTTTTTTAGTAAAAACTTCATGTTTGGTTTTTCTTTTTAATAGACATTATTTTGACAGTTGGGAAAGAAACGGCACGAGTGCGGTAAAGGTAAAAAAAAGCACGCGTGTGTAATAGCCCCTATCCCGCACGCTATACGTCCCTGTAATACGCCACTTTTTGAGCAACTTTATTGAAAATGGGTTTTTCAATTGTGTATTTTATTTGTATTATTAAGTTAGTTTTTTAAATAAAGTAATTTAGGTTAATTTTGAATAAAATTAGGTAAGTTTTGTTAATATTTAGATTTAGTTTGTAATTAGTAACACATATTTGAAGCTCTCGTGGCATAGGCGAACCGAGTGATTGGAATGATTCACTTGAGTTAAGCAACAATAGGCGCGGTCAGGTGCAGGATGGGTGACCGTCCCGTGACTACCGCTAGTGGCATATTTATTAATTTATACTGTTTGGAGAATCAACAGCTTACTAAATTATGCTAGTAGGAGAAATAGGTTATTAAGGGCTAATAACAGATTCGCGCCTATAGATACAACGCAACCAAAAAATGTATGGACTTCATGCTTCGGGCTCGTACTATTAAGTTATTAATGATATTCATGGTAATCTCCATTTTAATGTAAATTTTATTTTGTTGCGACAGTTCTGTAGACACGTCCAAACTATTTCACTATCATTATGTAATATTATTACCAAGCAAAATATGCACAAAATAAAAGTTGCACAAAGAGCGATGGAGCGTGCCATGCTGGGCATATCGCTTGTGGACCGCGTATCCATCGCAGAAATTTGTCGAAGAACCAAGGTCGAAGACGTTGGTGAGCGGTTCACAGAGCTAAAGTGGAGATGGGCGGGACACTTGTATAAAAGGGAAGACGGTCGGTGGACCAGGGTAGTATCGGAGTGGTGGCCAAGGGAGGGAAGGAGGTTGGTAGGCAGACCACCGACACGATGGTCAGATGACATCGTGAGGGTTGCGGGTCAGAGATGGATCAGGATAGCACAGAACCGTGAGGAATGGCGCAATAAGGAGGCCTATGCCCAGCAGTGGGTTGATGTGGGCTGATTATAGATAGATAGATATCATTATGTAACCCCAGTTAGGATTTACTATAAATCAGCGTTGTGTTTATCTCTTACACGCAACATGCCGGCTCAGTGTAGTCCATTTTCTCTTTTTAAAATTTCTTATTAATTTTATTCTATTCATTATCACCCGCAATTTATAAATCACTATTATAATATTAATGTAAAAATATTTTTTTTATTATTCAAATAACTATTTCAATTGTTTTATTCCGACTACGAGGGATGACGATCTGCGAAAAACCGCACGCAGATGCTGGATGCGGCAAGCTGAAGACAGGGCGCTATGGTGCTCATTAGGAGAGGGCTATGTCCAGCAGTAGTCCACTGCAGCAGTGGACTAATTAATATACATAGCCTAAAAAGAAGAAGGAGAATTCATTATTCTGTTCTCACGCACGTAAAATTACGTATTTTAAATCACACACTAACTATGAAGGAAAACATCGTGAAGAAACGCGCAGCTTGGATGGCTCCGCACGTATTGACTATACTTTCCTGCGAACTAGGCCGACAATGAAAGAAACAATGAACCAACAGCATCAAAGAAACAATGTTCCAGGCACTGCCGCGTCCGAGTGGTCCGTTCTATTATCTAATGTAAGTGAAGGTGCCACTGGACGCTGTATGAATTATATCATTACTTAGATGCAAAGGCAAATGTTTCTTTGCTTAATATTGTGTGATAACTTAATTAGGCTTTAAGATAACTTTGAATTTTCATGTTCTATTTATAATGAAAAAAAAAAAAGATGTAAATATATATATATAGCGCCCCCTGCAGTACAATTCCACCGAACTGCGATCCCCAACCCGCATGCCCAGCGTGGGGATTATGGGCATTACCCCCTATGATAGTACAACGTGGCGCTCTTTAGGGGAGGGCTATGTCCAGCAGTGGAGTAGTATAGCCTGACGACGATATATATATATATATATATATATATATATATATATATATATATACAAGATACAGACCGCCAATTGTATAACATTACTTAGATTTAAGAATCATGGTTGTAATATTTTCCTGGTTGTGCAATAAAGTGTTCCCTATCTATGTATATACAAGGGTTGATATCGAAATAAATTATTAAGTGGCCGTAAACATTCGATATACATTTCCTGAGACCAGTTCTTGAGACCAGGATCTCTCAAGGTACGGACCCCTATAAAAATGTATCAAAAGCTTAATTCAATGAATACGGAAACATGAATAGCACTAGAAAAAAACGGTTGTAATTGGTACGCAGTTTTTCAAACGAAACATCAGCTGAAAATCGAGGCTGCCATTAAAAACGAAATACCTCATTAGGAGAGCTCGCTGAGGCAGAAAATTATTTTAAAGATCGTCTCGAAATCAGAATAAAATATTTCTTCAAGTTAATTGCTTTCCCGTCAAGTAAAAGTCCGAAGAATAGAATTAAAAATAACTGATACGGCAAAGTCTCTTTAAGAAGCTAAGGAGCTATGCTCACTAGCGCCACCAAAGGAAAAAAATCATTATATCTTCACACACATGCACACACAGACACACTTTAATTAATTAGAATTATATCAAATAATAATAATAGTAAATCATTTAACTAATGAATTTATTTCCGAAATTACTGAAATATTATGCATTGGAAGGTGGATGATTGTGTCTTGAAACTCTTCATAAGGTACGTAATAATTTGAAATTATATTAATTGCACGTATTTAACACATAGTTAAGAACAAATTTATTAATAATTAATAGTATAGGCATGTTTGTACCGAACTTAACTGTTTTCATCTAGTATAGGAAGATAGGAGCTTCCTGGCACAGGTGTCTGTACACTTAATAGGAAGTCCCCACCACAGTGTAAAATTAATGTTAAGTTGATAACGAAATAAATATTTTTGTATTTTGTCTCTGGAAGTGAACATCATAACTATTGATAAATATAGTCATCATCATCAACCCATTATGTCCCCACCGAGGGGCACGGGTCTCTTCCCTTAGTCGGGGCCAAGTCCGGATTGGTGGAGGCTTGCAAGACTAGTGGCAGGTCTTACTGTCAGAAGTGTTCAAGCCGCCCTAAGGCCTCTGACTTGGCTTAACGACTGTCATCTATCGACGACAGCCAGCGCCAATTGCTTAGCGTGCTTTGCGAAGCACGGAACCGTTCGGAAAAATGCCACTAGCATAGACGGTCACCCATCCATGCACTGAACCTTCGTGCTCGTTTAAGATCACTCAGGCAGCCGGGGCTACAAGCGAGCGAATAAATCTGTTTAGAACTCTGTTTCGTTTCGTTTAGAAATCTGTTAAATCTGTTTAGAAAGCTCTGTTTAGAACCTAGTGACAAGAACCTAGGTCCAAGAATCTAGAAATTTAGAGCAGTTTTGCCAAAAACAGCCGTTTTAGCGGAAATCGATTAAAGTCCTAGGTAGTTGATCCTAGGTTTTAAACTGTAGGTTCAAAACGTCGTCACAGCTGTAAGGATTTATTTTATGAAAAAAAAATTGTTTGAAAAAAATCAAGATTTTTGTTCCATTCGTGGCGCTAATAAGCACGTAGCGCCTCAAATGTATACCTCAATTTAATGAATCCGCTAGTGGCTTCTTTTCCGATCGATTCCATGCTTCGGAAGGCACGTTAAGCTGTTGGTGCCGGTTGTCATGTAGTGGCAGTCGCTAAGCCATGTCAAAGGCCTTATGGCGGCTTGATAACTTTTGACAGTAAGGCACTGTCTAACAATCCTTCGCCAACCTGGAAGCCCCCATGATGGAGTATGGCCTAACCTTCCTGCGATGCAGGAATAAAACCGTGTCCTAGCAGTGGGGACATACGAAAGGTTAAGTGTCATATTAGTTCGGATTTTGCTATTACACGAATATATCAGATTCTATCCGATAGTAGCCGAGGTATATTCTAAAAGCTAACAGACTATACCAGTAAATTGTACAATTTGGGGTTGCCTAGAAGAAATTGTTACTAGTAATAAGGCAGCCAATTTTGTATCTGCCATTTCTGTAACTATTTTTTCGGTATACAATAAAGACTATTCTTATCTTATCTTACCAGTGAAAGTAAGGAAAAAGAATATTGCTCCTTTAACAGAGATAGTTGTTAGCAAAAAATAACTCTAGATCATTACGCTTTTTGATATTCGAGACTCACGACCAAGAATCTAAGACAGGTATTTTCAGCTTGAATTCAATATAGATCTAGGTTTTTATCCTAATTAGTTACTTGGTTATGGTTCGTGAAATTCATAATTTAAATGATTGAGATAGACAGAGATAGAGAACACTTTATTGCACAACCAGAAAAAAGGATGCGATCATGATTTCTTAAATTTAAGTAATGTAATACAATTGAGCTAATTTTATACTAAAACGATCTGTAAAGTATGGATTAAAATCTGCCATCTGGCTCTCAATTATTGTTGGTGAGTGCCATCAGGCAACCGATCTTCGTTTTGAACACAAAAAAGTTCAAAGTTCGAAGTATTGGATTGTTGATTAGATAAATGTTTCATCAACATTTGTTGGCGTTAAAAAACTAACGAAATAATTATTTTGGTATTTTTTGTATTATGGAAAATATTAAGATTTGCTGTTACCAATAACCAGAAAAAAACTACAATTGCCCAAAAAACCCTTCTTTTATTAAATAAAAATCATAATTATGAATTCTTTCAGAAAAACCTCATTGTAAAATACCGTTCTATAAAAACCTATTTAGAAGCCAAAATTACGCCCATGCCGGGACTCGAACTCGTGACCTCATCAGCGTGATTTCGAACCTCTTTACAATATTCTCTGTATTATTTACAGGCAACGACATCTGGCTAAAGTAATTTGCATCACTTGCAACCCCGAGTACCTACTTTGCAGTTAGGTTTTATATTTATAATTAAATTTAATTTTTATTCATTTCTATAAAGTTTATCTATATTACATCAATAATCAGTGCTCCTTCAGTGATCTCATTTAAAAACAGACTAGAGAGACATTTACCAAGTGCACGCAGGTGATATTCATGCATCAGCTTAAAGCTGCTTGTGTATTAACAAATAACAATAATAATATTATTCTAGTTTAGGCACCTTGATGAAAAACAATTTCCCGCCCAACTGGCCCTTGTAAATCTAAGCTCCTATCATACTGACGTGGCGACAAAAAAGTTATAATTACTTAAACTCACTAAAACATTAACGTTGCCTTCAAAATGCTTGTAAATTTCACCAGAATGATTAATTACACAAGAAGTTTCACAAAACCTTGAATCCCTCTTAAAGACTGTCCCAATTTGTCAAACAATTAAACAACAGCTAAGTCGATCGAAAGTGGGTAAAGAGCGCTAACTGACTTACATTCGAGTTTTACAATACATAACGAATCTATTATCTTTAGTCAAAGGCATTGCAGTGAATGCACAGTACGCTAACAACAAAAAAATATATTGAGTTCATATTCGATATACAGGGAGTTATCGCTGTACTCACATGATTATATTCTTTTTGTTGTACTAACCCGTGCTAAGGACAATTTAAAAACCTATTTAGAGGCTAAAAACAGGGTGTTGCTAACAATTTTAGATTCTTTTTATTATTCTGAGTTTTTTCTGTCATATTTGTCAACCACACTGTCGCAAACCTTTTCTGCCTACATTTTTCATTAAACCTATTATCAGCGTTTTCTTTAGTTTTTCTTCAGTTTTCTTATACAGTCCACCCGTAGCTAACACAGGGTTCTAATTCCTCTTTACAGCAGAAAATAGGGGGTTCTAAAAGTCAATGCGAATAAATTGTATTATTCGTTCCAAAACTTTTCAGAGAACATCTAACTTTTGGAGTGATTAACAACTGTTCATGAACTTTGGAATAATATTAAGTATATTCTTAAAAAAAAACAATATCCATATAACATATTTATACGTGAAACTTTTATATTCTGCTTCTGATGAAAATCAAAAAACTCTACCGAATCAACGAAGATCTAGAAAAACATAACAGAAGAAAAATAATAAAATAAGGTTATCTGATAGAGATCGCTCCAAGCGATAAGCGCCCCAATTATATACTAATCTAGTGAAATGTATTTTATTGTTACCTCTAACTAAAAGAACTAGAAAATTAATAGTGACTGCTTTCTTCCACCCAGAAAATCTTTGCGAGGGAACCAGAGTAATGTCTACTTATGTTACCGGTTGAATTCCGTGGAGCACAAAATTTTAACTTACTTCAAAACATGAGGAAGTTCTCAATTCGTCGGTATCGTTTTATTTTTATATTTTACTAGTGGTGTTACCCGCAGTTTATCGATTTTCCCGCAGTAAAATGTAGCCTATATGTTTATCCAGGGTGTCAGTTAACTCCATACTAAATTTTATTAAAACGCTCCAGTTTTTTAGACCCGAAGAAGAAACAAACATACACGCATACAAACTAGGTATCGCCTTTATAATATTTTATTAGTGTGATGTGATGTGATATGTGTTTTTAAAGAACCTCCTTTTTGTATGTAGGTAATACTTATTACTCTAGGCTTACTCTGTAACCTATTTAACTCAAAAGTAAATGGATTATTATTCTTCTTCTTCAGGCTATATAAGTCCACTGCTGGACATAGCCTTCCCCTGTTGAGCGCCATAGCGCTCAGTCTTCAGCTTGCCGCATACAGCATCTGCCGACAGTTTTTTGCAGATCGTCATCCCACCTAGTTGAAGGGCGGGTATTATTAGAAAGAAAGAAAACAAAACATTATTATTATTAAGGAACTTCTATCTAACCCATCAGAAATTACCACACTGTATAATCTGATTATACTAGCTTCGTAGGAAGATATTGCACTGTGCCAATATTAACGTCTGTCAAAGGTTTTGTAAAGTAACGAATTTTGTGTCTGAGGCAGTTTTGAACCAATTAATTCGATTAAGACTTAAAAGTTATATAAGTTTGGTACTTAGAAGTGGCGGCGATGGTTGAAATAACACTGAATTAAAATAAATCAGCAAAGCACAGCACCGCACAGCACAATACAGCACAACACAACACAGCAGAACATAACATAACATGCCCTCACGCCTCTATCCCAGAAGAGTAGGCAAAGACCAGGGATTGCCATTTGCCACGATCCTGACAGATCATGTTTGCTTCTTCAACGTTCATTAGTCGTTGCATGTCTCGCTCCGGATACTGGCCGAATTTTTACTGAAGATATGTTAAGTAATAGTCTCACCATCATTTAAACCATCGTTTGACCATAACTAGCATATGCTCAATCGTAAAAACAATTAAGAAAAAAACATTGAATAAGAGGTTTTCTGAACTGAATAATTTGGTTTTCATTTAATATTTGCTGGGGAACAGGCTTCAATTCGTTATGCACGCTTCAAGACACAAGTCTTTAAAGGCTAGATAGTCAGCGAGTGTAGACTTAATAAAATACGATCCGTTTTAAGGCGCTATCCGGGGCTAACCAGCATTATCAATTGAAAAAAATATATCGTCTTTTATGACACGTCTTTGCAAAATTAAATGAACATTTAAAATCTCAAAAAATACCAGCTCTTAGAACCTAATGACAAGAACCCATGTCCAAGAATATTTAAGAAATTAATGCAGTTTTTTAAAAATGCCCATTTTAGACGACATTTATTAAAGTCGTTATTTGATTATGTTTTATTAAATCGTTAATTGAAGCTAATATATTATATATATTGACAGTTGTTGATCCTAGGTTATAGACTGGAGTCTTAAAATAATTATCATTGTTGTTAGTATGTTTATGTTCACTTTGAACGTGCACACAAAAGAACGTATTTTCAAGTAAGTAATTATTTTTTTACCATTGGTGGCACTAGTTAGCACTCCAAAATACAAGCAGAAACAATTACAGCCCCATCGTAATATATTTAAGAATCCTCTCATTTATTTATAAGAAATAAATCAACTATAAGCCACGAGTTCCCACAAATGAACAAGACATGTTTGGAAAAAGGTTCCAATAGAGAATACTGTGATATACCCACATCTAAAGCATTTTAATGCAGGATCGTGAGCAGGCCTCCAAAGAGATGGTCCAACGACCTGGATGGTCTGACAACCAGCGAGTCCTGACCACCTTACGGTGGCAGGACGCTGGATGCGAATGGCACAAGACCAGGAATCATGAAAACCCGAAAATGAGGGTGGGTTTTGTCCTGCAGTGGGCGTCAAATGGCTGATGATGATGAGTAAAGCATTAATACTAAGCAATTTTTCACATTTGTGATCCTCATCAATGTTGTCAACTCATCATCAACCCATTATGTTCTCACCGAGGGGCACGGATCTCTTCCCTAAAAACGGTATAGGCCATACTTCACCGCGGGGGCCAAGTTCGGATTGGTGGAGGCTTACAAGACTAGTGGCTGGTCTTACTGTCGGAAGTTTTAATGCCACCCTAAGGCCTCTGAATTGGCTTGATGACTACCATCTATAAAAACTCCAAGCTTAGTCTTTTCAAAGTCCTTAATTAACATAGTTTACATAATTATTTTAAAACATAGAACTCATGCATTGTACTGGCTTTAATTCCAGACCTCATTGACATCTAAATAATAATTTATGTTATAGTAGCCCTTTTGGCACAAAGTGTGCCTAACATATTTTTTGAACCGCGTTTCAGGCAAGCTTAATATATACTATCTTCAGGGATTTTACCATAGAAGCGTATGCAATGCCCCATGAAAGATGTATTTACTTTTGCCAGCCTAAATAGTGGGCACAAAAGTTTATGTTTATTTTTAGTATTTACATTGTGTTGGCTACCTAAAGTTTTAAAATTACTGATATTTTTCCTGACGTACAAAATGTTTTCATAGATATACTGACTGGCAACTGTCAGGATGTTAGTTTCTTTAAAGAAATCTCTTAACGAATCTCTACTGCCTAGCTTATAAATGAATCTGATCGCTCTCTTCTGCAAGACGAAGATGGTCTTAATATCTGCTGCCCGTCCCCACAGTAGTATGCTATAGGACATAACATTGTGGAAGTATTTAAAATAAACAAGCTTAGTAGTTGCGACGTCAGTTAGTTCCCTAATTCTTTTAACTGCATATGCTGCCGAACTAAGACTATTTGCTAATTTTTCTAATGTGGACAACATTGAAGCTTTGCATCAATTGTGATACCTAGAAATACAGTTTTATTCACAAGGTCTAATTTGTCATACCACAATAAAAAATTGCTGTCAACCGTTTTGACATTTGGAAGAGTGAACTTTATACATTAATGGCCGCTTTCTGAATTGAGAATTTCACTAAGTAAATACTTAAGTAACGTTCTGTCACGCTCTTTCCTGAGAAATGAGACAGCACTACAGTTAAGTATTTACTTAGCGAAATTCTCAATTCAGAAACTGGCCCCAAGTATGTCTTTTTTTAATTTGACAATACGTTATTGGAAGTAAAACAGTTTAGTACCCGAGAAAGAGCATTATTTTTACTGTCGAGGTCACTCTTAATTTTAAAAATAAGTGACGCGTCATCTGCAAATAGTACTATCTTTGACATATTTTGAACCACGAACCGCAAATCATTTACATATACGAGGTAGAGGAACGGCCCAAACATCGATCCAGTGGCACTCCTTCCTGACCTCTGACCCTAAAGATTTAAGATTTAGTTCTATTTATATCAGCTCTTTGATCTCTCCCTTCTAAATATGATGTCATAAATTTTACGCTATTTCCGTTTATAACAACCACTTAACGTGGTACCAACTGCTTAACATCCCTTACGAATCACGAAACTGCTCGGAAAAATGCTACTAGCGTTAGTCTTAGACGGTCACTTATCCATGCACTGAACGCGCCCTATGTTGCTTAGCCTTCGTGATCGTTTAAGATCACTCAGACATCCGGAGCTACGAGCAATTTGAAACGAGCGATGTTGTCAACTCCCTTCCTAAAATTCCTGCATCGCGCATGTAAAGTGTTTCACATGATAAACCATAAAGTTAACGTCCAATAAGGAACAGTTGGATCGGCCATCCCCAGGCATACGAGCTGTCTGGAGAGAAATATCCTTTTATGGTGGAACAGTACGATCCCCGCTTTGCCCTATAAAAAAAAAATAGTTCAGAATAAAGGTAAACTATCAAAAGGGGAACTTCCTTACGGGCGACCGCCTAAAAAGTATGCACAAAAATGTTCTCCAGCGCAACATCCGATGTCCTATGACGGTGAATATTGAGAGTCACCCGGGCCGCTTCCTGCATTCTTTTCTGGATAAAAGTGCCTGTTTGACCTTAAGGAGTTTGGGGTGAGATCTGAGATGCCAGCATAGTGATCTGCGTCGGATTATCCATTATTCACTTACCAAATTCACCAATTTTTAAACTAAAACTTTCGTAAGCACAACATATTGTAGACTTTTAGTCCGGATCTACTTACGGTTGTTGTTATATCGGAAGAGTCCGATCAGGTTTCGCTCCGATTCGCAGAGGTTAATCATGGCTTAATCTGGTCACCATGATTAAGCTCTGCGAATCGGAGTGAAACCTGGTCGGACTCTTCCGATATAACAACAAGCGTAAGTAGATCCGGACTAAAAGTCTACAATATTCACCAATATATCCGTAAACTTGAGACGGACAATATTTAAAGTAATAATGTCTGAAACTCATCTGTAAATTATGTACGTAAAAACTAACTGCCAAAATACAGGACCACCTAGTTTGGCAATTAGCTGAATTGATAACTGTACCATTAGCCTTTAAGTGATTTTGTATAACCCGCATGTACGTTATTTTTTATGGTGAGAAATAAACTTTTACCTTACTACTACCCCAGATAAATTCATAATCACAAAAGAACGATATAATCATGAAATAACTTTAATATACGTCAAATATATCTGTCATTACATTTAATTCCTATCAAGAACACTTTGTTATACAATTGTTATACCTAGTTTAGGAGTCAGGGACTTAACTAGTTGCCTACAGAACTGTAATTAACTTGTTCAATAAATTAATAACAAAATTAATGACTAACATTGCACTGATTGCTGGAACACAGGTTTTTAACCTAGCACAGCGTCAGAAGCTGATCGTTAATTTTGTATAATTATAGCATTAAGTAAAACCATTCTGTAAAAGCTGTGTACTAATGTTTTTTGCCCAATAAATATTCTATTCTATTAAAAAAAATACACAGATCTTTCTTAACCTAATAGTATGGCGGCCTTGTTACTAAAAGTGATCTCTTCCACATCACCTTTGCATGAAATGAACCAATGCATTGGAGAAAGAAGTAGCTGTACAAACAAAGCTAGTTACAGTATCAGTGGTATATAAATTATCAATTGATTATTATTTAGTTCAGACTTATGTTCTTAATTCCCACAAAGAACCCACGACTGAGAACCTAGGATGGCAGATCTGGTCTCGGGTATACCTTAGAAACCTTACCTTAGATTCCATCGGTCTGGGGTGTGTAGAGTTGCTTGTCCGGAATGTAATGGAGTGTATATTGGCCAGACCGGTAGGAGTTTTATAACTCGGTATAGGGAGCATGTGGCGGCTTTCCGAAACACTCATCCGGATAAATCTCATTTTGCCAAACACTTTTTGGATACGGGTCATGTACTTAATAATAACCATAATTTGGTAATTTTACACACCTGCAGTAAGGGGTTGATATTGTCTATACATGAACAGCTGGAAATATTCAAATTATCTAGGGATAGGTTATTTACAATGCTGAATGAACAGGTGGGCAGCTCCTCTATTTCCCCATTAATCGCTATATTTGCGCAAAAAAATAATAGCCCATAGGCGGTTGAAACGGTTTAACGGTCACCAGTTTAACGGTTACATTGCGTCATCGGGGGGAGGGGCGGCCTAGCCTATGAATACGGAGCGTTTTTGCGGAGACGGTCACTTGCATTTGGGAGCCTAAGGATGCCTCGTGTTAGAGGCGAAACGTGCCGCGTGTTTTTTCACACAAGTATTGGTGTTGGTGGTGGTGTGTTCGTGTCTTGCTTCTGCTTGAAAAAGTGGGAGGGAGGGCGGTGCATTAGCTAACCGCATGGTGCTTGTGGGGTTTTTGGCGGAATTTAGCAAAGTAATTTTAACTTTTTAATGCTGTCAAAAAGATATAATTTTTCTCCATTGGTGGCGCCAGTGTTACTGCGTGAAGCCCATTAAGGTTTATTCACATTACATTGGGCCGGGGCGATGTTGTGTACATATTTTAAGATCTGAGTGTCCACCAATCACTTATGTTTAGTTTCGTACATTTGTCAAGTTGTGGTAGCAATGACATTTTCTGAGGGTAAATTTTGTGAGGAAACCTGAGTATTTGAGGTGTTCACATACCAGCGTTGGAAGTTACTCGTCGACGGCGGCAGAAAAACCAATTAAGATCGGTACCTTTTCACCCACCGCATGCCCCGAGGCTAGTGTAATGTGAGTAGACCTTTACTTTTGAGTGTTTGACAAAAACGTGTTAAACCGAAAAACCAAGTTTTTGTCTGTTTTCTTTTTTTTTTCTTTTGTTCTGTTTCCATTTGCCCACTTCTTTTTGCCGTCGCTTTTGACACTGAGACCACACCCTAATGGTTTTAGAGGCTATGTAACAATTTCGACACAGCACAAAGGAGTAAGGGTATGCTGAAGGGACCTTCTTTTGTTCACGTTGACTTTTTATACCCAACCTTTTTATAACCTTTTGTTATAAAAATTATAGCTCCTGCTGAAAATTATGAAAAAGAGTTTTGCCACTCTCAGGTTTCATTTTAACGCTTTTGGTGAAATTTTATAAGTTAAATAGTCGCAGGAAATTGCTATCTTGCTATTAAGATAGTTTCTTTTTTAATCTTCATGTTTTTTTTATGTAATCTGTGTGTAACTGTAGTGTATGTTGTGCACGTGGATAGACCCATTTCACACGTCCACTCCTACTCTCCAAGGTTTACTGGAAGAAACCAGTCACAGAGATAAACTCGCCTCTGTATTTATGATTGTAGAGATTTTTTTAATAAGAAGCTTAGTGAGTACTGAGAGGAAGCGATACCTACCAGCGCCACGAAAAGCGGGACTTGCCCCTTCGTGTTACTTTTGCTGGTTAATTGTTATCAACCCTTGTATGTCCCCATTGCTGGGGCACAGGTCTTTTCCTGCATCGCAGGAAGGTTAGGCCACACTCCACCACGGGGGCCAAGTCCGGGTTGGTGGAGGATTGTAAGACAGTGGCGGGCCTTACTGTCATAAGTTATCAAGCCGCCCATAAGGCCTCTGACATGGCTTAATGACTGCCATTACATGACAGTCGGCACCAACGGCTTGACGTGTCTGGCAAAGCACGGAAGCGCTCGGAAAAAATGACATTAGCATCCAGTACCGACCATGACCGCGCCTGTTGATGCTTAACCAAAGTGATTGATTCCAATCACTCGGTTCCGCTAGGCCACGAGCGCTTCCTCTTGCTGGTTAATATTGACGCAAAATTAAAGTCACAACTTGACTCCCGAAGTACTTACCAGAGCGTAAGTATATGAACCTTGAAGTAAAGTAAATCCGAACCAGCGATTGCAATATTGTTATACGAAGTAAAGCTTTCAGAGCGCTTTAAATATTCAGCCGGCGAGAATGCGTTCCTCGTGGGCTTGTGTAACATATATCGATGAACTTATTATTACTTATGATAACAAAGAAAAGAAAATATTCCATATCTATGTGGGAATGGAACGTTAACGAACTGAATGGAATGTTCCATTCCACTCCGTCCGTGTGTGCAAGTTGTGAGCGAAAGAGAAGTGTGAGAAGGGGATGCAAGACATAAAGATAGATAGATAGCATTACTGTACAATGTTGTTGGGTAAAAGTGTAAAACGAATAGATTAAAGAAATTCACAAGCTTTTATTATTTGCTCAAAAAACATCCCTGCAACTATAAGATGATAAGACACCAGGCAAAAACAAACAAAAAAAGATTACAAAGATACAGTGCAATTAGGGGCCTTATTGCTTAGAGCGATTTCTTTTAGACAAACGCGAAGATGGAGAGTTGCTGAAGGAAAGCTGAGACGGGTAGTTGAGGCATATACATACATGCTTATACTCAATAATATACTAAAAACCTATTGAGAGGCTAAACATTCCGCCCATGCCAGGACTCGAACCCGTGACCTCTGGCTAACCGTACCAGTGTTCTCCCAACTGAGCTAATGTACAAGTGCCGGGATCAGTGAAATTTCGAACCTCTTTATAATATTCTCTGTATTATTTACAGGCAGCGACATCAGGCTGAAGTAATTTGCATCACCCAGACTTCACAACAACTTTAGTAGACCAACGTCAGTATTTAAGAAAATCGACACAATACGTATCGATAAAATATGTTCACGTGCCCTTCCCTATTTCTTCGGAAAACTCTCATAATTTCCTCTTCAAAAATCTCACACGAAAACACACTCTATAGAGCTGAAAATAAGACTGTAATGAAGAGAGAGTACATAGTGACCGTGGGTAGTATTTTGGATTATTAATCGGTCTACATGGGATGGTTGGCTCGGACTAGCTAAACTATAAAGGCGTTGATTGTTTTAGCTCGGTACAGTACTACACATCATAAAAGTCCCTTCCGGAATCTACGTTTGCGCAGACTAGGAAGAAGTGTAACGAAAGTACCCGAAGCTATAAGTACATTCAACATGATCTTTAACCGATATGGTTAAGGTGTAGAATTGATTGCCGCAGTAGCGCTACCTATTTCGCTCACACTAATATGTCAAACTAATAGTCACCTGCATCGATGACGTTGAATCAACCAATACATAGGCTGCTACTTATGTATGCGGAATCTGAGATTCCAATAATTTTAACTGCATTGTCTGACCTCCATGGTCAAATTCGTTCTTTTTTTAAATACTGGCTGCTATTATTTTTCTCTTATATACGTTAGTGTTTTGTTTTTGTTGGGTTTAAAATGTCATCTCACTGGTGAAAATGTTCGTGCTTTGATTTATTACGATTTTCGACGTGGTTTAACGCACAACGTGCGTAGATCAATTAACTTCGACTTTTGGTGGTGAAGCTCCATCAAAAACGACTGAGTATCACTGGTTTAGTGAGTTTAATCGCGGGCTCAGTAAGCTCACGGACGAAGTTAAAGAAGGTCGCCCGAAATCGGTGGTTGTGCCACAAAATATTGAAGCTGTGCGAAAACTAATAATGCAAGACCGTCATGTTACGTATCGCGAGATAGTGGCTATTTTGGACATATGTATGACGAGCATTCATAGGATATTACATGAACATTAGTCTGTAAAAAAAATTTTTTCGCGTTGGATCCCGCACAACTTAACTCAGGATCAAAAAGATGCTCGCGTGGAATGGTCCAAGAAAACCTTAAAAAAATTCAACGGAGGCGACTCAAAATCTGTTTATAATATCTACACAGGTGACAAATCCTGGATCTATGCGTACGATCCCGAAACTAAACAACAATCAACAGTTTGGGTGTTTCAACATGAGCCGAACCCTACGAAAGTGGCTCGTGCAAAAAGCACTGTAAAGCAAATGGTGGCCTGCTTTTTTAGTATTAATGGCCATGTGGCTACAATACCACTGGAGAATCGCAGAACGGTTAATTTGGAGTGGTACACGACCATTTGTTTGCCGGAAATTCGTCAAAACAACCAGCGACGCAGAATTATACTTCACCATGACAATGCCAGCTGTCATACATCTCAGGAAACAACTACATTTTTGGATGGTCAAAAAATAGAATTGATGGGTCATCCACCGTACAGCCCTGATTTGGCTCCCAATGATTTCTATTTATTCCCAAATGTAAAGAATAAATTACGTGGTCAACGATTTTCGACCCTTGAAGATGCCGTAGATGCGTTCAAACAGCACGTTTTGGAGATACCTCAATCAGAGTGGAAAAAGTGTTTTACAAATTGGTTACATCGAATGCAAAAGTGCATCGATCATAGTGGAGAATACTTTGAAAAACAATAAAAGCATATTTAGCCATACATTTGTTTATGTTTTCTATTCCGCATACATAAGTAGCAGCCCTCGTAGCAACAAAGGCGCGCGGCCTGCCATAAAATGAAACTATCTCATTGATCGATCAACTTGCCGCACATCCAAACTTTGGTCATCTGCGCAGGTACATCCGCGAGACTTATTTCTTGTGTAGCACTGTAATTGTCTGCTACCGTTGATTAACTTTGTGATGTTGTAGAATCAATACCACTAGCAATTTTTAAATAAAACATCGTGAGGAAACCTGAGTACCTGAGATTATTGTGTTCTTTTGAATTGTAATTATTAAGTCCGAATTATTAATAAATTGACGTGTAAATTATAATTACGAGTAAAGATGTCTACCTGAAGTGATCACGTGCTTCAACGCTTAAAATGGCCAAACCGAGGTGGGCACGCGTGGTAATTAAGCCCAACGTTCTCTCTCTATCTCTTTCTGAGAGAAGGCTTGGGCCTGCGGCGGGACGTATCAGGCTACGTAATGAAAAAGATTACACACTCGGGTTTAATCACGATGTTTTACTTAACAGTTAACAAACTGAATTGCTGTTTAAAAAATGTGCTACGAGTAAGTACACTTTGGGCCAAAAGGGCTACTATAACATAAAGGATTATTTACATGACAATGATATCTGGAATTAAAGCCAGTACCAGTACAATGCATGAGTTCTATGTTTTAAAATAATTTTGTAAACTGTGTCAATTAAGGACTTTGAAAAGACTAAGTTTGGAGTTTTTTTTTCCATTTTTTCTCCAAAATGATCAAGATTTTGAAATGGACACCTAGTTTGCATTGTAATGTCCATCCATAAAGCCGCAGTTTCTGCGCTACTTTAAATAAAACCTTTTCATTTCATTATTGCTACTACAACTTCATCAAAGCTTGTCTAAACCAAAATCCTTTAATGAAACAAAAATATACAGCGCTTAGAAAGATATTTCTAATTTCCTGAAAAGAAGAGGGGCGGGGATTCTATGCTGACGTTACGAGTTAATTTTACTATGCAAAAAAGTAAAAATAACATCAAAAATATTAGCTTTTCCATAGATACTAAAGGTAACATATACGAGACACGCCTGTAAAGTTCTGTCGTTTCCATATTTCGCGGCCATTTTGAATTTGGAACTATTCTATAATCGAATGTGTTTAAATTTCGAATCTCAAAACAGTTGAAAGTGTTAGGAATAATGCTCTTGTTTAGTCACAGCGTCGATAGAAATCTGTCAGAGTGCTTAGTGCGAGTTTTTTTAACTACTCGATTGCGTTAACGTAAACTCATATTTTTATGGCGTCGAGGAAGCGCCACCTAGCGACAAGTGTGGAAATTAAAATTGCTGAGTGCGAGTTGTAATGGTTTACGTTAAGAAGTGAACACGTTTACCAGCCAAAACACGAATAAACGCGAGTGCGAGTTGTATGTGACAGCGTTTTGCCAGTTCGAACGGTTAACTTAGTTTAACTTACGCATACTCAATGCTCGATTAACGCGGTAGTAAAGTTATTCGATTGGATCTGTCAAACTCGCACCAAGCACTCTGCTGACGTTACGAGTTAATTTTACTATGCAAAAAAAGTAAATACAACAACAAAAATATTAGCTTTTCCATACTGTCGCGGTCCTATCCCGAACCATCTAGAATAGAGCCTTCTGGAAGCCTATCGAATAGTCGCCGCATGCTGCGTTTTAGTAAACAATAAAACGCTGCAAGCAATAGTGACTCGTATGTCCACTAGTATAAGGTTCAAATCTCTTTGACAAGGACTTTGTTCTAGAGTCATTGCCGCGTGCACCGAGTGTAGGTACGTACTTGAATGTTCTAGAATCCTTGCCGGCGTATATAAATAGCGGTCGCCGCGGCGCGCTGTCAGTTCCGTTTGGATATCGAAGAGTAAACTTCGAGCGAACATACCTGCGATACGAGCGATAACCTACGACCTCAGCGATACTATTGGACTTCGATTGGACCTGCGATTGGAATCTACGTGTGGACTTCGTGTCGTGAAGACCTGCAGACCAGACCCTGCGTGAATAAATCCTAAAAAAGATGTCATTGGCGTTTTACATCCAAATCCAGAACCCTAGCCCGTAACAATACTAAAGGTAACATATACGAGACACGCCTTTTAAGTTCTGTCGTTTCCATATATCGCGGCAATTTTGAATTTGGAACTGTTCTATAATCGAATGTGTCTAAATTTTGAATCTCAAAACAGTTGAAAGTGTTAGGAATAATACTAATGTTTAATCACAGTGTCGCTAGAAATCTGTCAGGTCACGTACGAACATGAATCTTTGTAAAGGAAATCTCCGTATAATAATGTTCTACGTACAATCTAAATGTCTAGAACAGCTAATCGCTTCGGGATCCTTTTTGCGTTCAGGAGACTTACGGCCGAATACTCAAACGTCATTCAAATATTTAAAGGCATCTTAAGTAATTGACAAGCCGTTAAACACAAAATTCGTATACACAAACGTTAGTTAAAAGCTTGTGTTAAATTTAAGTGGAACACAAAATAACTGGCAGTTAAACATCACTCAGCGAAAAATTCGTATACTCGAACGCAACTTAGCGCGATTTATCTGTCAAATGGGCTGTCAAATCGAGTTGAGTAGGCGTTACAATTGAAAGTGGTTGCGAGGACCTTCAAATCGTAAAAAAGTTGTAATATCAGTGAACTTATGTGAAAAACAATGTCCTTATCATGTCGAGGAAGGGCCTAATGTGCCTCGAAGAGGCAAAGTTAAATGCTTTCGAGTATTATAATGAAACAGACTTCCATGCGCGGTTCCGGCTGTCGAAAGAGACGGTATTATATTTGGAGTCTGTCTGTCTTTTGACATACAATCCAACCAGTTACAAGGAGTAAAAGATCCATACAGCCAGTGGACCAAATTTTAATAACCCTGCGTTATTAATATTATGCTACTGGCATAATAACGCATAATAATAATTCTCATTCAATTCTTGTTTACCTATATTAGTATTTATCAGGGAATAGCTTTAAAAAACCGCAATATCGCAATGTTTTTATTGTGGTAGACTTTTCAAATGTCATTGGTGAGATGGCCCTAACGTTTCATTCTACGACAATATAAGATACAACATTAAACAGTTTGCTTTGTACAAAACGAGGTAATAATAATTTAAGTTTATTTCATAAATCATATTATGATTTATTTTATTTTTATAAAAATACTTCATATTTCATCACAAAACTTAAAATTGATCGCACAAATTCTGCGTAAATCGGATACACAACGTAAGTTTAAATATTTTGTCAATGAAAACAGACTTGTTGTTTATTTGACGGCTTCTCAGCTGATCACGGTCTGAAATAGTTTAAATGACGTTTGTGTATAACACTCACGGCCTTACCACAAATCATGTAGACACGTGTTCAACAGTAGTTTAACGTTTTTTTTCTATGAAGTTTTGAAGTTAAACACCCGTTGAACAAGTGTCTAAATGTTTTGTGGTAAGGCCGTCAATATTTAACAGATGTTCAAATTTGAATGCCCTTCAACTGAGTGATCGATTTGACTGACGTTTGAGTATTCGGCCGTTAGTTACATGACGATCTCTGTGGCGTAGCGGTAGCGCGTCTGCCTACCGTGCAAGAGGTCCCGGGTTCGAATCCCGGCTGGGAACAAAAAAAACCCAGGTCTTGGATGTTTACATGTTTGTGATGTCGTTGTTTCTGGTTCCCACGACACAGGGTATCCTAGTGTGGGGCCAGAAGCAATGTATGTGCTTGTATGTAAATGTTATGTTATGTTACATCCCGTTTGTGTGGTAGACTCTCATGTGCTTTTGCTGACGCAAGTGTGAAAATACATCAACGATGTTTAATGATGCAATAATGAAAACAAATAACTCTCTGCGCACCTATTATTCGAGCGAGTAATACAATACATCCAGGAGACGTCGTAAACCAGATTATTATCATTATCACATAAAAGGGGCGTTAACACCTGTAATATCATTATCATAAGCCGTTTCTTAAATACTTAGATATAAGACTGAAAATTGCTTGCGCTTGCCCGTATCAAGTTTTTGCTTCTGAAAATACGTGGGCTGCAAGTCTGCAACGCGGTAATGAAATGTGAGAAAGCTCCGATTGATTTCCGGTTTAAAGTACAAAGTATACCTCGTTTGCACAGTGGTTATAAGCTGATCTTGTAACGGAGGTTATGGATTATGTTTCTGCAAGAAATAACCTCAATCTGTATTTTGTTATCCAGGCCAAGCCTGCTTGATTTAACTTCAGGGGTGGTGTCGAATAAACTGAGTACCTATTTCTTTAATAAAAAATATACTTATCCTTATATAATTTTTAATGCACTAACCTGTGCTAAGGACAATTTTAAAAACCTATTTAAAGGCTAAAAACGTAATACAGAGAGTATTGTAAAGAAGTTCGAAATTTCACTGATGCCGGTAAGTCGCCCATCGGCTCAGTTGGGAGAGCGCTGGCACGGTTAGCCAGAGGTCGCGGTTTCGAGTCCCGGCACGGGTGGAATTTTTAGCCTCTAAATAGGTTTTTAAACTATTCCGTACAAAAACACAGCCGCATTTTAGCAGTAGTCTCCATACTAAGCAAATGAGTATTAATTATAATACTCACATACATAATTATAATAAAATAGTAACATAAAAGCATATCGGTATCAGCATACAGGGTAGGCAAGGATATATAGCCAAAAAAGAGTGATCGCTTTGCGGTTCCCTACTTTCACATAATGTAGGCAAAGTTAAAAACTCATTCATCAAAAGTTCCCGCAATATTATGAAGCTAATAAGAAACTTATTTTCGCTGCCTTTCGTGTGTGATGTAACACAAAGTCTGCATTTTCAAGGGGAATGTATTAAATGATGATGTTTATGAGAGTGCAATTCTCTTTAAGACAGTGACGGGTCTTACTGTCAGAAGTCATCAAGCCGCCCATAAGGCCTCTGACATGGCTTAACGACTGCCATTACATGACAGCCGACACCAACGGCTTAAAATACCTTGCACAGCACGGATTTTTTCAAATATTGCCGTGTAGCACGATGCGGAGATTGATGTAAAATTCTTAGCTTATTTATGGATATTTCATTGAGAAACTCGACACCCTCTTTGCCCAAAAACCAAAGATAGGTACATGAGCACATTGAATTTATTTTGCACTATTTCTTCACTCCAGGGAATGCAGTCACTTTTGAACAGGGTGCAAGAGACCCTCACAAGACGCCCTTAAGCCTCTTTAGTAAGCCTCCTAGGACATTGTAGAACACTTCATGCACTACGCCCACCTCAATCGTCCGTTTTCACACCTCTTCTCACACAGTTCAGTCGGTAGCAGGTCAATCTTTACAATTTGTCACCCGTAGCGTAACTGAGTAGAGTTCATGTGAGTTGAAGTAGATGTGCTGCCGCTTGAAGTATCTGTAAGTTCTACTACCCAGCTTATATTGAAAGTGAAAGATTTACTTCTTGTTGCTCGTGAGTGTATCTACGTAACTAACGCGAGAGATTTAATTCGAGGCGACCTAATATAAAAACTTAACCTACGATTAATATTGGTAGTATAGTCTGTTAGCTTTCAGAATATACCTCGGTTACTATCGGAAAAACCGATTATATTGCATCAAGGTAGGTTTATTTTGTAAGATAACAGTATTACACTCGTGTGCTTTCGGCGAAAACCGAAGCCTATTCTAGAGCCCGAGGTATATTCTAAAAGCTAACAATTTGTAGCGCTGTTGGTAGAACGCTTACCTTATAGACAGGAGGTCGTGAGTTCGAACCCTGGCGCATGTACTAATGAGTTTGTTTTCTATTTTACGGAAACATGTGAATTTGTAGTAGCAATTTCACTCGCTAACTCTGAAGGAAAACATCGTGAGGAATAAGGTAATGAATGCCTGAAGTGTTCGCATTTATTTGGGCTTGAAATTGTCAATCTGTGAAAACATGTGCCCTACGTTGATATTAATATATGCTACATTATTGACCTAAGATTGTAGATAGGGAAACAAAAGTATATCCGAGAGGGTTTTATATAAGTTTTATCCTTGTGCCACTTTTTTTTATTCCTCATGCTCCATATTATCTCCAAACAACACAAACGAAATCAAACTTTGAACTGGAACAAAGATATACAATAAATTAGACCACCAATAATTGTAGGTATAACATTTTACACTATTTTTATTTTTAATGCACTAACCCGTGCTAAGGATGGAGCGCTGGCACGGATAGCCAGAGGTTGCGGGTTCGAATCCCGGCATGGGTGAAATTTTTAGCCTCTAAATAGGTTTTTAAAAAAGGTATAACATTTGTTTCTTACCATTCTTAGATATAAGAAATTATAAATCGATATCAACCCTTGTATGTCCCGACTGCTGGGGCACGAGTCTCTTCCTGCATCGCAGGAAGGTTAGGCCATACTCCACCACGGGGGCCAAATCCGGGTTGGTGGAGGATTGTAAGACAGTGGCGGGCCTTACTGTCAGAAGTTAGGTGTCCTGCCTTTTCGCAGAAAATTGTTACGCTGATTATCACTTGCCAACCAACGTTTCACCTATTTTTTACGTTGACAACAAACGATTTACAAATTTTTGTATCGCAATGTTTCATTTGGTAGGATTTATGGTAAGCTGATTATTATAATGACACAAAACGTTTTGAAAATTTATTATTTGTCAAGTCTTTTACTAGGCAAACAACTATTAGATGAATAAAGTTTCGTCAGTGTAAGTTCCCTTTTCATACATTGATTTTATGATAAAAAAAAATTATTTGCATATTTAATTTAAGAAAAATATTACTGGAAATGGAAATATTACTGGCTAGAGGGGTGGCCGACGAGACCCAATCTGCGACAAAAATATAGGTACGACGAAGCGCGTAGCGTAGCGGAGCGCGAAGGAGCGTGTTAGGTTGAACATGTAAGACTCTCTCTGTCTTGTCTCCGGTTCTCTGCCTTTTTGCAGAAAAAATTTTGGCCGACCGAATGAATATTACGCGTAAAATATACGCTACTTAAATATACTTACGCTACGCTAGTTGGCATTTTGAAAGATTTCATTATAAAAAGCAAACCAAACAAACAGTTGGCAACTACGAGGTTGGGAAATCAAAAAAATATATAAAAATAGTTGGCAAATGATTATTCCGCAAAATAATATTATTTGAAACATTAGCTGCCAAATGATAATCGGCCGAAAATGTTTCTGCAAAAAGGCAGAGAACCCAGAAGTTATCTAGCCGCCCATAAGGCCTCTGACATGGCTTAACGACTGCCATTACATGACAGCCGGCACTAACGGCTTAACGTGCCTTGCGAAGCACGGAAGGAAAATAGCCACTAGATAGCGGTACGGTTACGGTTACCCATCCCGCACCTGACCGCGCCTGTTGTTGCTTAAGCCAAGTGATTGATTCCAATCGCTTAGTTCGGCTAGGCCACGAGAAAGAAATTATAATTATCAATTATTATTTTCTGGTTGGGCTATAAAGTATTCTCTATCTATCTGTCTATTACAGTAATCTCATCTATGTAAGCAATGACCCATAGCTTCAGTATATTTTGGTATAAGAGCGTGTCTCCGACCAACCCAAATTCTTCCCGCGGGTGTCGTAAAAGGCGACTAAGGGACACAAACCGGGGGGTGGGCAGCATCGCCCCCTGCAGTACAACTCCACCAAACTGCGATCCCCAACCCGCAGCGTGGGGATTATAGGCATCACCCCCCAATAATGGCTCAACCATGCGCTCATTAGGGGAGGGCTATGTTCAGCAGTGGACTAATATAGCCTGAAGAAGAAGAAGAAGTGTCTCCGGCTGTCCGTGTGGCCCGCGCCTTACATCTACGCGCAAGTCGGAGAGCATCTATTGTCACGCCTCGCGCCAGGCGGGGTGGGCAGAGAGCAAACATTCTCGCTGCTCCGTCTGTTGACTTTGCGCTTTGCACTTATGAACGGTGCCCAGGGCTGCACGGAACATCCTAGATTGAGAAAAAGTAGATGCGGCACTATGAGGTTTATTACTTTAGTAATACATACGGTCGCGGTCTAAAAATGTTTATCAGTTTTCAAATTAGATTCTTTAGCACACTGTGTGCAGTAAAGTCTAAAATGCTATACCTAGGTACGTATTACTTTTTAATAGTTGTAGCATCGATTATAACAAAAAGAGTATTTATGAAGTTTAGATGATGAAACTCTTTTCTTTATTTAAAAGTTGGCATAATTGAATTTTTTACAATGACATTTATCAAAAACACTAGGATTGAAATAATAGAAATTGATTGTAAAACCATGGCAACCTCGCTTGGGTGAATCTCTATTGCTTCTTTTATGCTCTATGTCTAATCCAATCACATAATATCATCGACCATGTGGCATAGATTTGTGCATGCAATTACCAACCTTTAGGTGGTAAACATTTTCAGACCGCGAGTGTGTGTGTATGTGAGTCTCGAATGAGAAGCACCCTAGCTTCACATTCGAGAGGTTTTTGAATCAAGACATATATAATAGTACCTAAAAACATTGTCACATCACATCACTCTAATATTATGAAGGCGAAATATTGTGAGTGTGTATGTTTATTTATTTAGTTTAAGGAAAGCCATTCGCTTTTTGGAAAGAAGCGCTCGTGGCCTAGGCAAACCGAGTGATTGGAATCAATCACTTGGTTAAGCAACAACAGGCGCGGTCAGGTACGGGATGGGTGAGCGTCCCGTGACTACCGCTAGTGGCATTTTTCCGAGCGCTTCCGTGCTTCGCAAGGCACGTTAAGCCGTTGGTGCCGGCTGTCATATAATGGCAGTCGTTAAGCCATGTCAGAGGCCTTATGGGCGGCTTGATAATTTCTGACAGTAAGGCCCGCCACTGTCTTACAATCCTCCACCAACCCGGACTTGGCCCCCGTGGTGGAGTATGGGCTAACCTTCCTGCGATGCAGGAAGAGACCCGTGCTCCAGCAGTGGGGACATACAAGGCTTGATAACGAGGAAAGCCATTGACATTATATAACTTAATAATATTTAAAAATATGAAACAGAAAGTCATTAACAGGCTTTCACTGATAGCCACAAAATATTAAAACTAACGATTAAGTAAGATTAAGTCACCGAAAAAAATGAGTTTCAGTGAAAAATAAATTATGTAAGCATTTCAGTTAGTTACTTCTACACGTCTGAACGGCTGGAGCGATTTTAATACATTTGGTATGTAATTAGCTTTTAAAAACCTATTTAGAGGCCTATTCCACCCATGCCGGGATTCGAACCCGCGACCTATGGCTATACGTGCCAGCGCTCTTTCCAACTGAGCTAATGAGAGACTCACCGGCATCAGGGAAATTTCGAACCTCTTTACACTATTCACTTAATGGCTCATTAGCTCAGTTGGAAAGACCGCTGGCACGGATAGCCAGAGGTCACGGGTTCGAATCCCGGCATGGGTGGAATTTTTAGCCTCTAAATAGGTTTTTAAAATTGTCCTTAGCACGGGTTAGTGCATTAAAAATAAAAATAGTATAATGTAATTCGCTTTTAAAGAGGTTTGCACCGTTTGTTACACTACCTATCATTTTCAAATATTTAAATTAAGTCACACATTTTTCGATTTCCCTCATTTTTCATCAGTACAAGTATACCCTTCCACCAGATCTGACTATATTACCAAAAAAAGAAAAAAAAATGGTGTAAAGAGGTTTGCACCGTTACAAGCTGATAACCTGGATTAACACATAGGCTACGTTTTGCTGCGGGAAAATATCTTGTTGCCATGGGAAAATCAATGAGCCGCGGGTAACACCGCGGGGCTCAGCTAGTATGCTCTCTAAGTTCAATTTGTACAGAAAGACATCGTGCATAAATAAGAGTGTTGGAAGTGTTTACATTAAAGGCCGACTAAAGGTGTAGTGTAAGACATGTAACCTACGAGTAGTTTAAGCTACTTATAATATCAGTCCTTCGACATTATAGTCAGTCTTGATTGAGCTCTACTTGTGTCATTCATCTCCCTGAACGCTCCACCCTACATGGCGATCCTGCCTTGTTTGGTGCATGCGAGCGGGCATCAAAAAAAAATGAAGTGACAAAATAGACTTTTAATTGTGCCGACAAAATTACGCGCCAAAATGTGCCAAAAAGCCCGAAACAGGACATTATGACCCAAATTGGGTACAACAATAAAATCATAAACACAGACATCGAACTGCATATTGGTATGATTTCTTGGTGCATGTTGGCATTTTTTGTGCTGTTAGCAGCAATAGCTATCATACTAGCCATCAGATACTGCAACAAATGCTTCAACAAGCGTGTGGATCGTGGCGTCGACTCCGGCATGTTGCGCCTACAAAAGTCGTACTATAATGTCCTTCGACATTATAGTCAGTCTTGATTGAGCTCCACTCGTGTCATTCATCTCCCTGAACGTTCCACCCTACAAAGGCCCGTTTGCTCATTGACAATTTCACTAAGTAAATACTTAAGTTACGTTCTGTCACGCTCTATTCTGAGAATTTCTAAGTGACAGCGCTACAGTTAACTATTTACTTAGCGATATTCTCAATTGGCGAATTGGCAATAATTCTTCGCGGTAGAAGTCGTCAATCCCCGTTTCGTAGAAGTCGTCGAAGCCGTTTCTGTAACTATTTTTTCAGTATACAATAAAGAATATTCTTATCTTAGCCAGGCAGCCAGCCAGCCAGCCAGCCAGCCAGCCAGCCAGCCAGCCAGCCAGCAGATAATTATGACTGCCCTGTTATGTGGTCGATGGAACAGTGGCATTTCAAATAGTGGCTACGCAAAAAAAATAATATTTAATTTTTTATTAAGTGTAGGTATTATTCAAAAACGTACTGGTTCTTTAATTTAAGTTTAAAGTTATTTACTTATTTACTAATTTATTATTATATATCACTAGTGTAATTTATTTTGTTTCTTTTATTGTCCATTTTATTGTTAATTAATTTTAATTTTAAACAATATGGATGTAATGTCTGAAATAAATATATTGAATTGAATTTATCTTATGCCCTATAGATAGACGTGATTATTACTACATTCATATTAAAAACAAAAATTTTATTCGCCATAAAAACAATGTGTTTACTCAATGAACGTCAAAGCTCTAAGTTTCAGAATTAACAGATTATATGGAAACGCTAGCAAAGATGATCTGTCAGGATCGTTGCAAGTGGCAGTCCCTGGTCTCTGCCTCCCCTTCTAGGATACAGGCGTCAGGTTATGTATGTATATATTATGCTGGCAAAGAAACGGTTCATTCATTCACGGTGTGTTCCTTTACGGCGAGTCGTATCTCTACTATGAACTCACAAATGCACTGAAGTTAGTACGCAAAGTATTTGGGAAATGCCCGGGGTTCAAACCCGAAACCTAACCGTAAACAAAATAACTTTTATTATATTCCCGTTTTCCTAGCTCGCTGTTACAAAACTGTCTGCCAGCTACAAGACACCGCTGCCACGGCGCGTCGCCGGCTTAAGGCGTTTCGGGGTGCTAACTATGCCACCAGTGGAATAAAAATCGTAGCTTGTTTTGTAATACATTTTTTTTAACTAAACATCATACATCTTAAACAGTATGACGTCTATTGTTAGTAGTAGTGAAGCGCCCGTGACCTAGTCGAATCGAGTGATTGGAATCAATCACTTGAATTAAGCAACAGCGCGAGTCAGGCACAGGATGGGTAACCGTCCGGTGACTACCGATGGTGACATTTTTCCGAGCGCTTCTGTGCTTTGCAAGGCACGTTAAGTTTTTGTTGCCAGCTGTCATGTAATTACAGCCGCTAAGCCATGTCAGGGGCCTTATAGGCAGCTTGATAACTTCTGACAGTAAGGCTGGCAACTGTTTCTACAATCCTCCACGAACCCCCGAGGTGGAGTATGGCCTAACCTTCCTGCGATGCAGGAAGAGAATCGTGCTCCAGCAGTGGGGAATACAAGGGTTGATACTAACGACAACTATTGAGAAACTAGTTTCAACCTATGACTTTAATTGATTTCTGTCAAAAACGGCCGTTTTAGCGAAAATCAATTAAAGCCCTAGGATGTCAATACTAATTTCATGGCTATGTTTTTTTAAGTAAGACAGAGATTCATTGAGATAAGACAGACAGTGTGTGTTGTCAGCCTAGAGAATAGCACCAACCCAATTCTTCCCGCGGGTGTCGTAAAAGGCGACTAAGGGACATAAACCGGGGGGTGGGCAGCAGCGCCCCCTGCTGCGTACAATTCCATCAATTCATACAATTCCATCGAACTGCGATCCCCAACCCGCATGCCAAGCGTGGGTGGGCATTACCCCCTATGATAGCTCAACGTGGCGCTTTTTAGGGGAGGGCTATGTCCAGCAGTGGACTAGTATGGCCTGACGATGATCGATACTCGTATCACAGACATTAAGGATCAGTTTCTGAATTGAGGATTTTGGTAGGTAAATAATAAACTGTCGCCCATGAGTCGCCCATTAGCTCAATTGGGAGAGCGCTGGCACGGATAGCCAGGGGTTGCGGGTTCGAATCCCGGCATGGGTGGAATTTTTAGCCTCTAAATAGGTTTTTAAAATTGTCCTTGGCACGGGTTAGTGCATTAATAATAAAAAAATAGTATAAATATGAAACTGCCCTGCTGTTTCTTCAAATTTCTCAGAAAAGAGCGTGTCAGAATGTTACTTAAGTATATACTTAGTGAAATTCTCTATTTAGAAACCGGCCCTATAAATTTTGATTATTCCTTTTTGAAAAAAAAAACGAATTACAAATAACCTATGAATATTTCATTGGTGGCGCTAGTTACCACCCCAAGCGCCTTAAGCCGACGACACCTCGGCTTGTTTAAGTTTACAGCTACCAAACTGCAGTTTGAGAAATTACCTAACTTGCGCATATAAGCACTTTTATGAGAAGAGTTAAAGAGGCTTAATAGCCGCTAGCACATTCTAGAGTCTGACTGCCTCGTTGGTTTAGGGGTATAACGTTTGATTACCATGCCCGAGGTTGTGAGTTTTATTCCCACTGGGGGCCACCAGCTGCCTCCGATAGGCGGCAGTCGTTAAGCCAAGTCAGAGGCATTAGGGTGGCTTGAAAACTTCTGACAGTAAGACCAGAGTGCTCAGTGCGAGTTTTTTAACTACTCGATCGCGTTAACGTAGATTCATATTTCTATGGCATCGAGGAAGCGCCACATAGCGACAAGTATGGAATTCCAAATTGCTGAGTGCGAGTTTTAATGGTTTACGTTGAGAAGTGAACACGTTTACCAGCCAAAACACGAATAAACGCGAGTGCGAGTTGGACTGTGACAGCGTTTTACCAGTTCGAACGGTTAACTTACTCATACTCACTACTCAATGCTCGATTAACGCGGTAGTAAATTTATTCGATTGGATCTATCAAACTCGCACTAAGCACTCAGCTACTAGTCAACTGAGCCCCCGTGGTCGAGTATGGCCTACCTCAGGGAAAAACCCGAGCCTCTCGGTGGGGACATAATGGATTGATGATGATGAAAGTACCCGAAACCTGCGTGCAACGACTAATGAACATTGATGAAGCGAAGGTGATCTATGAGGACCGTGGCAAGTGGCATGCTCTGATCCTGTCTACCCCTCTGAGATATAGATTTGAGTTTATATTATGTTCTACCGAGCAGATAGTGACGCTAAGATATTGCCATTTGTACTGCACACACATGTCAATCAATAAATCAGTTTCTTTATTTGTAAACATAGGTAAATTATACAAGATGTATGGTATGAAAGTTACTCTATCGTCATATGAACATTGATTTTAATTGCTGTTTAATTCTTTTTTGTTTCTTCACGCAGAACTTACGTGTGTCTGTTTTTTTCTGCCTTATTTTAAGTCGCTACGCTGTTGTATCTAGAGCCACTAATAGAATAAAAATCATAAATGCCCTTATAATACTTTTTTTTAAGTGCACATATTAAATGTTAACAACTGTTTTAAAAACCTATTTAGAGGCTAAAAATTCCACCCATGCCGGAACTGATGCCGGTAGTCGCCCATTAGCTCAGTTGGAAAATCGCTGGCACGGTTAGCCATAGGTCGCGGGTGCGAGTCCCGGCATGCGTGGAATTTTTAGCCTCTAAATAAGTTTTTAAAATAATCCTTAGCATGGGTTACTGCATTAAAAAGATTATAATCTTAACAACTGTGATAACTATTTTTTGAATATATAGTCTTAAACCTATGACCAACAATCAGAAAGAAAAGGTAAGAAAGAAAAACATTTATTATACCAACAAGAAATATCACAGAAACAAAAAAAAAAAACATAAATAAATTGACATAATAATTATGAGCACAACAGAAGTAAACGAAACTTTTATCGATTTCTGCTAACAACTAATTTTTGTATTTGGCAAGACGGCTTTAAAGTCCAAGATTCTTGGACCAAGGTTCTTGTCATTAGGTTTTTAGAGAGCTACTATATTTATTAAGAATTATGATTTATTAGCTCAGTTGGAAAGAGCGCTGGCACGGATAGGCAGAGGTCGCGGGCTCGAATCCCGGCATGGGTGGAATTTTTAGCCTCTAAATAGGTTTTAAAAATTGTCCTTAGCATGGGTTAGTGCATTAAAAATAAAAATAGTATAATCATGTGGGTACAGCGTTATCATTCCGATGTAAAAACCTAACTGCAAAGTGGGTACTCGGGGCTGTAAGTGATGCCCTATGTGATCCTAAGTGATGGACAAAGCCCTCCCCTAATGAGCGCCATAGCGCTATCTATCTCCAGCTTGCCGCATCTAGCATCTGCCGCATCTAGCATATTTAATGCACTAACCCATGCTAAGGACAATTTTAAAAACCTATTTAGAGGCTAAAAATTCCACCCATGCCGGGATTCGAGCCCGCGACCTCTGGCTATCCGTGCCAGCGCTCTTTCCAACTGAGCTAATAAATCATAATTGCGGCAAGCTGAAGATAGATAGCGCTAGGCGCTCATTAGGGGAGGGCTTTGTCCAGCAGTGGACTACATAATATAGCCTAAAGAAGAAGAAGAATGATTTCCACTTTTTCCAAAGACGCGTTGTAAAAGAAGATATGATTATTTCATTGGTGGCACTAGTTATCACCGCGTGGTGCCGTACATAATCATCATCAGCCACTTGACTCCCACTGCAGGACATAGGCCTCTCTCTCTGGTTTTCCAAGTTTCAAGGTCTAGTGCCGTCCGCCTCCAGTGACTCCCCGCCATCGTAGCCAGACTGCTTAGTGCGAGTTTGACAGGTCCAATCGAATAACTTTACTACCGCGTTAATCGATAATTGAGTAGTGAGTATGAGTAAGTTAACCGTTCGAACTGGCAAAACGCTGTCACAATACAACTCGCACTTGCGTTTATTCGTATTTTGGCTGGTAAACGTGTTCACTGCTCAACGTAAACCATTACAACTCGCACTCAGCAATTTTAATTTCCATACTTGTCGCTAGATGGCGCTTCCTCGATGCCATAGAAATATGAGTTTTCGTTAACGCGATCGAGTAGTTAAAAAACTCGCACTAAGCACTCAGGTCATCAGACCATCTGGTGGAGGGCCTACCCACGATGCGTCGTCCGTTTTTGTTTTATTCAATTCCTTTTTTAATAGTTGAAAACGTATGAGTGTGTCAAAAAGTACACATAAATTATAATCTATCTATTTGTCTCATGTTATGCCGGATTTGTTGTTATATACGCAAAATAATGCCTGTAAGAAAGAAGGGGAATAGGGGTAATCTGGCTAATGCTGAATGCTTTCTCCGATAACGTGGTTCTTAACCTTGAGTCATGAGGGACCATTTCACCCAATTTCTGTCTTACCAGGGACCATAGTTAGTTCATTAGTATGATATAAGCCTTTTTTATTTATTTATAATAATATTTACCATCATAAAAATTAATAAAAAAATACTTAATTGAAAATGTAAAAATAAAACTAAACCTAAGGCTAATTTAAATAAAATATTTGAGTCAGATCGCTGTCGGCCAAGATTATTTAAAAATAGTAATTATTACATGCATCAAATGAATAAAGATAAATGAATGAATTTTAGACGATCGCGTATATTAACTTTGTAGTGGACGGCTCGCTACCGATTACCAGCGATCAACTGAGCGTCGAAATACAACAAGACGCGTTACTTATCAAAGTGATGCAGTTTGTGCGTAGCGGGTGGCCACGAAAAGTAAGCGATGCCGGGATTAAGCCATATCATCAATGTAGGCTGGAGTTGTCTATTGAGAACGGTTGCTTACTCCGTGGTCACAAAGTAATTATTCCTAAGTCCTTACAGGGAAAGATATTAAAAGAACTGCATTAAATATAAATGGATGAATTTTAGTAAAAAATAGACTAATATATTTATGTGAATTCTAAACATTATGTTTTTTTTCCCCATTACAATTCGTAGTTGCATGTGTAATCAAGATGTCGCTATCTAAGACATGCTTGGCCTAACACAAGCCTTTTGGTTGCTGGGTTGGTATTAGTAATATCTATACCTAAATGTAAATAGATAAAGCAGTTTTTCATCTATCTATAAATGAAACACGCATAATTTTTTGACTAACACTCATTTCATTATTATTTCGCTATAATAGCTTCGTGGACGCCTTGGAATGCTTCCAAAGACCACCAGTGGTTCGCAGACCACTGGTTAAAAACCACTGCTTTAATGGAACGCGAAGCCAATTAGTGCCGATATCTTGCTCAATGGCATCAAAGGAGTACTCGAACGCACGCGATCCAGCATTGGCAATGACAGTTCAAAGCCATTGCTTTAGATGAAGTGATATCTTAAACCAATTACAGTGACAATTCTTTGCGCAGACATTTATAAAAAAAATATATTAATAACTTCCACAGAACACAATCACTTGACCTGGTCCCAAACTAGGGCAAAAAGAGAGAGAGATAAATTGTTATTGCTATATAATTTCTACGCTATTGTAATATGTTTTAAGCACGCGATTCGAGTCGTCGTACTAACCGTGCTGCGGTCCCCACTGCTGGAGTATGGGTCTCTTGCGACGCAGGAAGGTTAGGCCATACTCCACCACGAGCGGGTTGGGCGAGCATTGTAAGTCAATGGCGGACTATAATGTCAGAAGTTATCAAGCTGCCCAAAAAGGCTGTCATGTAATGCCACGTAATGGCTCCAACGGTTTAACGTGCCTTGCGAAGCACAGAAGTCACGGAACGGTCACACATCCTGCACCTGACCAAGCCTGTCGTTGCTTAACTCAGTGATAGATTTACTGGGTTCAACTACGCGAGCGCTACGCGCGGGTGCGTAATAAAGTTCATACTTGCTTTCTTTTTGAAATGACCTGTGCGTTGAGTGAATCGAATATTTATCAGCCTGTCATATATTGCAAGATGACGTCTTAAATCGGGCAGTTAGAGGGTTAGCGAAGTTTTGTTGGCTTTATGATAAAGATTACATGTTTAAATCCGTGACCCAAGTTACTATTTTTACAACCATAACATACTGCATCATATAGAGATGCATATTATCAAAGAAAAATAGTAATTTTCTTTGTCTTATTTTGTTTTATTTATAACACAATGCTCAGTTAACTGTCGCTCAAGTTTAGTTAACGATTTTTTTGCAACTTAATATAATCCATTTGTCTTCACGATTACAATATTAGTTTGGTTATAAAAGGGTCAAGTCTTGGTTATGTTTATGCATTCGTTGTTTATTAAAATTCTTAGTACATAAGAATTGTAATTAAAAAGAATCGCAAATTTTAATTTCGATTTAGCAATTTTTGATTCATTGCAATATTTACAAAAGGCTGGTTGCAAGACTGTTTATTTTTTAAATTACAATCATCACGTGTACGTTTTCGCTCGCTGTACCGGGCTAGAAATTTTTTTGCTCGCTAACCTCTCTAGACCTTTCTATTCTGGGACATAAGTGTCACTAGTGTAAGTAAGAGGAAACGTTTTTAGAGCTGCGCTAAATATTTTATTGTTTTCGGAACACAAAACACCCACGCTGTGCCCACACTAGTCAACACGTGAATTTGTCTTACCGACCTCCAAATAGCGCTAGGAGTGAACTGAAAAATATCTAAAGTTTGCCTACAGTTTACCACTAGAAATGTTAACTTTTCACTCAATGAAACTTTAACGTTCTATAGCTAAAGTTTGGAACAGAAAAGGTCAAATAACTATCTACCGAAAAGGTGCATTTTGTTGACGCTGGTTCCTTAAGAATTTTTGAACAGGATGTTAAGAGGGTAAGATAAGATAAGATAAGAATATTCTTTATTGTACACACCAGAAAATAATTACAGAGACAACAGTTACAAAAGAAGAGGTACAATTGGCGGCCTTATTGCTGATAGCAATTTCTTCCAGGCAACCTTAAATCGTAGAGGGTAAGAGACCTACACACTACCCTTAAGAGGGTAGTGTGTAGGGAGTCTTCATATATCTTTTATAGTATTTATATGCACCTAGCATATAAGAAAACTTTAATTCGTAAAACCAAAATCATCTGCCAACAAACTGTTATGCAGTTTGGCAGAAACTAACTTCTGTAATTTTTTGTAAAATACAAAATAAACGACTTCCAAAAACACAGTTGCTAAAAAAGTAGCGTATTAAAGGGACGTTTAGCGTGCGGGATGTGGGCTATTACAAACTCGTGCTTTTTTTTTACCTTTCCCGCACTCGTGCGTTTTCTTTCCCAACTGTCAAAATAATGTCTATTAAAAAGAAAAACCACCCATCTTTTGGTTTTTCTTTAATGAACCAGTTTTAACTAAAAAAAAATCATAGAAGTTTTTATGAGCTACTAATTTGTTTCAATATCAGATTTAATGATTTGATTGAATGATTTAAGTTAGGTTTCATTTCATTTCATCTCATTAAATTTCATTTTCATTTCATATCAATAAAAATATACTACTGAAGACTTGGCTGTATGGGCATAGTTACCTTTGCCTAATAGAATGGGTGAAGAAATAAAATCTCTGCTTATATTTTTTTACGGTTGGCGCCATTTTCCAAATAATTTTTCTTTATTAAATTGCTTATTTTTTCGCAACGTATTAAAAATAGTCGTTCAGTACACGTGCGGAACCGTCATTGCAACTTGTTCCGGCTGACAACCCTCGCCTTCGGCTGCGCCTCGGCTCGGGTAGACAGTGTCGGAACTCTTTGCAATGACAGCCTTTCCGCACTTGTAATGAAATATACTATTTTGCAATACTTTGTAAATTTAATTATCAATTACACCGTCAATAGTATCACATTAGTTTGATTTAAGAAATCATTTAGTTTTTTTTCTGGCTGGGTCTGTATATCTATCTATCTATATGTCAACTACCAGTTGGTTTATAGGTAGGTTGGTATCATTAGTTGAACGCTGGGCTCACTTTCGAGAGGTGTTAAGTTCGAATCCCGCGGAATGGACTGATTTTTTTTTCAAAGTTACGTACATTTGTGACATTTTAGTAGCAATATCGTAGCTGGAAGAAAAAAGATAGATAGAGAACACTTTGCTGTACATAAAAAAGGAAATTACATGGATATTTCTTACTATTTATTACTAAGCTCGCATTTGTACAAATTGATTTTTCAATTTAATTCAATTGAAAGAAAACATCGTTAGGAAACCGGAGTGTCTGAGGCGTTAACATACTTCAGTGTTACGGACAATGGATCAAATATGAGGCTAAGGGATGCGGTTGTAGCGTGCTATGCAACTGGTACAGTTTAAATAAGTAATTTTCACACAGCACAATATGATCTAGTTCCAAACTAGCATACTCTATGATATAATTACCGATTTTTATTGATATCCAATCAAGAATATCACAAATATGGTAACACACCTACTTTGAACATTGTTCTAGATGATACAAAATGTTTACGAAGCATTTCTCGTAGCACATTCGTAGCACTTATGGTAGCAAATTTGTAGCAAAGGCGTAGCTAAGTCGTAGCAAATTCGTAGCAGAGCTCCCAGCACTACTGGTAGTACTTCAACGCAGCGAACCAAGATTGGTTTAATCTTTGCTTTATTAGACTAATATAACAAAGGAAAGAACGAACCTTCAACAAAGACCTCTAAGCCTATACAGAGCAGAGGCTTAGCAGGAATACCTTATTCCTGCTAAGCCTCTATGGCTCTATGGCCTATTCTATAGAATGTGATTTTCCTCCCAATGAAAGTAAAGCAAGATTTACTGTCTTTTTTATAAGCCACACTCCTCAGAGGCAGTTTAGTATTGGTAAAAAGGTATTGTCTCTATTGTCTCTCCTCCATTGTCTATGGTAAAAAGAAAGATGAAACAGATCGTTAAAACTATATCTGAATAGGGTTTTAGAAGCATCGTGTTTTTATAAAATCGTGTTATTTATCTTTCTATGGTTTCCTGGAAGAAATTGCTTTTAGTAATAAGGCCTCCAATTATACAATTTTTTTTATATATTTCTGTTACGTTAATTTCTGTGTACTATCTATCTTTTTATAAATAACACGGTTCTAAACAAGCACCATGTTATTTATAGAAACACGTGAATTTTAAATGGTTTGATCGATTTTTACGGTTAGGTATTTAAATTGCTTTGTTTTCTGATTCAATTAATCAACATCCAATTAATCAAACTAATTTTCTTTGCACAACAAATTTCATCTCTCTGTTTGAATTCACTTTCTTGTGATTTCGTCGGATTAGATTGAAAATTGCTTTAGTATTTTGTACGAGTAGATTGAAGTGGTTGAACTCCGAAGCTGCAGTTCACCTCTCAAAAACATTTCAAAAAGTGCCCGTGACTTTTCAGCTTGTAATATTTTTCGGTCTAGACCGGCGACATTATTGTGAAATATCGAGGCCATAACCGGTGCTCGCCGTTGCCTTGTTTTACCACTTTTTGTGCATATCGTGAAAATAGTGAAAATACGTTGTAAATTTTTAACCCGTTGTGGAGTCGAATGATGTACCTATTTTTATGGTATCTTCTCTCCTGAGCACTGCAGGCAAACTGACAACTGGATTTTTTAAAGGGTAGGCAGGGACTAGGGTTGGCCATGAGCACTGCAGACAACCTCACACCTGGATTTTTGAAGGGTAGACAGGGACTAGAGTTGGCCACTTTCCGTGCTCCCGACAAACCTCGGATGGAGCACAAATTTTATTTAAATAAATTCTATCTTACTTGATTTTTGTCGGGAGAGTCCGACAAAGAATATTGACCATTTTGTTTGAGCATCAGGCTAAACGTGAACAGAATATCAGTAAAAAGATAACTTGGTCAATAATTCTTATTTATTTTTAAACAAATAATTTTGCTTTCATCGTTGTAACCATGGAACGTAAAAATAAAAAAAATATTTTGCTGGATCGACATTTTTGTTGAGATAAAAGACGCCATTGGCCTCCATTTTTAAAAGTTTTAAGTTTTTTTTAGGTACGTACATGTTTTTAAACTAAAAAAATGTGACTGACATAATCACAAAAAACGTTTTTAAAATATGATTACCTATCCTATATTATCACAAGCCAAGTCGTTAAAAGATGAAAACAGTTAAAGAACATATTCATGCCGCACGAAGAGGAAGGGAATAGACAAAACAGTTTGTGATTGACACTATTGACAGCTATTTTTTTTTGTTGCCAGAAAAAAAGTAATCGATTTCCGATTCGATTCTTGTCGTATTTCTTTTCATTTGCTCGTGAGGGGTTTGTGAGAAGCTAAAGATATTAATTGATACACTTTTGCCTATTTATTTATTCCAAACAAAACATTGTTTACAAAACACACCTAATTGTTTACAAAACACACTAAAAAGAACATAACATGAATCATGATATGAATTATTTCCCAATCGATAATAAATTAATAATTAGTACTGGCAACACAAAAGCCGAAAGTGGCAAAAAAAGACAGGAAGAAAACTTATTAAATTGATTGTTTTTATCGTTTAAATGGTTACTCCGAAAATATAAAAAATATTCGTGTTTTATTAATAATGACCATTTATTACTTTGTATCATTATGAACATGCTGTTCACGCATAGCCGAAAGTGGTCAATGTCCTTTAGCTCTGATTCGTACTTAGGTATTAACATAACACAACACAGCACAGCACAGCACAGCACAGCACAGAACAGCGCAGCGCAGCGCAGCGCAGCGCAGCGCAGCGCAGCGCAGCACAGCACAGCACAGCACAGCACAGCACAGCACAGCACAGCACAGCACAGCACAGCACAGCACAGCACAGCACAGCACAGCACAGCACAGCACAGCACAGCACAGCACAGCACAGCACAGCACAGCACAGCACAGCACAGCACAGCACAGCACAGCACAGCACAGCACAGCACAGCACAGCACAGCACTGCACAGCACAGCACAGCACAGCACAGCACAGCACAGCACAGCACAGCACAGCACAGCACAGCACAGCACAGCACAGCACAGCACAGCACAGCACAGCACAGCACAGCACAACATGAACATACATTACTTCTGGCTCCACACTAGAATACTCTGTGTCGTGGGAACCATACGACATCACAAATATGCAAACATCCAATACCTGAGGTTTTTTGTCCCCAGCCGGAATTTGAACCCGGGGCCTCTCGCATGGTAGGCAGATGCACTACCGCTGCGCCACAGAGGTCGTCAGAGGAGGTATTAGCCTATATAAACTTACACAAGCTCTGCAGTATCATAAATGCTAAACGACCCTGTTTATTCAAAGCACCGTCCATTGCGCAGGGCGTTCAGCTCGCCGTCCATTGCGCGTGGAGTTCATCTCGCCGTTCCCGGTCGGTTGAGCGGAATGTTTCCTGCGAGAGCGATAGCGTTGCACTTGCTCCGTATATTATTATTATTAGTACTTTATTGCACAATAAAAACGTACAATGCGGCGAACTTAATCCCATAAGCATTTTTTTTTACCAGTCAACCGCAGGAGGTAGACGAAAAAGTTGGCAGGCGTGAAAAAAAAAGGAAAAAAAAAATTGTGTAGTAATTTGGTGTAATTAAATAAACTTAAACATAAAGTATAATGTCTGTACTTCTGTTTGTAGCGTAATGTAGCCTTTATTGTCTCACTGGTAGAGCACAGGTTTTCTCTCAGAGAGAGAGAGAATTTGATTAAACATTACGCATAGCCATCGCGTAATGACGATTCAATTAATCCGTCGTTTCATTTGTTATTTCAACACCTCCTTAACACCGCTTTTACAATTTTAACCCCTCAGGTGAAATCAAACGCAGTTAACTAGTGGAACTGCTACTACAAATGTACGTTACTTAGATAACAAAGACACTTGGTACATACCCACAATATACCAAACAATAACACTCTGAGGTTCGAACCTACGACCTCCTGTGTGGCAACCGATCTGACGGCCGCGCTACTAATAAACGTAACTGGACTTCAACATAATAGCTCTCGCTGCAGAGCTGAGCCTTTTCTTGCGACAACCTCAGAAAATGAGTAAGGTAAAGCGGAATATACGTTAAGGAATAACGAATTTATATAGGCACGTTAAGCCGTTGGTGCCGGCTGTCATTTAATGGCAGTCGTTAAGCCATGTCAGAGGCCTTATGGGCGGCTTGATAACTTCTTGCAGTAAGGCCCGCCACTGTCTTACAATCCTCCACCAACCCGGACTTGGCCCCCGTGGTGGAGTATGGCCTAACCTTCCTGCGATGCAGGAAGAGACCCGTGCCCCAGCAGTGGGGACAGATAAGGGTTGATAAGGAAAGCGGAATATTATAATGGCGGCTGTACACACTCGCCTAAGACACAGCATATTTATCTTACATTGCGAGTTTCACAGGACGATCCTATAGTGCTTATTGTATGAAACCTGCAACGAGTTATAAATTCTTTGGCTCTAGGGCGAGCGTTTTGAGCCGCCATTAGGCTTAGTTAAACAAAAGATTAATCAAATAATAGTCCCTTTAGTTGACCTCTAACACTGAAAACTTAGTTCCTTATAATTTTACTATGCTTTTCACAGTTAAGTTGCACCCAGGGGAAGTTTATTTGCCCCTTTTTCCCTTAACTTTTAAGTGTTCATGTTTATTGATACTTTGGGACATTGTTTTTTTTCATGACCATTCTGAACGCAAAATTGATACAGAAACAGCAGATATTGAAAATAAGATACGTTAACGATCC
The DNA here is from genome assembly GCA_934045075.1 of Yponomeuta sedellus. Classification (NCBI taxonomy): domain Eukaryota; kingdom Metazoa; phylum Arthropoda; class Insecta; order Lepidoptera; family Yponomeutidae; genus Yponomeuta; species Yponomeuta sedellus. The sequence continues at coordinate 4,858,427 of OW203734.1, forward strand.
TTGTATGTCCCCACTGCTGGGGCACGGGTCTCTTCCTGCATCGCAGGAAGGTAAGGCCATACTCTACCACGGGGGCCAAGTCCGGGTTGGTGGAGGATTGTAAGACAGTGGCGGGCCTTACTGTCAGAAGTTATCAAGCTGCCCATAAGGCCTCTGACATGACTTAACAACTGACATCGATATAACAGACGGCAGCAACGGCTTAACGTGCCTTGCGAAGCACGGAAGCGCTCGGAAAAATGCCACTAGCGGTCACAGGACGGTCACCCATCCCGTACCTGACCACGTTTGTTGGTGCATAACTCAAGTGATTGATTTCAATTTAAGATACAATTGGCATTCATTGTAATAAATGTCTAATGACTTTTTCGAGTTATATTATTTTTAAGGGACAAATGTCCTTCATTGGAAGCGTAGACGCAAAATATTGATTTTGCGTCTACGCTTTCAATTTGCGTGAGGGAGAATTGGAGAATCGAGAACCTGCCGTCGTAACGCTTCGCACTAACATAATATATCGCACCCTCAGAACGAAAGAGGCCAAAGCCAAAAAATAGTGAAATTGAGTTACAATCATAGAGTCATAAAAAGGTATGCCGTGGACGGAAGATTCGCTATGCTCTTTTTTTACAATAAGTGCCTTTGTTTTACTATTCATCGGATAGAGCATACCTTTTTATGTCTCTCTATGATTGTTAGCTCAATTTTTTGAGATTTTTTGAGTATTTAAACTATTTTTTGACTTAGGCCTCTTTCGTTCTGAGGGTGCGATATATTAACTCATCATTATCAGCCTACCGCTGTTCGCTAGCGAATAGGGTGTGGGGTTCTTGCGGGTATAATAATAAAATGTCTGACAGCGGTGGTAGCTCAGTGGGTAGAACCATAGACTGGCAAGCGAGAGCCCCAGGTTCGATCCCGAGTGCGGGCATGTACCAATGACTTTGTTTAATTTCAAAGTTACGTACATTTGCGAATTTGCAGTCGCAATACCACACGCTAACTGTGAAGGAAAACATCGTGAGGAAACCCGCGGCTTGGTTGGCTCCACACGTATTGACTAGTCTTTCCTGTGGGCTAGGCCGACTAAGCTGTCAGGATGGTATAGGTGCTGGGCAAGCCTACACCATCTATAAAACCATGACCCAAGCACTACAGCGTCGGAGTGGTCCCTTCACCCATCTAGTGTGAGTGAAGATGCCACTGGACGCTGTATAAATCATCTCATTAATTAGATGCAAAAAGGCCAATATTATTATAATAATAAAAGGTTTACTACTTCCAAAACAACGTATTTATTACTAAACCGTGGAATATCGTCGTTCATATTGCAAAATGTACTATTTAAAAACCTATTTAGAGGCTAAAAATTTCACCCATGCCGGGATTCGAACCCGCAACCTCTGGCAGAGCGCTGGCACGGATAGCCAGAGGTTGCGGGTTCGAATCCCGGCATGGGTGAAATTTTTAGCCTCTAAATAGGTTTTTAAATTTGTCCTCAGCACGGGTTAGTGCATTAAAAATAAAAATAGTATAATCATGTGGGTACAGTGATATCGTTCCAATGTAAAACCTAACTGCAAAGTAGGTAGTCGGGGCTGTAAGTGATGCAATTTGCTTAAGCCAGATGTCGCTGCCTGTACGTAATACAGAGAATAGTGTAAAGAGGTTCGAAATTTCACTGATGCCGGTGAGTCGCCCATTGGCTCAATTGGTATAGCGCTGGCACGGATAGCTAGAGGTTGCGGGTTCAAATCCCGGCATGGGTGAAATTTTTAGCCTCTAAATAGGTTTTTAAATTAGTCCTTAGCACGGGTTAGTGCATTAAAAATAAAAATTGTATAAAATGTACTATGTAAAAAAAATGTTTTTTTACCAAATTTGTATGAAAATTTAAAAGAATACATAGAAAGCAAGACATCATAATCCTTACCTACTCAGTTTGAGATAAAATGTCTTACACTTACATTCAGAATCAAGTTTTCCTTCAGTTTAGATGAACAAACAAAAGTCATGTTTTTTGACATATGCCATTTTGCAATATGGACGACCATATAGGTAAAGACGGCTGTATTGTACCAAGAGTATAATTTTATCAAAATCCAAGAAAAATCTAGAGTGGGTCAGTGGGTAATATTACAAATTGTGAGGTTATAAATGATATAGAACAGAATGAAAGGAAATACCAAAAAAATTTACATAATTACACGTGGTAGCATCATAGTGATCCGCCCCGCTAGACCAAAAAGCATGAAAATAACTCAATTCCATAAATATAATAATTCCTCGAACAAAACTCTCGTCAGCACTACACATTACTAACATCATTATTTCTTACTCGAATTTTTATCGGACTTTTCCGACGGTCAGTAATTCCAGCTAGTTAGGTCTGGGATTTCCGCACTCAGCCTTATAGTTGGCCCATTGTATTGAGGTATGTTACTACTTCAGAGACTAGGGTTTCCTCGTGATGTTTTCCTTCAATTAGTAAGAGATATTGCTACTATAACTTCACAAATATACATAACTTAGAAAACAAAGTCATTGGCACATCGTTACCGTAACTCAGGGTTGGGACCAGGATAATAACAAGGGAAACCTTTGGATGAAGTGGATTGCATGAAGAATATAGTCGGTAGATGCATATATTTACATAAATAATGAATTCGAAAATATATTAATACCACGTAGCGAAAGATTTCGAGAATGTACTCCAATACATAAATAATGTGTGCAACAGTATTTGTTATCGTACTTTTTCGAAACCGCTTCACCGGTTTTTTTGGTTTTTTTTTGTACGTTTGTAGGTCTGTAAATTTAATTTGCAATACCAACTGTACAATTGTTAACTGTACAAAACATAATTTAAAAGTTATAGCAATAGGTCGTAATTAATATGGCAAAACAGTGTTTGCAATACAATACTTTGAAATGAAATGAAAAGGTTCCATTAAAAGTAGAAAAAACCTAATCTAACACTTTTTCACTTTTACAGTAACTTAATTTTTGGCATTTTTGTGATACTGAATAACGCAGTATTTTTTTGGAATTTTGCTTAAGTTTTTATATGTTTTCTGCGCTATAAAAGCAATGCCACTTCAGTCTTAGCTAATGGGGAACTTATGTTTCCCATTTAGTACTCTTTTATCCATCTATAGTTCACAGTATTTCAAGCATTATTCAGCTGCATTGGAGCTAGAGTACGCCAACGATAAGTGGTGTGTGAAAGTCATTATTATTATATTCTTTTTTTAATGCACTAACCCGTGCTGAGGACAATGTTTAAAAACCTATTTAGAGGCTAAAAATTCCACCCATGCCGGGACAAGAACCCGCGACTTCTGGCTATCCGTGCCAGCGCTCTCCCAACTAAGCCAATGGGCGACTACCCGGCATCCGTGAAATTTTGCACCTCTTTACAATACTCTCTGTATTACGTACAGGCAGCAACACCTGGCTGAAGTAATTTGCATCATTTGCAGCCCCGAGTACCTACCTTGCAGTTAGGTTTTACATCGGAATGATATCGCTGTACCCACATGTTTATATTCTTTTTTTAATGCACTAACCCTTGCTGAGGATTATTAGTATTGTTATTTTAACTAAAGTCCGTCACACAAATTAATTACCTGAGATTAAGGTTCATTAATTAACTAAGGTTTATCTCTTGACACAATCAAATAATCCACAAATTGAGGGCGCGATCTTTCAGCAGAGCCACAAACTACTTTGGTAACAAACCTTGTAGGTACTCAAGAAATTGGCATTGAGACAAAAGGGTCAAACCGCAAAGCCAAACGCGTCCAGTTTACCTAGGACTCACTAAGGTGGATATTCGCCTGAAACGCGGGCTCAAGTACAGGACTGGAGTAGGCACTCGTATGAAGACGTCTGTGAAGTAAAGTGACACTTGTTTCACGCCACGTCTAGAGAGCGCTAGATGAGCTATGGGTAAATGGCCACGTGAGAGGAACCAAAGAGTTTCTTAAGTGTCTTTTGTTGTTTGAAATTTTGCTGTTTTTGTGAAATATTGATAATGGCTGAGGACGAGAAGGTCACTGTGTGGTGTCGGCCTAGAGAATAGCACCAACCCAAATTCTTCCCGCGGGGGTCGTAAAAGGCGACTAAGGGACACAAACCGGGGGGTGGGCAGCAGCGCCCCCTGTAGTACAATTCTACTAAACTGCGATCCCCAACCCGCATGCCCAGCGTGGGGATTATGGGCATTACCCTCCCACCCAATTATGGCACAACCTTGCGCTATGGCGCTCATTGGGGGAGGGCTATGTCCAGCAGTGAACTAATATAGCCTGAAGAAGAAGAAGAGGACAAAAGGTGGAATCTGGCGTGCTTGATTACCAGTGTACGCATAGTATCTACCAGTGGACGCATAGTTTTATTTATTTGGGAAGCAAACGGTACAATAATCACGATTTTTTTAATATTAAGGAAACACAGTGAAGAAAAAGATCGTGAGTAAACCTGAGTATCTGAGGTGTTCAAATACCTCAGCCCTTGAGATCACCTTCGCTTCATCAATGTTCGTAAGTCGTTGCATGCACGCACGCCGGTTCCGGGTACTTTTTATCTTTCCCTTTGCTAATACATCCCTTATTTGGTCGATGTAAGTCCGTCTGGGACGTCCCTTATCAGCCCTTCCACTCACATTCGCAATATATATTTGTTTCGTCACTCTTTCCTTTCTCAATTCTAGTCACTACATCCTCTTTCAGTCCACAACGTTCTCTAATCAGACTATTGCGTATCCTGTCATTCAAAGTAAAACTACACATACTTCTCAAGGACCTCATCTCTACTGCATTAATTCTACTTTCTTGCTTCTTTTGCCACACCCATTATTATTATTATTATTAAATTCTTTATTGTACCTGTAAAGGTTGTACAATTGGCGGGCTTAATACTAAATAATATTTTATTCCAGCCAACCAACAGGTGACGTGGAGAAGGCGGGGGTCGTCTCAAACAGTGAGGTGATATTTTATTGTCAAATAATAAGATAGACAGATGGATAGAATATTCTTTACATATTAAGATTTGCATATTAAATCTTTTGTTGTCATAGAAAAAAAAGTGGCCTATAAGGTGTCGAATAGACAACAGTAAAGTGAATGACCCTTAAAAGTGCTTCAAACATCCAATCCAGTGCCGCGATTCGAGGAACTACGACTCATTGTTTACTACAGAAGTTCTATATGCGTTGCGTTGCCGAGTTTTCTCTGCTGTAACCCAATCTGTGAGTTAATCGACTTTCTTATGTCCATCAAATTATCATTGATGGCAGTGAATTATAGTTCTATGGATTGCTGTCCAACTTGCCACGAAACATTGCTCTTTGTAATCCTAACACCATAAAAACTTAAAACAGAGTTAAAATACATAGATAGAAAACACTTTCTTTGACAACCGTAAAAACAAAAGAACTACAAATAACAAAAAGAACTACGAACCTATTTAGAGGCTTTGGACTCATTCATTCGCCCATTAGCTCAGTTGGAAAGAGCGCTGGCACGGATAGCCCGAGGTCGCGGGTTCGAATCCCGGCATGGGTAGAATTTTAGCCTCTAAATAGGTTTTTAAAAACTGTCCTTAACACGGGTTAGTGCATTAAAAAGAATACAACTACAATTATGATTTCTTAAATCTCAGAAAAATTTAAATTTCCGGTGAGTTTATTAATTACCTTTTATTAGGAAATATTAAGGAAGCGCTCGTGGTCTAGTTGAACCGAGTGATTAGAATCAATCACTTGAGTTAAGCAACAACAGGCGCGGTCAGGTGCATGATGGATGACCGTCCCATGACTGCCACTAGTGGCATTTTTTCCGAGCGCTTCCGTGATTTGCAAGGCACGTCAAGCCGTTGGTGCCGGCTGTCATGTAATGTCAGTCGTTAAGCCATGTCAGAGGCCTTATGGGCGGCTTCATAACTTTTGACAGTAAGGCCCGCCACTGTCTTACATATTTCAACGGAAAGAATTTACATTCTGTTTGCTGAATATACCTAAAATAACAATGAAACATGGAAGTGAAAGCCGCTGCTTTCTGATCGTAGTGTAGTGGAGAAAAAGGCAAAAATAAAACTCCACTCTGAAATTAGGTAGCGTACGGCCTTTTCTCAAACCTACAAAATTTACACAACAATGTCATAAAAATCGTTTTGGAGGAGTTCGTTGATAGACAGTGAGCAGAATTTTATATATTTGATAATTTGAGTGTATTTTCATATGTGTGATGACTGATGACATAGCTAGATTGTTACGGCACAGGAATATCTTATCAGTATGTGGGATCAGTACGTGAAGTGAAGTTTTTTTTTTGTTATATATTAAACGGGTCTAATCGCGATTATTTATTAGGTAAAACGTAATAACCTTATTTCCCGATGTTTCCACAGCGTTACAGTTGCCGCGGTCTCGGGAAGACTGAAGTGGCGAGTACAGTCTATTTATTTTTACTAGTCCAATTTAGTAAACAAGATTCTAACCTTAAAATTGAGATTAGATGCCTAAACTAGACATTTTCTCGCAAATTCATGAACTTTCATGAACTTTGTTTATAAAATTGGCAGCGTGTTATCTAAAAGAGTGTTCCAAGTTACTTAATTTATGGAAATATGGCAGTTTTGGACTAAAAAGTCACAGTTTAAAGGTAGGATCTTGTTTACTAAATTGGACAAGTAAGAATAAATAGACTGTAGTCAATTATTGTGGGTACAGTCACTTTCAATTTTTCGCAGCTGGCCGATACGCAACACATACTACGCCTTACTATGTATAGGTATCGCGAACCATTAAGAAATACTATGTTTTTTTATTAATAAGTTTAATGGGAAATAGTAGCTTTTATCACCGGCAGCATAACATAATTATATCATATAATATATCAAACAAACTAAAGGATCAATTTCAAATTCAAAAAAAATACCAACACAGAATTTTGATGAAAACATCCCGGTAATTTCTTATGAAAATCTATTAGGGGTAGAGAGTAAAGAATCCTTTTGTTACATAAAGGTAACGATTTTATTTAAACATCCCAGCCCGGTCTTTATGCTGACAAAAATGGATATTGCCCTTTGTCTCTATAGTACCTACAGTCAACACAGCAATACTTTTACATTTGTTTTTTTCACGTCTCAACTGTATCCGCGGTTTCGCTTGCGTAGAATTGCAGCTTTATTAAGTGCATCATATCCTATACCAATATTTCAAATTCCATACTACAGCAAACTTAACGATTCCGACGATTTTCACATGTCAATTCAAATAGCTTTTACTATGAGCAAATAATGTGAAGAAAAAGAAAATGGGAGCTGTAATTAAAGTATACAAAAATAATTTTATCATACTAAAAAAGAAACGATACGATCTGCGAAAAACTGTCGGCAGATGCTGGATGCGGCAAGCTGAAGAAAGGACGCTACGGCGCTCATTAGGGGAGGTCTATGTACAGCAGTGGACTACATAATATAGCTTAAAGAAGAAAAAAGAAACACTAATTGATTAACTAAAGCACCCCAACACCCTGGCAGCATTGCCAAGCTGCACCACCAAAGAGATCCTTTGACTAAGGTACGCACCAGAGAGGCAGTCAAGCCAACGGTCCCTCAATTGGCACCGCAGCTCGCTAACAATGACCTTGGCCTGAGCCTCCCAAACCCAAATAGTCTCTCGAATCGACAATCAAAATTACAGTGTTCCATACATAGGTAAATGTGGATAAATACGTCAGAATGCCTCAAACTGCCATCGCCACATTGTGTCCAAAGTTCCTAAAAAAATCCGGTCAGAATCAATCACTCAAATTTGTACTGGCATTTTTGCCTAACTTCGTGAAAAACTTCGAAGTAAAAAAACTTTCGCGTAACATTACTGGGATTAACTGGGGCCTGTACTAACCGCACTAGACCGTCCCACTGGAAAACCCAATAAGGTATGTTTTCGTTTACTTCAAAGAGACTGGAACATCTCTCGGGGCGGTCCTAGCACAGGAGCAGCCCAGATTTTCGCCCCCGATTAAGTTCCTAACGAAATTTAGGACGCTGATTGACAAAAACAGTCTTTCGAATTGGATTTCAGCCCTCGATGGATTCTTAAATTAAATTGTGAACAATGCTTATTACAGAGAAGACGCAGAAAAGTCGATTTACGTTTTGTCTTACCTACTGACGTAGCGATTACCTACTCGCTTGGGTTCCAGTTTGGGGGTAGGCGCGATCAATTCATGTATTCGATATACTCGTATATCTATTTTCACAAATTGTCGATTGTCAATTGTTTTAAGTTTAAGAACTCCTTGCACTCAACACAATAACTGACCGTGCTCACCAGTTCAGTTGACGGTGGCAGCCGGTACCATTAATGTATGGCACGGCACGTGTTCTTGAGTGGAGACCGCGACTTGGCAAACGTAGTGTAGGACGCCCTCCGACCAGATGGGATGACGATCTGCGAAAAACTGCAGGCAGATGGTGATGTGTTAGGGGAGGGCTATGTCGAGCAGTGGACTACGTAATGTGGCCTGAAAAAGAAGAAGATGGTGGAAGATGAAGCTGAAGACAGGGCGCTATGGCGCTCATTAGGGGAGGGCTATGTCCAGCAGTGGACAAGTGTAGCCTGCTAAATATGTTTTTAAATAAGTGTAGCCTGACAACGACGACCAAGACGGCACGTTAAAAGCAAAGCACTTTAAAGGAAAAATAGACATAGAGTGTAAACAAACCTACATAGGAATAATACTAAAGGACTCTCCCTTTAAACCCCATCGGGTGCGGAACCCTAAGATGCCATTAACTAAAAAAATTATGACATAACAAGGTTACGCATGTATCTTGGACGTGTAGCCAGAGATAAGGTGTTTCACTTTCCACGATCCTTACAAATCTCTTTTACTTCATCAACATTTATTAGATTAAATTAAATTAGATTAGATTAAATTAGAGCACTTTATTGTTTTTATTTGTTGTGTGGTGACGGCCTAGAGAATAGCACCAACCCAAATTCTTTCCGGGGGTGTCGTAAAAGGCGACTAAGCGATACAAACCGGGGGTGTGCAGCAGCGCCTCCTGCAGTACAATTCCACCAAACTGCGATCCCCAACCCTCATGCCCAGCGTGGGGATTATGGGCATTACCGGGGGGTAATGAGCGCCATAGCGCAAGGTTATGCCATTATTGGGGAATGATGGCACAACCTTGCGCTATGGCGAACATTAGGGGAGGGCTATATCCAGCAGTGGACTAATATATAGCCAGAAGAAGAAGAAGATTATTTTTTTTTATTTATTAGCTGCTTTCAGTGTAAATAAACGCAGCTCAAATGCTGGGTTAATTAGATGTAAGTATAGATAGATAAAATCATTTATTGGCATTTATGCACCCGATATCAACCCTTGTATGTCCCCACTGCAGGGGCATGGGTCTCTTCCTACATCGCAGGAAGGTTAGGCCGTACTCCACCACGGGGGCCTAGTCCAGGTTGGTGGAGGTTGGTGGAGGACTAGCGGTAGTGGGGTGCGATGCCAGATTACCTTCCCGTGTGCCCTTCCGCTTCCGTTCCTACTGATTCATTTTTGGACCAGTAGGAAGGGTAAGTGGCAAGGGCCGGTGCACCCTGGGCGCTGGTCAGTAACTTCTCTTTATGGGATCTTGCTGGCCAGCGGCGAAAAATCTGGCGGGAGGGGTCGCGTGGGCCCTGTTTCACTTTGTGGAGCGGGACCCAGGCGACCAACCGAATGAAGGACCGACTGGGGGGGGCGCCGCTGCGCGGAAGCGCGCGCGCCTCGTACCAGTCGGACCAGAGTGGCCGCCGGGACGCGGAGGGTCGGGGGACTCTCCGCGTCCATCACGGCGGGCCGGAAGGCGCCCTTGCGTGTTCCGAGGGTGCCTTCTGGCACGGAGGGGGCCCGCGCGGTCGCTCACCGCCTTCTCTGCTTTCAGAGAAGTGCTGGTGGGCGACGTGACGGGCCTCACGTGTGGGGCGTGTGGGGACCGGGCCTTGGGCCCCCACGCGCCTCAACGAGGAGGTGCGCCGCCCTCCCCGTCTCATCGACCGGGTTGCGATGGGATGGAGGGGGCGGCGCGTTGGGGCGTATGGGGGCCAAGATCATACGCACTTGGCCCCTATGCGCTCCAACGAAGAGATGCGGCGTTTTCTAGCCCCGTCGTCGAGCACCGACGGGGCAGAAGCGCCGCCGAAGGAGTGCCCGAAAGGGCGCCCGCAGACGGGGTCGCGGAAGTGTGCGCAAGCGTTCCCGTGGCCCCGTCCTTTGCGGTGCGGAGGAACACCCCAGGAGTTTTAGTCGGTATACCGCCCTTTTCAGGGCGGGGAGTCTGACATAACCACTGTGCTCCCCCGAGCCGGTGGTACCCGTAATTGGGGTTTCTCCTGGGTGAAAAAAAAAAAAAAAAAAAGGACTAGCGGTAGTCGGGGTGCGATGCCAGATTACCTTCCCGTGTGCCCTTCCGCTTCCGTTCCTACTGATTCATCTTGAACCAGTGGGAAGGGTAAGTGGCAAGGGCTGGTGCACCCTGGGCGCTGGTCAGTAACTTCTCTTTATCTTGCTGGCCAGCGGCGAAAAATCTGGCGGGAGGGGTCGCGTGGGCCCTGTTTCACTTTGTGGAGCGGGACCCAGGCGACCAACCGAATGAAGGACCGACTGGGGGGGGGCGCCGCTGCGCGGAAGCGCGCGCGCCTCGTACCAGTCGGACCAGAGTGGCCGCCGGGACGCGGAGGGTCGGGGGACTCTCCGCGTCCATCACGGCGGGCCGGAAGGCGCCCTTGCGTGTTCCGAGGGTGCCTTCTGGCACGGAGGGGGCCCGCGCGGTCGCTCACCGCCTTCTCTGCTTTCAGAGAGGCGCGGGTGGGCGACGCGACGGGCCTCGCGTGTGGGGCGTGTGGGGACCGTGATGCCTTGGCCCCCACGCGCCTCAACGAGGAGGTGCGCCGCCCTCCCCGTCTCATCGACCGGGTTGCGATGGGATGGAGGGGGCGGCGCGTTGGGGCGTATGGGGGCCAAGATCATACGCACTTGGCCCCTATGCGCTCCAACGAAGAGATGCGGCGTTCTTTCGCCCTGTTCCTGCGGGCGGGGTAGGGACGCCGCCGAAGGAGTGCCCGAAAGGGCGCCCGCAGACGGGGTCGCGGAAGTGTGCGCAAGCGTCCCCGTGGCCCCGTCCTTTGCGGTGCGGAGGAACACCCCAGGAGTTTTAGTCGGTATACCGCCCTTCTCAGGGCGGGGAGTCCGACATAACCACTGTGCTCCCCCGAGCCGGTGGTACCCGTAATTGGGGTTTCTCCTGGGTGAAAAAAAAAAAAAAAAGGACTAGCGGTAGTCACGGGACGGTCACCCATCCCTCAACTCAAGCGATTGATTCCAATCACTCGGTTCAACTAGGCCACGAGGGCTTCCTATAATTTACGCACACATACAGAGGTAATAACAGATAGAAAACTAGCACAAGTAATAAATAGCACAAAGCAAAAATTATAGCAAGGAAGGCAAAATAAATTTGCACGAGCAAATCGACAAAGACTACAGTAAAATTAAATAAATTATCGTTATTAGTCAAATAGGGAACACTGAAAGCCTAGAAATCTGCAAATCCAAAGTGTAACGTTGAGCATTCTCATCTATTGAATGTAATGAATTATTGTAATAGACATGAAGAGTAATTAATGGAGCAAACCGAAGCTGTTACTCTGAAAAATCAAAAATATAATATCTGTTGTTTATTGTGGATATGTATGTCGCAGGCAACTTGTATTATTCCGCGTTTTACAAACGGCGCCTTCCGTTCATAAACGCTCGCTGTTTTGAAATATTCGTTCGTTATCAACCCTTGTATGTCCCCACTGCTGGGGCACGGGTCTCTTCCTGCATCGCAGGAAGGTTAGGCCACATTCCACCACGGGGGCCAAGTCCGGGTTGGTGGAGGATTGTAAGACAGTGGCGGGCCTTACTGTGAGAAGTTATCAAGCCGCCCAAGGCCTCTGACATGGCTTAACGACTGCCATTATAATGACAGCTGGCACCACCGGCTCAACGTGCCTTGCAAAGCACGGAAGCGCTTGGAAAAATGCCACTAGCGGTAGTCACGGGACGCTCACCAATCCCGTACCTAACCACGCCTGTTGTTGCTTAACCAAGTGATTGATTCCAATAAATTTTGAAATATGCCGAAAGCAAGATGTAACTAGTATTATCATTATATACGCCACATCGTTTGAACGACAGTTAATTTTTTTTTAATTTTAACTGTTTATTTCATAAAAAGAATCCACAACAATATTATAGCTCTGGAAGCTAAGAATCCTCTACATAAGATTTAGTGCTTCCAATGGTTGCTCTAAATTAAAGATAAAATTTGACAATCATTCCACTCCGCTTACACGTACTTTTACTGACATGAGTATAAGTAAAAATACGGGTACGCCGAATAAATAGTTCGATCGCCGTTTGCAAACTGACGCGGCAAATTGAAGTATTTAGTTATTTTTTTTACCACACGCAGCGCTGCCAATCAAACCAAGATAAATAGCGACGAGTAGCGGTTTTGTGATATAGAAAATCATTTCAAATAGAACTATTAAATTACTTCTACTTAAAAACGTACCTGACTGCTAAAATCAATCTGATTTGACAAACCTGTGTTTTATCAAAGTCACCCTATTACAACAATCAACGTCAAAATTTTACCAACTGAACGGTCGCAAGGCTAGTTACTATTTGCCTTCGGCATATTTTAAAACGGCAAACGTTTATAAACGGACGACGCCGTTTGTAAAACGCGGAATAATACAAATTGCCTGCGACATGTGCACCAGGTATAACTTATGACTTTGGAAACTGCCCATCCGTAGACACATTTCTATGAAACTAGACTCTTTATCAGTGCTACGAGGGCAGGTAAGCATGTTCACTGACGACTGTAGTCATTACACCGGGTTCCTGAATATAGAGAGTGGTTAGAACCGTTTATTATGTAAATGTCACTTAGAAAAAAGCTTCTTTTTTTACAAAAAAATATTATTACACTATTTTTATTTTTAATGCACTAACCCGTTCTAAGGAACAAATTGAAAAACCTATTTAGAGACTAAAAATTTCACCCATTCCGGGATTCGAACCCGCAGATGTCAGATAAGTCAGATGTCGCTGCCTGTACGTAATACAGAGAATAGTGTAAAGAGGTTCGAAATTTCACTGATGCCGTGAGTCGCCCATTGGCTCAATTGGTAGAGCGCTGGCACGGATAGCCAGAGGTTGCGGGTTCGAATCCCGGCATGGGTGAAATTTTTAGCCTCTAAATAGGTTTTTAAAAAATAGTATTTCAGAACACTACAATCTAAAATGTTACATTCTTAAAAACCTATGTTACATTCTAATACAACACTATTGGTGCTGTAACAAATTTGGTCTCCGGGCAGCAAAGACCAAAAATAATATAAATATTCATGGTCATATTACACAGCCCATGCCGCATGCCCAGCGTGGGGATTATAGGAATTACCGCCTAATGATGGCACAACCTTGCGCTCATTAGGGGAGGGCTATGTCCAGCAGTGGACTAATATAGCCTGAAGAGGAAGAAGAAGAAGGATATTACACAGATCTCGCTAGCCATATACTGTTCGCGCGAGAACCGATCGCGCGACGTAATCATGAATCTGTGGTCATTCATTCATTATTCTGTCGTTCCGGTGCCGTCGCTCGTGCCGCTCGCTCGTTACTAATTTATCCAGCCATCTGCATACACATTCGCACGGTGACATACGCGCGTGATAAGTGCTCGAATTCTCGTGAAGTGATAGACATTTGGTGAGCAAAAAACTTTATCAGCTCAAAGAACATTATTAGACTATAAGTGAACAGTGCAGGAGTGTTCTCCGTGCGCTGGACGCATCAGCTCATCCGTCGCCGCTCATCATCTGCCCAACAGCTAAAGCGAGCCATCATCCACCATCACCAAGTAAGTCCATTCACATCACCTCCCATTCCGCTCTCTCAACCAGCCCATCGTGAGGTAGACCTAGCCGACACTGGCTTACTACCATATACTAAGGGTGAGATAAATAGTCGTTGCTTAGCCCAAGTCCGTACTCAAGCTTCCCTAAGCATTACTTCAGGCTAACTTAGCTAAGTATCAAAGTAAACGTTTGCTTAGCTAAGCATGTTCTTAGGCCAATGCTAAGAATTAGTCCGGGTTTCGCGACTTAGAGAGTGCCAAAGTACTGTCTATGATAGACAAATCGATTCTTAAGCAAGTGCTTTCGCTAAGACTCGTTCTTAGAAGCGACTATTTATCTCGCCCTAAGCCCTATAAAAATGTAAGTGTTGCAATAGAATAACATAACATAATATTTACATACAGGCACATACATTGCTACTGGCCCCGCACTGGGATACCCTGTGTCGTGGGAACCAGAAACAATGACATTACAATCATGTAAACATCCAAGAGCTAGGTTTTTTTAGTTCCCAGCCGGGATTTGAACCCGGGACCTCTTGCATGGTAGGCAGATGCGCTACCGCTGCGCCACAGAGGTCGTCAAATGTTGCATGTCAATTCGGTGGACGCGTGTTTAAGCCTTTTTTAAAGTATTTCATCTGTCTCAGTCATAATTGTTACACATCATAGTAAATTAAATAAGTTATTCAGATCAAATCAAATCAAATCAAATTTATTTATTTGTGAAACATGCGTGTACATAAAAGTTCTTATAATTAATAAAGCTTCAGCATATTTTGCCGTAAAGGCGTACAAATATTAAATTAACATCTTAAAATAACGAAAATTTACAGAATATTTACAGTATTTCGGTTTTTAAGAGTTATAATTGTATTAAAATAAAATTAAAATAAAATAAAATAATAAAATGTATGAAATGATTAGTATGACTGCTGAATTGAAATGTCATAGTATAATAAATTTATTTAAATAATTATTGTATTGTAATATCCTTTTATTATATTGAATTATTTAAAATAACATTATGTAATTGATTGGGATTAATGGAATGTCAAATTAAAGCACGATTCAAACTCATTCCTTTCATATTTAAAATATTATAATAACATCTACACATCACAATCGTTTGATCGGGTCCCAAACTAGGATACCCTGTAGTAGGGTAAGCAGGCAAGAACGTCACAAACATAAAAACACACCTAGACAGGCCATTTGTGCAAATGTATGACGGCTCCAGTGGAAATCGAACCCGCAACCTCTGTCTTAGTAACCAAACGCCTTAACGGCTAGATCAACGAGGCAGTCTGTCAGTCAGCCACTACATTATGTCATATAACATATGTCTAATATGTAGTGGCATCTACGTAATGAGATGATTTATACAGCGTCCAGTGGCATATTCACTCACGAAGTGAAGGGACCACTCGGATGCTGTAGTGCCTGAGACATGGTTATATAGATGGTGTAGCCTTGCCCAGCACCTATACCATCCTGACAGCTTAGTCGGCCTAGCCCCCAGAAAAGACTAGTCAATACGTGCGGAGCCAACCAAGCCGCGGGTTTCCTCACGATGTTTTCCTTCACTGTTAGCGTATGTCCAATAACAACCAAGAGAATTTATAAAAATATATCTTTATCTCTCTTTATATCACCACCGAACGCTTCAAAGTAAGTCCCAATGTTCCTGGTGATTAAATCTTAACGTAACTAACTGGAAAATTTACATTCCAATTGCCGGGGCTGGTAGATGGAAGCCACTTCATCACGTAGACGTTGGAATTATCACGTTGCTTCTTGAATAATAACTTAGGCACTGAACAATTTAATTGTAGGGATTAAGAATGAAAGCAATGTGTGCGTGCATTAAACCAGATAACTATTATTACTAACATTATTATCAATCCCAATGGTATAACATTGTAGACTAAACTTCTATCTACTTCTGGAGAAAAATCATCACCTGGAGAAAGTATTAATCTCTTCAAATGTATCAACCCTTATATCCCCACTGCTGGGGCAAGGGTCTCTTCCTGCATCGCAGGAAGGTTAGGCCATAGTCTACCACGGGGATCAAGTCCGGATTGGTAGAGGATTGTAAGACAGTGGCGGGTCTGACTGTCAGAAGTTATGAAGCCGCTAAGGCTTCTAGCATGGTTTAACGACTGTCATTACATGACAGCCGGCACCAACGGCTTAACGTGCCTTGCGAAGTATGTAAGCGGTCGGAAATAATGCCATAAGCAGTAGTGACGGGACGGTCACCCATCCTGCGCCTGACCGCGCATATTGTGATTGATTCCATTCACTCGGTTCGACTAGACCATTAGCGCTTCAGAGTATATATTGTTCTAAAACCTCGATTTTTGCATTAACAGGCCGTTATCCGGGACATACCTATCTGTCGTGTGATCATCATCCCCTTCAGGTATAAAGTGTGCTTACACGTAGTAAAGCCTTTCTTGATAACCTGGTAGGGTAACCAAACATATTTTGACGAATGAGGAAAACTGTAAAAAGGTGATTTTTCTTGGCCACGTTCTTGTAACTATTTTCAGTAACCTGTTTTTACTCAATACGTAATATTTTTAAAGGCCATTTAGAGGCTAAAAATTCCACCCATGCCGGGATTCGAATCCGCGACCTCTGGCTAACCGTGCCACGCTCTCCCAACTGAGCCAATGAGCGACTTACCGGCATCAGTGAAATTTCGAACCTCTTTACAATACTCTCTGTATTACGTACAGTAATATTGTTAGTAAACCTGCGCCTTTACATTTTTTGTCGTCGTTTGACTTTAGTTCCATTCCAGACAAGTATTTTTTTAATGTAGCTTATAAACATCGCACAGGGCACATGCATATCGCACCCTAAGAACGAAAGAGGCCTAAGTCAAAAAATAGTGAAATTGAGTTACAATCTTAAAGTTATAGGGAAGAGCGGGTGATCGTGCTCTTCCACTATGAAGGGAAATTTCCCGCCAGGCAGATCGTATGCCTGGGGACGGCCGGTCCCCAGGCATACAATCTGCCTGTCTGTTTGTTACTGACCGATCGACGAAGATGCAGTTCCTCGTGGACACTGGCTCTGACTTGTGTGTTTTCCCGCGGTCCCACATCAAGACGCCCTGTCCCAAGTCGAAGTTTGATCTAATCGCTGCCAACAACTCGGTGATCCACACATATGGCCCGGTAACACTCCACCTTGATTTCGGACTCAGACGCGACTTCCAATGGAAATTTACCATAGCTGACGTGTCAAAACCTAATAGGTGTTGATTTTCTCATCCACTACAATCTTTTAGTAGACTGCCGGAACCAACGCATCGTGGACAACCTGACGACTCTCACTGCGCCTGCTACTTCATCTGGAGTTTCTGAGGAATTTGCTTCTGTAAAAGCCGTCACTGGAGAATCAGAATTTCATCAACTGTTGCGCGAGTTTCCCGAGATCACCAGACCGGCAGGTATACTATCGGCTCCTAAGCATAACACTTTGCACTTTATTAGGACGACGCCTGGCCCACCTGTCTCTTCAAAACCTCGTCGCCTCGATTCAATACGCATGCAGGCAGCTAAAAAAGAATTCGAGGACATGCTTTCCAGTGGAGTTGCCAGACGTTCAGAAAGTCCGTGGTCCTCAGCCCTACATCACGTCGGGGTCACCACTATAGGAAAGAGCGGGTGATCGTTCTCTTCCACTATAAAGGGAAATTTCCCGCCAGGCAGATTGTATGCCTGGGGACGGCCGGTCCAACTATTGTTAGTCGGACGTTATATTTATGGTATGTCATTGAAACACTTTGATTGCGCGATGCAGGAATGTTGGAGTTTGTAGTGCGCGCGCAGAGTTGACATGTGCTCGCCACAAAGTCATAAAAAGGTATGCCGTGGACGGAAGATTCGCTATGCTCTTTTTTTACAATAAGTGCCTTTGTTTTACTATTCATCGGATAGAGCATACCTTTTTATGTCTCTCTATGATTGTTAGGTACTCAATTTTTTGAGTATTTAAACTATTTTTTGACTTAGGCCTCTTTCGTTCTGAGGGTGCGATATTCTCGGAAAGAGAGTACGGGTTTAATTACCACGCGTGCCCACCGCTGTATTTGAACACTTCAGACTCTCAGGTTTCCTCACGATTTTATTCTTCACGTTTAGGGAGTGGTATTGCTATTTATACAAACGTACATAATCAACGCCCGTCGTGGAAATCCAACCCGGGTCTTTCGCTTTGGAGTCCATAATTTTACCCACTTGGCTACTGCCGCTCACGACAGATAAGTAGTATTTTATGGAAAACGCGAAAACTTTTCCCTCTTACCGTCAAAAATTAACGAAAAAGAAGTTAGGCGGACTGGAACACATTCTTTAGTGATAATGTTTGTAGGTATGTCCTAAAAGGGTAATAAAATATGAGCGCTATTCATTGTTATCACCTAATTACAACGTTATGATGCCATTAGGGAGATAAATTATTAAGAATATAGTTACGAATATTCAGGTTTTAATATCGTCGTGTAACAAATTTGTAATAATGGTCGTCTTTTGAAATCATCTAGAATGTGATTTATTAAATAAGCGATTATTTCCTTTAGAAAGTTGCTGAAGGATAAGAATAATCTCTTATTTCCTTCAGCAACTTTCCGTCATAAGGTTGTCTGGAAGAATTTGCCTTGGCTGCAATAAGGCCGCCAATTGTACTTTGTATCTTTACATTACATGTTACATAATATGTGCTCCGGTGTACAATAACTAAAGAACGTGACCTAGTTCATAGTTCTTAAAATAAGTACATGTTTTACCGCTCGCTCTGTTGTATGGCGTATGAACACAAGAATAAATAGGCTGTATGATCAAACATCTTTGATTTTGAAACATGATTTTGCCGCATACCCTTGTCGCAATGTTGAGACAAGAATAGTTCTAATTTTCAGCCCGCCAAATTATTAATCTGTGCCCGCCATTTTCATATTTATAAGTTTATAAGCGTCAAATTTGTTGCGATTATTCAAGTGATAAAGGTTGTTTCATTTACCCTGTTGTACTGTTTTGTAGCAATTGTGAAAAAACGTTGTGTGATACACGTACGGATCGATGCTTACAAACTCGTGACTATGGCAATTTTCGCCTCGGTCTTACTTATTTGTAAACATCAACTTACCGCCCTAGTATTATAATAGTGCATTGTGATATAAGTGCGGTAAGTTAAAAATTAAAGTCGGGGCGATATTACTAACTATTGCTGTAATTATGAAACCAAGCGTGTGTCATACAACGTTTTATTTATCACTAGCTGACCCCGCGAACTTCGCACCGCCTAACAGTTTTTTTTTATTTTCTCTCCGTAAGCACCATCTTCGTACTTCAAGGAACATTCAAAAAATCTTAAAATCTTAAAAAAATAATAAGCGATATCGGTTCAGCTATTCTCGAGATCTGCGCTTACCAACACATTCAGCGATTCATTTTTATATTATAGAAAATATTTTCGATGAAATATTAAAACTCGGACTTTCTTAAACGCATAAATCATTAATAACTTGTTAAAGCAGTAAGAAAAAAAATTATAATGTGTTACATTGATTATTATCTCCCAAAGTTAATTTTATTCATAAAATGTTGACCACTTTATAATAATATAAGCCTTTTTTAATTTTTCAAAATAATAGTTATTTACATGCAACAATTAGAAATTGAAATTGACATATTGATAATTGTATTACTCGAGTTAATAATTAAATAAAATTTATAAATTGTATTTTTTGCATTTTTATTAGGGTGTCCTTCTCCGGGACATGCTTGGCCTCCCACAAGCCTTGTGGTTTGTGGTCTGTGACCACTTTTCCGACATAAAAATTCTTTGCTAACATTTAAAAAAGTACCGTTCGTTTTAGACGGAGTGTCTTGATAAACCGCTTGGTTTTTACCTTATCAAAAATAAACTTGTGAGGTTTCCATAACAATAACGACATACAATCAGCACGGATAGCCGGAGGTTGCGGGTTCGAATCCCGGCATGGGTGAAATTTTTAGCCTCTAAATAGGTTTTTAAATTTGTTCCTTAGCACGGGTTAGTGCAATAAAAATAAAAATAGTATAACTTATAAGAGAGCAAAAAGTTCAAAGCATTCTACGTTGATCAATAATATAATTCATGGGAATATCAGAATCAGACACTGTACACTGTATCAGAATCTACTTAGCTATTTACAAAACTAATATTAGGATACAACAAAACCTCTTCACGTAATCCGACTAAGGTCAAATATGGATATGGACACACAGACTGATTGAACTTAGTGTGAACTTGGCGAAAACTTACAGAAGTTAATTTGGTGCCCGGCTAAATTTCCGCAGCATGAACCATGAACTTTTTTCTTATTTAGGGTACGGAAAAGCTTTAATTTCGATCGATCGACTTCGATATCAACGGGTCACGGGTCTCTTTCTGAATCGCAGAAAGGTTAATGTCAGTCGTAGTCTATTATCACTCTATACACTTAATTATAATATCACTCTATACACTATATACACTTAAATCACCCCAAGAAGTGGATACATAAACTATATAACAAAGAAGGCACCGAAATAAAGAACCGGAAAGATCTAATAGAGACTGCAACAAAATTCTACAGAGAGCTTTACACATCGGGAAGAGATATAAATGAAAATGGACCGAACCAACAAATATACAGAAATAATGAAGAAATACCACCAATACTAGCTGATGAAGTTTTAAAAGCAATTAAAAGCTTACAAAATGATAAAAGCCCCGGAAAAGACGGAATATCCAACGAAATAATAAAAGCCATTAAAGATCTAGTGACTCCAAAGTTGACACTACTGTTCAACTATATCATAAATCACAAAGAAATACCAACACAATGGGCTCATTCAGAGATAACGATACTTTACAAGAAAGGTGACAAAAAAGACATTGGCAACTATAGACCAATTAGTCTCATGTCTAATATCTATAAAATCTTTGCAAAAATCCTACTAGACAGAATAACTAAAAAGATAGACGAAAATCAGCCACTTGAACAGGCTGGATTTAGGAGCGGTTTTTCAACAATAGACCACCTACACACGACAAACCAAGTAATAGAGAAATACACTGAGTTCAACAAAAACCTTTATCTTTGCTTCATAGACTACAAAAAGGCTTTCGACTCAGTACAACATGACGCCATATGGAGAGCCCTCAACGAACAAGGGATAGAAAAACCTTACATTGAAATATTAAAAACCATATACCACAATAGCACAGCGGCAATAAAACTAGAGCGCACGGGAAACCACTTCAATATAGAAAAAGGAGTACGACAAGGAGACCCTATTTCAGCTAAACTATTCATATCGATCTTAGAAAGTGTAATGAATAAAATCGATTGGCACGAAATGGGAATCAACATAAATGGAAAGCTACTCAGCCACCTAAGGTTTGCGGATGACATACTACTATTCAGCGAAACAGCAGTAGAAATGACAGAAATGATAAAGAGCCTAAAAACGGAAAGCAAGAAGGTAGGACTGGAAATAAATGAACAGAAAACCAAACTAATGACTAACTCAGAAGAATCACCAATAACTATAGACGGAAGCACAATTCAGTATGTTAAAAAGTACATTTACCTGGGCCAACATATATCATTCAACAACAAAACCACACAAGAAATTGATCGAAGAATAACCAAGACCTGGAATCGATACTGGAGCCTAAAGGATATTTTCAAAAACCAAGAGATACCAATAGAACTCAAAAAGAAAATTGCCGACACTGTTCTCTTACCTTGCCTAACGTATGGATGCCAAACATGGTCCCTAAACAAGCAGCACATAAAGAAACTAAAAGTCTGCCAGAGGGCAATCGAAAGAAGCATGATAAATATTAAAAGATGCGAAAAAATTAGAAATGAAACTATAAGAAATAAAACAAAAGTAATAGACTGTGCAGAATTCATCCAAAAACAAAAATGGAACTGGGCAGGACACATAATGAGGATGAAAGATGACAGGTGGACAAAACGCACAACTGAATGGTATCCAAAAGATGGAAAAAGAGGCAAAGGAAGACCAAACAGGAGATGGGCTGATGATATAGAAAAAGAAGCAGGATCTACATGGCCAAGGATAACAATGCAAAGAGTAGAATGGGAATATCTGGGGGAGGCCTTTGCTCAGAAATGGGCAGCCAATTAATAAATTATGTACTATTATTTTTGTAATCAAAATTACACTTTAACATAACATTTCATAATTCAAATAATACAATTTAATGCATGCTATTATATTTGTTATTTAAGATATTGGCAAATAAAGGCTATTTTCATTTTCATTTTCATTTTCAGTCTATTATACTGGCCGCCACTTGTACTGTACTGTTATTATATAAGTCTCTTATGTAATCCTTGGTGTACATGCAATAAAGAATATTCTATCTTCTATCTATTATATTAATATTTGTATGTTGTCCCTTACTTGTAGTAATATAATCGTTCAAGGGATCAGAGTTAATCCTATTCAGATGCATTCCGTCATCGATATTTTCCTTCACTGTTAGCATTTGGAGTATTGCTGCTACAAATTCGCAGAAGCTAAGTAATTTTGAAAATAAAGTAACAGGTCTTCCGCTTCCGAGTTTATCGTTCGACACACTAGACGCATGCGCAACAGGTAATCTGGATCAACATTTATAATATTTTTCTTCGCATATCAATGTTAAAGTAGATAGTAAAAATACTAGAAGGTCATTCGTAATATGCGAGGGTATATTTACACTATGTTTCTATAATAATCTGTGGGTTTTTTTTTTTTTCAAGAAACGTCATCTTCTCTGCAGTCACAGAAATATTCAAGAAGCGATTATGGTGTACGATTGTGTTAGAGTTACAATAAATACTGAGCGAGTTAGACCGTTTCATTTATTCAAAAACAATACATTAAATCTCTTTTTCTTCTTTTGCGCTTGTGTATGCAGCTAAATTTGTGCTTAATGTAATAAAAACGTAGCGTGATGTATATTTTCCAATACACGTAAGCACAAAGCATGCCGACAACGGACCTAAGGACCTAAATAAACAATCATCATTATCAATCATCGAATTGTGCGTGAAGCGGTTGAAATTAAGAAACACAAAAATTTCAATCGGGAATGTGGTTTCAAATTGTCGCCAACGTGGGATCCGGTCATCAAGACATTATCAGTGCAGTGTGCCCCAACCCTAATAGTGTTTTGTGAAGGCTAATTAAAGGTAGTCTGAAACCTAATCAGCCGAAGATGCGAACGGGCACCAGCCATCAGTCTTCTCGTGACCACGATGACTGTAACGTCGTCGAAACGTCGAGGTAAAATAGCAATAAATTACTACGCGATTAAGCCCCGAAAATATTCTAATTATCATCATTAAATAAATATATATACTTGTACACAAATTTGCTTCGTTGTTACGAATAATCGAACAATAAAGATATCGAAAGGCTCCCAGTTACTAAAGCCCAACGCGTTGGAGAATCCGAATGTATCTGCGCTATAAATCATAAGATAGTTTGCTAAGGCCGGCTCCGCGCCAGACTGTGGGCGAAATCGCAAATGAAATACGTCCTTGAGTACTTCTAGACTGGGATCTAGGACATATATAAGCCAGAGCTATCGGGTAATCGACCATAAAAAATAAATAAAATGTTAATTGTTATAAAAGGAGATTGACCATTCTGGACCAAATGCTGCCCAGGCGTGGGAGTAATTTTTTTATTTTACCTTACATAAAAGGGTATTTAAGAAAAATAATTAAAAAAAAAAACATCCACGAGGTTGTGTAGTACCTAATAATATATCTTATGGTTTTTGTAGCACTTTAACTTTTGATATTTCATTTTTTTATAATATTTACGTTGTTGTTTAACCCTCAACCACTGACGTACGTATATGGTACGTCACCCAAACGGTTTTTCGTTCAAATCTTGACTTTGCGCGGGAATTTCTGCGCGCCCTTTTTGGTAGTTTCTTAGTCGCCAGTGACGCGTGTGCTGCGGTGGGGAGCGGACGCCTGCCACGTTCCTAAGCAGGTGAGTTTGACTACCCGACGTATGTTGTACGTAGCGTCAGTGTTATTGTAACTTTTTTAAAAATATTTATTTATGTTTGTCGGCAGATAAAATGAACCGTAAGCGGCTAAATTCTTCTTCTATGCCATCTACATCTAAAATAGCACGTGTTCAAGTGAATAGTGTCAACAACGAAGAAATTATAGAATCTTGGCTTAATAAATCTGACGAATCATCGGCGGATGAAAATGACTACATACAATCGGACCGCGTTGTGTCTTCCGAGGACGAATATTGTGGTGGTGAAGAGGCTCCCGCTTGTGATTTGGATTCTGCATCTTCTGAAGACGACATTCCATTGTCACACATTGCCGAGCGAACTGGCCGCCGGGTTAGCGTTTCTACAGATACGATTGATGATAGTGATATATACAAGGATAATGAAATCGGTCAATCAAGCAGCGAATTTCTTATATTTGACACCATGAAGAATCGTTATATATGTTTCAAACTGAAACGTCGCGAAACCCGGTACGGCTGTCAAGCTTGTCGTAAACCGGTCTGCTTGCAGTGTTCCAAGCCGACCTGTAATAATTGTTGTTAAAAAGTGCCTTATATTATGATTTATGACAATTGTGATTTTTTCCTAATTAAAACCGTCCTTAGTAATTAATAAAACCAAAAAAGGAAGTTCCTATTGTTAGAGAATATTTTTGTGTTAATTTTTTTTAAATGTCTATGTAATTATGATTACCTCTATGGTTATTGATGAATAAATATTTTTCTATGATTAATAATACTGTTTTTTTATTATTGCTATTTCATTTGATTGTGTCTAAATAAATGGATCGCAGTATACATCAAAGTTACACTCTATTGATGCATCAGAAGGTCCTCAAATTAACGTACGTATACTATACGTAACGTCAGTGGTAGTGCAACAAAATGACACGTCAGTGGTTGAGGGTTAATATTATTATCTTATTTATTCTTCCTCTAGTCAGGTCCCGACCTCGCAAGTATCGCTCGAAGCAAGTTTTTTGTATGTTGACAGCTTTTTATAGCGCTGTCTCTTTTTTCAATTCCAAGACAAGTTGATCGAATGGTACGGTACAAAATCACAGCGAGATTTGAGAGAAATTAAAAGTCTCGCTTCCTAATATTCAGATGTGTATGTGTCTGTCTCTTTCGCGCACGGTGAGTGAGAATACCTGTTACTCTGTACCTGCTCGGAACGATCGGCAGTTGTGCTCACGTTGTTTGCCTAGTTTGGTTTTTGGGGTGGGCTAGGCACGAAGACGTTGTAAGGCGGCCTGCTTTATTTTTAGATTCAATAATTATAGATGACGATGAGGATGATTGATTAGGTATCATTAATGTTTACATCATGATCATGTGACGAATAAATGATTGATTTATTATAGCACCATCCTTAGCAAGTGTTATAATAGTAATAAATAATCCATTGTTCACAATATACCGTGTTTTATTTCAAAAAAACAGCTGTTGGTTATGATTTTTCGTCAATGTAAATCCTATGAAAAATATTTTTTTTCTCAGTACTCATCGGATAGATTCTAAAGCGCTTTGGGTTACAGTCTGGTATTAGTCTAAGGAACATTATGTACCATGTTTCAATGTTGGGCAGCACTTGGTCCAACGTTCATACAAAAATGGTCAATCTCCTTTCACAATTTATAAAAGGGTAAAGACCCCGTACTAGGTAAAAACCTGTAATACGGAAAGTCCTGCTCTTTAGATTACCATTGTAGGAAAAAAACAGTTTCTTAAAATAGTAGTTTAAAGTTCAATATAACTTTTCAACAAAAGTTTAAAATATTTCATGCAAAATTTAGGTAGTCAGAAGAAAATAAAATTTACTTATTCTTAATGCGATCACTTACCTACTTAATTATCAATAAATAATCCAACAAGGTGTATGCATGTCTGTCTGTATTTTTGTATGTGTGTGTAAGTGTGTTTCGAGTGTGTGTGTGTGTGTGTGTGTGTGTGTGTTTGGTGTGTGAGGGTGTGTATGTGAGTGTGTGTGATAATATGTGTGTATTCTTTGTGAAATTTGAAGTACAATAAAATTGATGTGGAACGTTATACTTATTATTGTATTTACGTTATAGTCTGAAGCAGACATTCAGTAGCTTGATAATCTATAAACCATAAGACCAGCAGAGATAAGCTTAGTTGGTACCGATCCAGTGAGCTGGCTTGTATTCGGCGGTTTACTATATAAACGTATAGTAAGCCGCCGAATGTGAGCAGGCTCACTTTGTGACCCAATGTAAACATTAAAATATGTAGCCAATCATTATCGGCGTAATGACGCGCTATAGGTATTAATCGGCCGCCGAATGTCAGTGTTTGTAGCGTAATTACGTATGGAAATACAATAAACTCACTTTCGGCGGCTATCATTTAATTTGGTGTGAACTCAGCCTAAGCTTTGTTGGACTATTGTCAGCGTGTGACCACGCGTTACTTAAAAATTACCTCGAAGTAGTGTCACACTTCAAGGTAATTTTTAAGTAAACGCGTGCCCAATGAGAACGCCAATTTTTTTACGTTTTTTAAATGACATATTGTATTCTTCTATACACTACCAACTGTGGCCTCGATTCTGTTAGTGCATTACAGTACAGTGACAGATTAATGGGCGGGTCACATGACGTGTGACCATTTTTTATACCATTGGCGCCTAGAAGTTAAGCTACTTGTGCGGGCTTAGACTGAATGCAGCAATGAAAAGAAATCGCCATGTTCATGTAGTTGTCATTGTACTACAATGCATTAACCGAAACTGGGGCCTGGTCTCTTCCTACCCCTCTGGTATACAGGCGTAAGGTCATGTCATGTTATGTCGTGTCGTATCGTGTCGTGTCAGGTCGTGTCGTGTCGTGTCGTGTCGTGTCGTGTCGTGTCGTGTCGTGTCGTATCGTGACGTGTCGTGTTGTGTTGTGTTGTGTCGTGTCGTGTCGTTTCGTGTCGTGTCGTGTCGTGTCGTGTCGTGTCATGTCGTGTCACGTCACGTCACGTCACGTCACGTCACCTCACGTCACGTCATATCACGTCACGTCACGTCACATCACGTCACGTCACGTCATGTCATGTCATGTCATGTCATGTCATGTCATGTCATTTTACCAACCTAAAAAGGAGAAAAAACGAACGAACACCCTTTACATGGGACCTCCAGATCTACACTAGCACCGCTCGCATATTATCATAGTGCTAAAAGTAGAATCATCTAAACCACACTGAGGTTCCCGGATTATCCTCAATCCAAACTAGGATTTTGTCTGCTAAAAAAGGGTTCGCTTTCGTAACGTCGTCCTTAAAGGTTCACTATGTCTACTCTTTTTTGTTGCCAAAGTTTCTGTTGCTAGTTTCAATTGTTTGTGTTCACAGCTGTGACGTTTGTTTGGTAATTTATCTGTTAAGGCTCTTACGGCCCCTTGAACCGTTATTGGAAATTAGAAACGCTAAGGTTTCTGAATATCTCAAGCACTAAGGTTTTTTTTTTCACTTCTAGCTTTATAGATAATATGCAGATCATATTATAAGTGTTAGTTCAGTGCTAGTGAATGAGTAATTAGTGAAATTAGTGAGACAAAGTTAAAAGTAGTGTCAAAATGGCGTGGATAATGAAATTCATCTTGTCATTTGAAAATTATATAAGTGTATTGGCAATTTTATTAGCATTACAAGTATAATAATCGGATAGGGAATTTTATGCAGATTGTAGTGATATATAACGCTTATTGAATAAGTACGTAGTACTTTCTCTAATTTGAGAAATACGGAACTGTGTCCACAAAAAAATTGCAAAAAAATGGCAGAGCGAAATGACCATGCACTATACGGTACCTTCAAACTTTCCGGGGTCCGAGCGCAGCAAGCGCCTGACGGGTTTTATCTTACAAAAAGTGTTTTACGTATTTAGTCTGGTAGCTTTTAGAATATACCTAGGCTACTATCAAATAAATATATATATAAATTGGCCTTTTTGCATCTACTTAATGAGACGATTTATACAACGTCCAGTGGTATCTTCACTCACACTAGATGGGTGAAGGGACCACTCCGCACGTATTGACTAGTCTTTCCTGTGGACTAGGCCGACTAAGCTGTCAGGATGGTATAGGTGCTGGGCAAGCCTACACCATCTATAAAAACCATGTCCCAGGCACTACTATCAAATAGAATCGGATATATTCGTGTAATAGAAATATCGGAACGAATATGGCACTTAACTTTAAAAATGTGAAAATAGTGAAGAAAAGTTTTATACAGAGCAGGAAGTAGTATTACACTCGTGTGCTTTCGGCAAAAACCGAAGCCTACTCTAGAGCCCGAGGTATATTCTAAAATCTAACGGACTATTCTTGTATGTACGCAAACATAAAGTTGAGGTGTGATATTGTAACAAATGGCGCACTAACGTCGCCGGTATATGTCGCTGGTAATGGGATCCGCTGATGGGTCTAATTATCTACGCGTGATCAGTGGTGAAATTAGTATCATTTCGTCCTTGCTCACTAGAAACTAATTTAGCAAAGGTAGACAGATAGATAAATTGCTGTGTGATGTCGGCCTAGAGAATAGCACCAACCCAAATTCTTCCCGCGGGTGTCGTAAAAGGCGACTAAGGACACAAACCGGGGGGTGGGCAGCAGCGCCCCCTGCAGTACAATTCCACTAATCTGCAATCCCCAACCCGCATGCCCAGCGTGGGGATTATGGGCATTACCCCCCAATGATGGCACAACCTTGTGCTATGGCACTCATTAGGGGAGGGCTCTGTCCAGCAGTGGGCTAATATAGCCTGAAGAAGAAGAAGAAGAAGACAGATAGATGGAGTATCTTTAATTTATGAATTACATAAGAGACTTAAACAATAACGTAGTATAGTACACCGCCAGTTGTACTATACTACTATGCTTATTACTGAAAGTAATTTTTCCAAAAGGCAGTGTGATGGGTGGACAGAGTCGTGTCAACCTTCAAGTGGTATCAATCTTAAGTATTGGGTACATTCTTAGTCCTTCTTTTAAGTAAAGTTTAATATGTATTTATGGTGTCACAAAATGTTATTACTATCTTGTAAATAAGCCATTTACTTCCTGTCTCTCTCACACAGATACTCTTCCACTATATCTCTCGCTCTCTAACACACACAGAGCCGACAAAAGTGCACTTATGTAATGGTTGATGCGCTGTCAACTGTAGGTACTATGGAGGTCAGTGAAGTGTATAATGGGGATCTTTAGTCGCTATTGCAGCCAATAAGTGACTGTCATCGTTTATAAATATTTATAATGATTCGCTTGGGCTTCACCCAGCACGAGACTTGTGAATCCCTTATTCAACGCCACTCAAAAAGACAAATAAAAATACTGTAAAGAAAACTGGTGTTTTTAGTCGGCGCCAAACATAGAAATTAATTAACTGAGTGAAGGGTAAAGTTGGGAGAGAGTTGTACGGATCGAAAAGTTTATCAAAAAAAAAACCAGATATCGTTTTTGTTTTCGTCATGGTCCCATAATTAATATTACCATACTAAAACCTGACATGCTGTGTGGTGTCGGCCTAGAGAATAGCACCAACCCAAATTCTTCCCGCGGGTGTCGTAAAAGGCGTCTAAGGACACAAACCGGGGGGTGGGCAGCAGCGCCCCCTGCAGTACAATTCCACCAAACTGCGATCCTAAACCCGCATGCCCGTGGGGATTATGGGCATTACCCCCAATGATGGCACAACCTTGCGCTATGGCGCTCATTACAACTCTACAACGCATTACAACGCTATGGCCATCCTGACAACTCAGTCGGCCGGCAGATAAGACTAGTCAATACGTGCGGAGCCAACCAAGCCGCAGGTATCCTCACGATGTTTTCCTTCACCGTTACCGTGTGATATTGCAACTACAAATCTGCAAATGTATGTAACTTCGAAACTAAACAAAGTCATTGGTACATGCCCGCAATGGGGATCGAACTTGGGTCTCACGCTTGCGACTCCATCATTCTACCCACTAAAACTTTCGTTAATACTACATAATTATTGAATCAACTAAGTTTATCTGGTTGCAAATCAATAATACAAGATCTTTTTCTTCTTCAGGCTATATTATGGAGTCCACTGCTGGACATAGCCCTCGGTTGGTGGGTAAAGTTGAGGAATGAGCGCTATAGCGCCCTGTCTTCAGCTTGCCGCATCCAGTATCTGCCGGCAGTTTTTCGCAGATCGTAATCCCACCTGGTCGGAGAGCGTCTTACACTACGTTTGCTCAAGAACACGTTTACTCCAACGGTTTTCGGTTCTTCGCGAGATATGGCCAGCCCACTGCCACTTCAGCTCGCTAATTCTCTGAGCTATGTCGATAACTTTGGATCCCTGTCGGATGCATTCGTTACGAATCCTATCCTAATACAAGATCTACTTACAAAAAAATCCTCTTTCGTCTCTCAGCCTCAAGTACCACCACCTAATGCTTAAAAGTCAGTGTGGCTCCCTCCACCAAAAGACAGTTAGTCATTCATTAACAACTTGGGTAAAAGTTTAACGAGATCAAAATGTACACGTACGTACTGACAGGGACTTAATTATCTCCCGGAGCGTCGCTTATCTCTTGCGGAAGAGAGTCTTTACACTATGCGATTCTAATTTTTTTATTATTACTTGTAATGCGCCTAAAATAATTGTACAGTGCGGCGTACTTAATGAAGGTCAACTGCGGGAGGTGGAATAAATAGGTTGGCGTTGAAAAAGTAGTGTGAAAAGAAGAAAAATAATCTTAAGACAAAAAAGTATAACCATAGCTACTTAACTCGGCGCCTCTGGCGCTTCGATCTTCTTCGCAAAGATGCCTATTTAATTTGCGCGAGTTACACCCCGAGTGGTATTGCGCTGCTATTGCTTTGTAGACAACCGTACTTAATGCTAGTCAACTGCGGGAGGTGGAAGAAAGATTGGTTGAAAAAGTAGAAAGACGATTTTAAAATAATTAAAATATTAAATACACACATACAAGGTAAAACTAGAATAACAATGGCGAGACACCTTGCATGGTGGCAAGACGGGGACCAGGGGCGTTATTACGTAAATACCCACTGAGTTGAATGACGTTGATTTTTACTTTTTTTAAGCAACTCCGGGGTGTTTAGGAGTCGTCTAAATGCTTCACCCGATAGAGTGGCGTGCTACGTCATAGGAGGACTGGACCAATCGCAGAGTGTGGCCGAGAACAGGACGACGGTCAGTGTTCAGACCACCAGCCCAATGGTCGGACGATGTCTTTGAGTCGGCAGAATGTGACTGTCTTTTTAAATAATAACTGCTTTTGTAAAAACAAAAGCAGTTATTATTTAAAAAGACAGAATGCCACAATTTAAATTGTAAAAATGCATAAGCTATTTTTAATTAAAAAGCACAGAGCCTGGTCAAAATGCGTAAAAGCACAACTGCATTTAAGCAACAATTACACACACAAATAAAAAACAAAAAATAAACCAAGTCAAGCCAACCAGTGGAAAAAAAAAAGTGCCATCTCCACAAACTTGACACTGGCAAAATCCTAGAGGGTGCCATAAACAAGAATTGAATTAAATTGAATTGAACCTTCCACCGCAGCACAGGGCTCAATAAAGTACACAAGCCGCGCCAACCGTCTCCCAAAAGCGACGGTTCACAGTAAAAGCTTAGCCACCAAACTCCGCAAAAGCTTCAATCTCTTGGACATTCAACCGTGGTACTGCGTCGAAAGAAACGCAACTGCCAAAACAACTCGATGACAGGCCAGTGACAGCACGCCTCTGCCTATGATTGGTCGTATTATGACATTGTCAACGAGTTTTGACGTTTTGTATCGCCTTCTCTTTCCAACCCCAAACCGTTACTGTTTGTTATTGCGGGTCAAGACTGTTTATTTACAAGAATAACTCACGAACTATAACAATCCGTTGGAGTAAACTGGGTGTTACTGGTAGCTCACGTAGCAAGGTATCACTCAATACACCTTGAACACAACTCAAGCAGCGTTTACTAATTAAAATAAAATAAAATGTGGTAGTGACTTTAAAACAGTGTTCGCCGCACAACACCACGTTCCGTTCAATTTGTTCAAGATGTCGCTGCCTGTACGTAATACAGAGAATAGTGTAAAGAGGTTCGAAATTTCACTGATGCCGTGAGTCGCCCATTGGCTCAATTGGTAGAGCGCTGGCACGGATAGCCAGAGGTTGCGGGTTCGAATCCCGGCATGAGTGAAATATTTAGCGTCTAAATAGGTTTTTAAATTTGTTCCTTAGCACGGGTTAGTGCATTAAAAATAAAAATAGTGTAATCATCCTATATTTGTCGAGATGATATTAAGTCGTAAACTCACTAGTTAGTTTAACGAAAGTTTATTGGTATTTCCACAATAATATGGGTGCGTTTGAATAGATTGCATACTTCTTACTGGTGTCGGGAAATGTGCTCCGCGAAACATTTGCTAGAATTATTAGCGGGAGAACGGACGTTATTGACATGGTACGCATAACTACCATTCAGAAATATTCAATTGTTATTTTACCATCGTAAATTCTTAAACTGTAAACATTGTTATCAATGCCTAGTTTAGACACAAAACCAGTTGTGTTACACTGGACTTCTTGGAAATACTATATAAGGATTGTTATATATAAAAAAACTCGTATCACAGTGTTTATCAGTTGTTATCGAACTCACTGGCTATACCAATTTTAATTAATTTATATCAACCCTTTGTATATCCCCACAGCGGGCGCTCTTCTTGCATCGCAGGAAGGTTAGGCCATACTTCACCACGGGAGCCAAGTCCGGGTTGGTGGAGGGTTGTAAGACAGTGGCGGGCCTTAATGTCAAAAGTTATCAAGCCGCTCATAAGGCCTCTGAGATGGCTTAACGACTGCCATTACATGACAGCCGGCAACAACGGTTTAACGTGTCTTGCGAAGCACGGAAGCGTTTAATGAATTGTTTTAAGTAAGTATATAACGTAGGTCTGAACATGGATCGTAGGGTAATTAATTTAGCAAAACAACGTTTGCAAGCTTAGCTAGAATATTCAAAGTTTTTTTCCACTGCCCCACGGCGAAAGTCGACGTGTGTAAATCCCCTTCAATATTTAAGTTTGAACACGACGCTCAAGTGCTTCCGACTTTTAATGGAGCTAATGTAACTAGAGAGGACAAGTGGTCCGTGTGTCTGAGAAAATCCCCAGTATTGTTATTATCGTGAAACCCGACAGAAGACCAAAGTGCATAACGTAGGCGTATGAATCGAAATTGAAAATTATTTACTTGTCACACATACATTTACAGTTAAATTATAACCTCTGCCTCTCAAACTAGGTAGCACTTGTATCTCAGTAAGCAGCGTGCCCCCCTTTACATTATAGATATTAAAGTATAGAAATTAATATACGTGAACACTTGCAATAATATTAAGAAATATAAAGTAAAAGAAATAGAGTGTGTGCATGTAACGACTAATGAACGTTGATGAAGCGAAGGATGGTGGCAAGTGACAGTACCTGGTCTCTGCCTACCACACTGGGATACAGGTATGAGGTTATGTTTGCTACAATCCTCCACCAACCAGGACTTGGCCCCCGTGGGGGAGTATGGGCTAACCTTCCTGCGATGCAGGAAGAGACCCGTGCCCCAGCAGTGGGGATATAAATGGGCTGATATCGAATCGATCAAATGTCGAATGCGGGATGTTCTATTGATAACATAGAACCATGTATAGTGTGATGTATGTATGTATGTATGTATGTATGTATGTATGTATGTATGTATGTATGTATGTATGTATGTATGTATGTATGTATGTATGTATGTATGTATGTATGTATGTATGTATGTATGTATGTATGTTTGTATGTATGTATGTATGTATGTATGTATGTATGTATGTATGTATGTATGTATGTATGTATGTATGTATGTATGTATGTATGTATGTATGTATGTATGTATGTATGTGTGTGTGAGAGAGAGACAGAGAGAGAGAGAGATAGTGTATGAGTATGTGTCGGCGTACATAATTATATGTGTGATTGTATGTTCTAGTTAATCTTAGAAGGAGGTGTTGGTTTTATTGGACTAATTTTTCTGTATTGAAACATAAGTGGACGTGGGCGGGACATCTGGTTAGACGAGAAGATGGACCGTAAACCAAGGCGAAGACCACTAGCTAACGGTGAAGAAAACCATCGCTGACATATCCATCTTTGACATATACCTTAGCGTTTGCTACGTACAATGACAAAGATCAGCATGAAAAAGGGTAGCATTGACATTGTATGACCTTCAGATTATTGTAATTTTTACATCCTATCGACACTTGACATTGAAATTGCTCTGACTGTTTAAAAATGAAATTATTTAATGTTTAATGTAATATTTGAATCTTCATTTGTAAAAATAATTTAATTGGTTTAATTCTTAATATTCGCATGCCTAGACTAGGCAAAATATGTCGAAAATACTTTTTGTTACAAAATCTCAAATGTACCATATTTGACTCAAATAAATATCTTGTATCTAATGGCCCAACTATGAGGCTAAGTTCGGAAATGTCAGATCTAACTAGCTTTTTGCAACCTATATTCGTCCCACTACAGACCACAGATCTTCTCTCAGAAAGAGAGAGTACGGGCTTAATTACCACGCGTGCACTTTAGACACTGAGGTTTCCTCATGACGTTTTCGTTCACAGTTAGCGAGTGGTATTGCTACCACTACCACCGGGATTCGAACCCACGACCTTCGGATTGAGATGCCGGTGCTCAACCGGTCCGCTACCTCCACTCTCTAACTAAAAGTATATTAAATAAGAAACACAGTGTAAAAGTTTCCCTTCTATTAAATAAATTTCATTTCATTTCAATTCATTTCAAGCTTAACTTTGCTTACATTAAAATACCTGGTCTCCCACTTGTGTAGAAACTAGTACCACTTTCGCAGCGACAAAATAATCAGGAAGTTGCAATGGCTTCCAGCCAACTGGAGTTTGTATAAATAGCAAGTTAAATAACCTGCAACCAAGTTAGCGTAGGGCCTACTCGAGATCGTGCCCGCGACTCCGTCGTACAGCGTGAGAAGGAACACCATGAGGTTTTGGCCGATAAGAGTCCGGCATAAGTATATCAACATAAAAGGTTACAAAGTAAATAGATAGAGAATACTTTATTGCACAACCAGAAAAAAATACAACCATGATATCTAAAATATATACAATGCAATGTTATACAATTGGCGTTCTTATCGCTTATTTTCATTAGTTATAATAAAGCAAAGCAAAGCAAAGCAAAGCAAAGCAAAGCAAAGCAAAGCAAAGCAAAGCAAAGCAAAGCAAAGCAAAGCAAAGCAAAGCAAAGCAAAGCAAAGCAAAGCAAAGCAAAGCAAAGCAAAGCAAAGCAAAGCAAAGCAAAGCAAAGCAAAGCAAAGCAAAGCAAAGCAAAGCAAAGCAAAGCAAAGCAAAGTAATTGATAAACTTATAATTATCTGTTAGCTGTCAAAAGCTGTCAGTTTTTTTATGCAAGTATGCACTTAGACTCAATGAGCAGTTAATAGTAAAATAATTATTTATGTATTTTTGTCTTATCTTATATTATAAATAGACTTTTTGTCTTCGAGAAATTAGGGCAGTCTCCACGATTTGGTTCATAGTCTAAGAGCAGTCTCCACGATTTGGTTCATAGTCTACTATGTGTGAAAACTTATTTTTGTTTTATACTAAGTTATCCACTTTTACATAAGCCGCCAGTTTCCTAAAAATATATAAATAAATTTCTCCAGTACCCCAAAGTCCAGGCGTCATCGAGAAATCGAGGAAAAAAGATTCTGATAAATTCTTAACCTCTTCTTCCATAAAAGTCGGTTTAATAGACATAGTCAAAGTGGAGTTTCTGTGCTGCCTTTTTCAACTAACTTAAAAATCGATCATGAAACTTTGGCATTCAACAAACGGAATGAATATTTTTTTCGTTGGTACGAATTTTAAATTTCGGATTTCAGAGGTAACTGTATGGTAAAGTAAATTTATAAGTGAAGTAATAAAGTAATATTATTATTATTATAAAATAATCTCATGAATGGGGTTATTAGCAAACGTAATTACAAACCAGTGTAAACTATTTATGCATTAAGTCCTCAAGCAACTTTATACAAAGGGTGCATGTTGTGACTGCATGTAAGTGAGGACACCTTATTTATAGTTACGATCTAATGTGTATGTGTAGGTGTATATCTTGTTGGTTCGTTATCAACCCTTGTATGTCCCCACTGCTGGGGCACGGGTCTTTTCCTGCATCGCGGGAAGGTTAGGCCATACTCCACCACGGGGGCCAAGTCCGGGTTGGTGGAGGATTGTAAGACAGTGGCGGACAGAAGTTATCAAGCCGCCCATAAGGCCTCTGACATGGCTTAACGACTGCCATTATATGACAGCCGGCACCAACGCCTAACGTGCCTTGCGAAGCACGGAAAAATGCCACTAGCGGTAGTCACGGGACGCTTACGCTCTTGTTGGTAGTCCAAATAAATAAAAAAAAAGAAATAAATAAATATAATTGTGCGCATTCCTTCAAAACCAAATAGGGAGTAGACGCTCATCTGTGAACAAATACAAGCGGAGTGCAAACATGGCCGCTGCCTGGTCCCTGGATAGCCCAGTGGCCGCGCTAGACCCAGCCACGTTTGGTCCCCGCCTTTTCTATGTATTCAGGAAACTACCCAGAAATACCTCACACGAATTTTCTTCTCGGTCCTCCCTTGGTACCGACTTGTTACAAAATCGATGTATGTATTTGAGATAAAAAAATATTACTGACCAGGTGAGGCTTTTGTAAGCACAGCATTGCTTCTGACAGAAAAATGGGATCAACTCTGCATCCAAATTAATACTCAATTTTAGATAAGAACTTTATGATTTTTATTCCGTTGGTGGCGCTAAATCGTTGAAACAGGGGCCTCCTTAATCTCGACATTCAAATCAGAAGAATAAGAAACCATTTATTGCAGCAATAGAAACACATACGTTTGTACATTACAACATAAAATATTCAAGCACAATACAATTTTTTTTTTAATTAGCCATGACTGTGTCCCACTGCTGGGCAAAGGCCTCCCAATACAAATAAGGACATTTAAAAAAAACAAAAAAAAATTAATAAAATTAACTCACATAAGTCGCGGTGTATCCCTATCGGTAGAGCAGCGGTTTGGCACGCTGACTGTAAAACCGAAGGTCTTGGGTTCGATCCCCGGCCGGGTAAAACTAGGAAACGAACCTTTTCTAGTTTGTCTCGGGTCTTGGATGTTATCTATGTATTTATTGTATTAAATCTATCGTCGAGTTAGCACCTGTAACACAAGTCATTTAGTTGTACTTAGTATAGGGCTAACGGGATCTGTGTAATATGTCCATGAATATTTATTATTATTTTTTTATTATGATTGCTGCGAAAGGCAGCGAGGTCAGCATTATGCTGAGGGCATTCGCCCAAAGCGCTTATTTTCAGCCAGCGCCTCTTTAATTTGACATCACGGCTAGGATTTAAATCACTGATCTAAGTTTAAACTGACGTTGAGCTTAAATACGTTTGTGCCGAAACTAAAGGCGAACTCCGAATCTAAGAGCACTATAAAAAAAGGTTGACCGTAAAACTAACTTATCTACACTCTTGCGCTGTCAAAATACCTACATTAATGGGATTTTCAGCGTGGGTACAGGATTTAAGTTGTAGTAGAACTTGATTAAGGCTCAGCTTTATGACACTAGGGGCCAATTCCTGAATTGAGAATTTCACTAAATAAATTCTAATACTTAAGTACAGTACTACACATCATAAAAGTCCCTTCGGGAATCTACGTTCGCGCAGACTAGGAAGAAGTGTAACGAAAGTACCAGAAGCTATAAGTACATTCAACATGATCTTTAACCGATACGGTTAAGGTGCAGAATTGATTGCCACAGTAGCGCTACCTATTTCGCTCACGCTAATATTGCCAAACTAATAGTCACCTGGATCGAAGACGTTGAATCAACCAATAACAACAAAGGCGCGCGGCCTGCCATAAAATGAAACTATCTGATTGGTCGATAAACTTGCCGCACATCCAAAATTTGGTCACCTGCGCGGGTACATCCGCGAGAATTATTTCTTGTGTAGCACTGTAACGTTCTGTCACGCTTTTTGCTAAGATTGGAGGATACAGCGCTACAGTTAAGTATTTACTTAGCGAAATTCTCAATTCAGAAACTGGCCCTGGGGGTACAATTATCCAAACGTTTTCAAAATTCTCAATTCAGAAACTGGCCCTAAGAGTACACTTATCCAAACGTTTTCAAAATTCTCAGCGAAATTCTCAATTCAGAAACTAGCCCTAAGGGTACACTTATCCAAACGTTTTCAAATACAATGTTAGGTGTATTTTTAGAATTCTAAACTTTTTTCATCTAGCCTATATACGGCCCGCTGCGTAAATAGGCTACTGGGCGCAGGCAATCTCTCAGAAAGAGAAAGTGAAATTGTCTTTATTGCCTACAAATATTAAATAAAGTAACTGAAATAAATCTTAAAAGCTAAAGCTCAGCTTAAGGTCGTCAGGTAACATGCTCCACTGGCGACGCTGTTTTTCAGCAAAATCCTTTGATGCTAACATCTAGATGTTTGGAGATATAAAATTACAGAGTCCCTGAGTGTTTTGAAATGTTTTCATGTTTGTTGAATACAATTAAATTTTATAATATTTATGATTTCATGGTTCTAGTGTTCCTTAGATGTTCAGTATAGAGGTGTAAGAATAGTCACGGAGTCGCTGAGCAATGTGGGCTTAATTTTTACCCTTGCCCACCGCGGATAGGCAATTTCAAGCGCACCTTCAGCAACTTTCCTTCGTAAGGTTCTCTGTAAGAAAATTATTTTAGCAATTTGGCCGCCAATTGTACTATGATATCAACCTTTGTATGTCCCCACTGCTGGGGCACGGGTCTCTTCCTGCATCGCAGGAAGGTTAGGCTATACTCCACCATGGGGGCCAAAGCCGGGTTGGTGGAGGATTCTAAGACAGTGGCGGGCCTTACTGTTAGAAGTTACCAAGCCGCCCTAAGGCCTCTGACATGGCTGAACGACAAAAGGGTACACTTCTCCAAATATTTTAAAAACGGTAAGTGTAACTACAGTGTTAAGCGTATTTTAATAATTCTAAACTTTCTTCATGTTGTGTATATAAGTCCCACTGTCTCTTCTCAGAAAATGAGAGTATGGGCAAAATTACTACTGTCCACCACGGATTGGCAATTTCCAGCGCTAAGGTAGTTGAACAACTCAAACACTCTATCCTTTTTTATGGATGTTATGGTATGGGTTTAACTACCACGCGTGACCACTACGGATTGGCGATTTCAAGCGCCGAGGTGTTTGAATATCTCAGACAATCACGTTTCCTTACAATATTTTGTGAATGCATTGCTACTCACTTCTATACACTACTATAAAATATACAGTGTATTTCTACTATAACTTTATAAATGTTATATTATCAAAGCGCCCCGTCGTCAGGCTATACTAGTCCACTGCTGGACATAGCCCTCCCCTGAAGAGCGCCACGTTGTGCTATCATAAGGGGTAATCCCCACGCTGAGCATGCGGGTTGGGGATCGCAGCTCAGTGCAATTGTACTGCAGGGGGCGCTGCTGCCCACCCCCCGGTTTGTGTCCCTTAGTCGCCTTTTACGACACCCGCGGGAAGAATTGGGTTGGTGCTATTCTCGAGGCCGACACCACACAGCGCAGTGCCTACGCAATGCCACTCCCTAACGGTCAAGTAAAACCTCGTGAGGATATCTGAGTGACTATGTTGTTTAAACACCTCAGCGCTGAAATTGCCAATACGCGGTGGGCACACGTGGTAATTAAGGACAAACTCTCTGTTTCTGAGAGAAGACCTGTGGCCTGTCGAGGGACGAATATGTGTTCCAAAAAAAACCTGAGACCTGAGATTTTCGAACTAGTTGGGCCATTGTTTGTAGCAAACAATACGGTATTGCGTCGACACTTCAAACTAGGGTTTCCTTACGCCTGTGCTCTGCAGTTAGACTTTTATAGGCTGCAAAAAAAAAACAAAAACGTGAAGACGTCAGCGCGCTTAAGTACTAATGTAAAAACAGGGCCTTTTTTCAATATAACAGTGACATAAAGAGCCCTGCAAATTGACACGTCAGTGAAGTACCTATAAATCCCTAGACCTACAAAATCCTCGCGCTATAATCTCCGGTCCAACCTTCGAATGGTATCTAAGTACAGTTGGAGGAGGAAAGTTTAGGCGACCTGTTTTTTTACATTCGATATCAGCCCTTGTATGTCCCCGATGCTGGGGTACAGGTCTCTTGCTGCATCGCAGAAAGGCCACATTCAACCACGGGGATAAAGTCCGGGTTAATGGAGGATTATAAGACGGTGGCGAGCCTTACTGCCAGAAGTTATCAAGCCGCCCATAAGGCATCTGACAAGAAAATCTGGGTATTTACCAACTAATCTTTGACTAATCACTAACTAGGGCGTAAACATCCTTGAATCTCTAACATATGGTACCTAATAGCGATACCATGAAATGTATTATTGTCAAAATTTTGTAATTTCGTATGTTTAAAAACCTATTTAGAGGCTAAAAACCATTGGCTCAATTGGTAGAGCGCTGGTACGGATAGCCAGAGGTTGCGGGTTCGAATCCCGGCATGGGTGAAATTTTTAGCCTCTAAATAGGTTTTTAAATTTGTTCCTTAGCACGGGTTAGTGCATTAAAAATAAAAATAGTGTAATCATGTGGGTACAGTGATATCGTTCCGATGTTAAAACCTAACTGCAAAGTAGGTAGTCGGGGCTGTAAGTAATGCAATTTGCTTAAGTCAGATGTCGCTGCCTGTACGTAATACAGAGAATATTGTAAAGAGGTTCGAAATTTCACTGATGCCGTGAGTCGCCCATTGGCTCAATTGGTAGAGCGCTGGTACGGATAGCCAGAGGTTGCGGGTTCGAATCCCGGCATGGGTGAAATTTTTAGCCTCTAAATAGGTTTTTAAATTTGTTCCTTAGCACGGGTTAGTGCATTAAAAATAAAAATAGTGTAATTTCGTATGTTTTGTATTGCTTATACATAACTCTTCAGTGCTTCGCAAGGCACATTAAGCCGTTGGTGCCGGCTGTCATATAATGGCTTATGGGTGGCTTGAACTTCTGACAGTAAGGCCCGCAACTGTCTTACAATCCTCCGCCAACCCGGACTTGGCCCCCATGGTGGAGTATGGCCTAACCTTCTTACGTTGCAGGAAGAGACCCGTGCCCCAGCAGTGGGGACATACAAGGGTTGATATCGAAGATATTCAATACGTATAATATCTCGATATATCTTCCTCGGACTGTAAGCGCCTACTGCGAATGTCGTGGCAGTGCCTAGCGTTCGCAATGTCTACTTTTCACCGGAATTAAGGCTCAGTACGTGCCACTTTCACCTCGCTAAGAGTTGTCAAAACTAAGCCGTGGAGGTGCCTTTTTGACAAGGATATATAAAGCTAAGAAAAAGTTGGAGTGAACGCTAAGAGTTCTGCCATTTCCAACAATAAGGAAAGTACCTAACTAGAAGTTGTTATTGTGATACTAAATTTAGCCGTCACGTTTTTTGTTTGGTTAATAAGTTTAATCACCTTGGGTTGAATTATTGTAGCACAGTCTTTAAAGTATAAACGTCATATTGCCTACAGACACATGGTTTCTTTCACAGGGAGAGAGTGTGGGGTTAATCATCACGCGTGCCCACTGCGGATGAGCAATTTTTTTGCCACTAAATAGGTTACACTATTTTTATTTTTAATGCACTAACCCGTGCTAAGGAACAAATTTAAAAACCTATTTAGAGGCTAAAAATTTCACCCATGCCGGGATTCGAACCCGCAACCTCCGGCTATCCGTACCAGCGCTCTACCAATTGAGCCAATGGGCGACTCACGGCATCAGTGAAATTTCGAACCTCTTTACAATATTCTCTGTATTACGTACAGGCAGCGACATCTGACTTAAGCAAATTGCATTACTTACAGCCCCGACCACCTACTTTGCAGTTAGGTTTAACATCGGAACGATATCACTGTACCCACATGATTACACTATTTTTATTTTTAATGCACTAACCCGTGCTAAGGAACAAATTTAAAAACCTATTAAGTCAGATGTCGCTGCCTGTACGTAATACAGAGAATATTGTAAAGAGGTTCGAAATTTCACTGATGCCGTGAGTCGCCCATTGGCTCAATTGGTAGAGCGCTGGTACGGATAGCCGGAGGTTGCGGGTTCGAATCCCGGCATGGGTGAAATTATTAGCCTCTAAATAGGTTTTTAAACTAAATAGGTTTTTAAAAATTGTCCTTGGTACGGATTAGTGCATTTAAAAAAGAAGGAAGAAAAAAATTATGCGGGTACAGCGATATCGTAAAAGTCGCAGGTCGTAAAAGGCGACTAAGGGACACAGACCAGGGGGTGGGCAGCAGCGCCCCTTGCAATTCCACCGAACTGCGATCCCCAACCCACATGCCCAGCGTGGGGATTATGGGCATTACCCCCTATGATAGTACAACGTGGCGCTCTTTAGGGGAGGGCGACGTCCAGCAGTGGACTAGTATAGCCTGACGACGACGACGACAGCGTTATCATTCCGATGTAAAACCTAACTGCAAAAGCAGGTACTCGGGGCTGCAAGTGATGCAAATTACTTCAGCCAGATTTTGCTGCCTGTACGTAATACAGAGAGTATTGTAAAGACGTTCTAAATTTCCCTGATGCCGGTGAATCGCCCATTGGCTCAGTTGGGAGAGCGCTAGCACGGTAAGCCAGAAGTCATGGGTTCGAGTCCCGGCATGGGTGGAAATTTCAGCTACTAAATAGGTTTTTAAAATTTTTTTTGGTGTGAACACTTCAGGCAGGCAGGTTTGCAAGTGTTACCTATTGCTACTACAAATTTACAATTATAAGTAACATGTACAATAATGTCTATATAATTGATACGCGTACCCGTTATATTTTCAATTGTATTGATACCAAATAATTGTTTTCTATTCTATTTCGTTGACACTATTGATAGTCTACTAACCAATCGCATTACAATTTTACTGTCCGTGCAACTAAACTAGGCACCTCGCCTTCGATCTTCTTCGCGATAAATGCTTATTTAATTTGCAAAGGTTATATTATCGGCAATACATAGTATACTGCTATTGCTTAGTAGACTACCAAATAGAGGTTAATGACAGCTATGGTGGTACTGATATCTATTGAAAAACTACGTGTGTAGACTCCTTGATCCTGGTCCCAAACTAGGATACCCTCTGCTATGTTAAAAATGAATATACACCCAGAGAAGTCGACGCACAAATCAAGTATGGCGACCTCTAGTGGGAATCCCACCCACGATTCAAGACAGCTTTTAATACACTTTAATCGTTACAGAATCACTCACCACGAATATTCGTTGATAATACAAGCATTAAGCCAGCACACATCCGAAATCAATAACCAGCCACGCCTGGCTAATTCACCGTAACACTTGTTACTTCCGGGTATAGAACCCAGCTAGTATATGTTATTACAGCACAGTGAGATGACGCATGATACGCTGGGATGGTTCAAGCTCGTCTCAGAGTCGAGTAAGAAGCGGCTAAGAGCCCAGGAGAACCTCTCCCTACGCGCCAACGTCGGCGCGCATCGCTGCGTGAGGAATGCGACCTGGGACCTCAAATGAGAGGAGCTGGACGTCATAGTGGCGCAGCTGGCGACCGATAAGTTTGCACGTGCAGACCGGCCGCAGCTGCAGCACTTGTGAAGGTTGGCGCCCTGCACATGTGTCCGTCCAATACCCGCGCTAAGCATGTCCCTCGAATCTGGTTGAGTCAGCGGCCACCTCAGAAAACTAAAGAATATCCTGGCCCCCAATGGAGATTAAAGGCCATCCAGTGGCCTGTCCGTAGCTCTGGATAGGGGTAGATCCCTTGGGAAGACGGATAGGCCGTGATCCCGACCCTTCACTTCATTTCTGGGGTATTGTGAGAAGACCGCCTGATGGGCCTTTGTGGATTGCGTTTTTGGCTTTCAAAGCAGGATAAAATGTTATCAAACCCTTTAAATGTTAGTTCCACAGCAATTTTTTACGTTTATGTATAAAATTTGTATTTTATAGTCTGATTCGTTAGGTCAAGTACTATACGAAATAAAAAAATATACATTTAATGAATTTTGATATGTATCAACTATCTATGTAGCATATTCCTGAAATAACTCTATCATTGTTTGTGTTTATAGTTGTTCTTCAGAATTGAAAAATCTTTTATTTGCATGTGACATTATTGAACAAATAGTAATTTCAAGTTTTATAGTACATTTCTACTATAAGTCTTTCTCAGGATTTTATACCGAAATATATGTTCTCGAATTAATGCAGCAAGGGTAGTATTACAGCACAAGTCACGCGTTTAGAGGCGCAAAAATATCAGAATTTGAGAATTAATGTACTGTATCGTCGCGAATTTTGACATTCAAACCGAATGACTAGGTTTGTACTCGTACTACCTATGCTGGGCGAAACATTGCGATTGTAGTATGCAACTTTACTGTACCACTCAGTCTAGATACCTACAGACGCTAGGCCGGCTTTCGTCGAGGGACTGATACCGTTCCGTCCCGTTGCTCCAGATGTCTTGCTACAGACTAGTGTTGGCAGTAAGACGGCAAATAGTTACAGAAACCTGTTACGGCAATTCCAGGCACGGCAGGATTCTGTTGTATAGGTATAATGTAGGTAGAAGCAATTCTATCACTATTGTATCGGCAGTCTCGTAAT
This sequence comes from Yponomeuta sedellus, assembly GCA_934045075.1. NCBI lineage: Eukaryota > Metazoa > Arthropoda > Insecta > Lepidoptera > Yponomeutidae > Yponomeuta > Yponomeuta sedellus. The sequence goes on from OW203734.1 coordinate 4,903,391, forward strand.
AAATAAGTAAACGGACACACGTCTTTGATTTAACAGTGGCGAACGCGGAAAATAAGGAAGTTAAACGTACTTATAATACAAATTACAATGTCAGTCGGGCAAGTGCGTGAGTTCACAGTAAAGACAGGAAATTGGAGTGGATATATTGAGCGATTAGAAATGTATTTCGTCGTGAACAAAGTGCCTGAGGAAATGAAACTACCTACCTTAATTTCGGTTATGGGGGAAGATGCGTATGAACTGTTGTCCACTTTATCCAGTCCAACAAAGCCTTCGAAATTAACCTACGAACGAGCTGTGAATCTTCTAGCGGCACATCTTCAGCCCAGGCCATCGGAGCTAGCAGAAAGGTATAAATTCCGCCAACGACGGCAGCTCAGACACGAATCTATAGCAGATTACGTAACCGAACTAAAAAAATTGTCGAAATACTGTAATTTCCAAGTATCTCTAGACGAGAACATGCGTGATCAGTTAGTATGTGGACTTAAGAGCGAATTAATCAGACAAAGACTGTTCGCCGAGGATGAACTACAATACAATCGAGCGGTGACGTTGGCATTGTCGTTGGAAGCGGCTGAGCGGGACGCCAGTGTAGTGGAGCGGAGTAGCGTGGAGTCGACGACGGAAGATCTACATAACTTTAATTTCAACGAATGCTGGAGGTGCGGAGATAAAAATCATCAAGCAAACAATTGCGTCTTTAAAGCTTATGTGTGCAGTGGGTGCCAGGAAATAGGCCATCTAAGAAGAATGTGTCCACGAAAAGCTAAGGATGTGGAGTACAATCATGCGAGACGGTGGAGCCCGGCGGGATCGGCCGGTGGTTACCAAAAATCAACACGCGCAGGGCGCGTGATCGGCCGCGGCGGCACGCCCGGTCGGGGCACGTCAGCGTGGAGGAGCGCGGGGCGCGGGCAGCGAGGCGCGGGGAGAGGGGGCCGGGACCGGGCCCCAGTGCATTTGATGGACGAACCTCAGGAAAATCACGAGGACATCGAAAGCAACGAATATAGCGAAGAACCTATGTATCAAATGTCTTTGAACAATTATAAACCGGTATGTATAAAAGTTAAGGTTCAAAATTGTTTGCTTGATATGGAAATAGACACCGGGTCAGTGTTATCTTGTATTAGTAAACAAGTGTATGTAAATTGTTTTAAAGACTTGCGATTGAAGGGATGTAATTTAACCCTAAAGTTTTATGATGGCTCGACTATTCAGCCGTTAGGTTATATAGAGGTTAATGTTACGTACAAAGAAATGACAAAAACACTAGACTTGTACGTAATAGACAAGGGAACAACAAATTTACTGGGTCGGCAGTGGTTAGCCGAATTAAATATTCCCGTTAATGTTTCTAAAGTAAGTTTGCATAGCAACAGCGTATCCAAAGACCCATTGGATAACAAAATGATTATAAATCAAATTATTTCCAGACATGAAACGCTGTTCGATGGCACATTGGGTAGATACACTGGAGGCAGGGCCGAGCTGGTCGTGCGGGAGGGGGCCCAGCCGATATACTGCCGCGCGCGGCCGCTGCCCTACGCGCTGCGCGAGCGCGTAGACGCGGAGCTCGACGCAATGCTGCGCGCGGGGGTCATCGAGCCCGTTGCCCACTCCGACTGGGCCACGCCGCTGGTCGTGGTAAACAAGCCCGACGGCGGGTTGAGAATTTGTGCCGACTACAAGGTAACCCTTAACAAAGTTTTAGCGATTGACAGATTTCCGGTTCCAAAAATAGAGGACTTATTTAGCGATCTCAGCGGGAACAAATTTTTTACAAAATTAGATCTGTCACAAGCATATAATCAGATAGAATTAACAGACAACTCTAGAAAATTTACAGTAATTAATACACAAAGGGGATTATTCAAATACACACGACTAGTTTATGGATTATCCTCGAGTCCTGGGATTTTTCAGAAATTAATGGTAGAAATGTTTAAAGGAATGCCAAATGTGGTTGTTTTCTTTGACGATATTTTAATTAAAAGCAAAGACTTGGAAAGTCATCTAAAAACAATAGAGGAGGTGTTACAAGTTTTGTCAAATAATGGTTTAAAAATTAAGAAAAGCAAATGCGAGTTTCTAGCGAAAGAAGTAAAATACTTAGGGTTTATTATTGATGAAAACGGGGTTCGTGTAGACCCAGATAAAATAAAAGCAATTGTCACAATGCCACACCCGAGAAACGTCTCTGAATTAAAATCGTTTTTAGGAATGGTGAATTTTTATGGAAAATTCATTGCTAATTTAAGTTCACTCTTGTCACCTCTTTACAGTTTGCTTAAAAAAGGGACGAACTGGGAATGGGGATTAAGCCAAAACTCTGCATTTTTGACAGTTAAACGATATTTAAGTAGCACGGAAGCACTAGTCCATTTTGATATGAATCAGCAGACTGTAGTGACAGTGGACGCCAGTTCACGTGGACTGGGCGCCGTGCTAGCACAGCGCGCGCCGGCGGCGCCCGGCGGCGGCGGCGGCGGTCCCGGTGAGGAGTGGGTAGTCGCGTATGCCTCTCGGGCACTCACCGCTGCCGAACTCCATTATAGCCAAATACATAAGGAAGCCTTGGCAATTGTATTTGCAGTGGAAAAATTTCACCAATACCTATATGGTAGAAAGTTTGTGCTTCGCACTGATCATAAGCCCCTCGTAAGTATATTCGGACCTAATGTCGGAATCCCTAGCGCAGCAGCCAGCCGTCTGCAACGTTGGGCAATAAAGTTAAGTGCCTACGATTTCTCAATAGAGTATATAAGGACTGACAAAAACACCGCCGATGTGCTTTCACGATTAATTAGGTCACAGAAAGATGAAGTTAAAACAGAACAGGAAAGTATAATCCCGGAACAAACATACTTGCATTTTTGCACAGATGCTTTGCTATTAGATTACAATGTTTTAAAACGAGAAACCCGCAGTGATCCAATTCTCAGTCGCGTTTTAAGTTATATTAACGACGGTTGGCCATCCGACATAGATATCAGAGAACTTAAACCCTATCACAATAGGAGGAACGAACTTTACTGTGAATTGGGTTGCATCATGTGGGGACACCGGGTGGTTATACCGGCGACATGTCAAACTCGGGTACTGGCAGAGTTACATGATACACACATGGGTATGATTAAAACAAAATCCTTGGGCCGCAGTTACGTTTGGTGGCCAGGGATCGACGAGGCAGTGGAGAGAGTATGCCGGGAGTGCACGGTATGTGCCGCAGTGTCTGACTCGCCGCCCGGCCATGCGCCGCACTCGTGGCCCTGGCCGTCGAGGCCATGGTCCAGACTACACTTAGACTTTCTAGGCCCTATCAACGGCATTACATACTTAGTGGTGGTAGATTCATGTTCAAAGTGGATCGAAGCAATTAAAATGAATAGTACAACAGCACATGCCGTTATCGCAACACTGAGGGATCTATGGGCGAGATTTGGTATCCCTAAACAAACGGTCAGTGACAATGGTCCACCTTTTTCTAGTTCAGAATTTCAAAACTTTTTGAGTCACAATGGAATCGAGCACATTTTTACAGCGCCTTACCATCCCGCATCCAATGGCGCGGCCGAAAGTGCCGTAAAAATCTGCAAACGCGCAATTAAAAAGGCATTGAAACAAAAAATTGATGTACACACAGCACTGTGCAGGTTCCTTTTAGCTTATAGAAATACTGAACACGCGACCACTGGTGAGAGCCCCGCCAAAATTTTGCAGGGACGTAATCTTCGTATGCGATTAGATAGTTTAAAACCGGAAAGAGAAAAACGTGTAGCCGCGCGTCAAGCTCTGAGCGAGATAAGTGCAGGAGGTAACCATAGGCAACTAGAACCCGGAGCGCAAGTGTGGTATCGAGAATATCGGGGTCCAGATAAATGGGTAGCGGGTACAATAAAACAAATATTAGGAAACACCGATTATACCGTTAGGTCTATTTTTGGAACCGAAATTCACAGACATGTCGATCAGTTAAAGCAGAGGGTTACAAATGTATCTGCTAATAGCGACACACCTCGTAGAGAAATTAATTTCGATCTAGCTAGGCAAAATGAGATAGCTAGAAGGCAACATCGCGGGTCATTGACGTTTCCCACGACCAGGGACGGGGACCTGGAACGAGATAGGGCTACCCCGGGGGGGAGTAGTGGTGAAAGTTCACCCCAGACGGTGGCCGTGCCGGCAACGGCAAGAGTGGCCACTCCGCCACCGAGCATCACGCCGACTCTTAGTCCGGAGTGTGTGCCCAGTGTGTCAGCGAGCATGCCGGAGTCTAGTGCATGTCAGTCAGGTGAAACAGACCGTAGATATCCTGTACGAGTCCGTAGACCACCGGTTCGTTATGGATTTGAGGAGATAGATTAAAGAAAACAATTTATTGTAAAAATAAACAAGTTAGTTTTAGTATTGAAGCTATTAAGTTTGTAAAGCTGTGGTTAATTAAGAACATAAGTTCTAAGTTTTTTTTTTGTGTAAGCTTTTAGTGTAAACTAGTGTGAAAATAAATACGTAATATAGGAAATAAGGATGGAGAGAATTTCTCGAGTATTTAATTTTACTTAAGTATAAAATAAGGGTGGAGGTGTTGTATAGGTATAATGTAGGTAGAAGCAATTCTATCACTATTGTATCGGCAGTCTCGTAATAAATAAGTAAACGGACACACGTCTTTGATTTAACAGATTCGTTTACCAAACTCTCTCCATTTTACAATTAGTGAAATTGTTCTTCCGTTCTCTCTATTCTTTAACAACTACCAGAGTTACTTGAAGTTAACGTAGACGACTTGACAAATAATCATTCATTGCTGGCAACAGTACAAATTTCTTTTCAGTGATGCTAATTTATACATGCATAGAGAATTAAAGAGAACACTTTAATGCACAACTACAAAAAAGTATACAGCCATGATTTCTTAAGTCTAAGTAATTTTATACAATAGTCTAACATTACTTAGACTCTCTTGGCCTTATCGCTAATAGAGATCTCTTCCAGACAACCTTTGGATGGAGTGAGTCACACGAAGGATATAGTCAGTAGCGCCATGTACCTACATTAAAAATTAAATCGAAAATATATTGATACGAAGTAGCAAAATAGTGCGAGAATGTAAGTACTTATAATTACATAGGTACGATATAAAGTACATAATTATATTTAGATAATAATATACGTAGATACCTAAAAATAAATACTTATAGAATTAAATAAATATACAATGGTGGCTGGTATCTATTTTTTCAACCTATTCACTCTACAAACGATTTATCGCCTGTTTCTCGTACATAAGATAGATAGATAGAGAACACTTTATTGCACAACCAGAAACATATTACACCCATGATTTTTAAATCTAAGTAATGTTATACAATTGGCGGTCTTATCGCTGTGAGCGATCTCTTCCAGACAACCTTTGGATGGAGTGGATTGCATGAAGAATGTAGTCGGTAAGTGGTGCATGTACAAATAATTAAATCGAAAATATATTGATAACAAACAGCAAGGGAGTGCGAGAATATAATAACTTATAATTACCTACGATATAATGTACATATATTTAAATAATAATTTACATAGATACCTAAAAAATAAACATTAACAATTAAATACATAAGTATAGGTAAGCAACATCTACTTAAATAATAATATACATAAATACCTAAAAATAAATACTTATACAATAAAATACATATAATCAACAGTAAGCAACAGTTGTTAGAGGCAAACCCGGGACTCTGCCTGCCCTTTTAGGATACAGGCGTGTGTTTATGTATGTAAATAGATTTAATAGATAAAGGCCGAATTGCGCACACAATATCTAACAACGCAAATCATATATTTAAACAGGGGTAAGCTTTATCCACTATACAACTGCAAAACATCTTTCACTATAACATTTTAGAGGTCCAAAAACCTATTTAGATGCTAAAAATTCCACCCATGCCGGGACTCGAACCCGCGACCTCTGGCTAACCGTGCCATTTTTAGAGGTGTCCAAAGCTAAATGTATGACTGATATTCCTGTCAGTCAGCCATTTATTCTCTTCTCCCAGGATACATATTTACTCAATTATCCAGTGACTTCTCGCAATTTGCCCTCGTATAGCGAGATAGAGAACACGTTACTGTACATAAAAATTGTATAGAATCAGGCGTTACTTTGCGGAAATCCATAATAGCATTAAAAAGTTAAAATTACTTTGATGAATTCCGCCAAAAATCCCACAAGCACCATGCGGTTAGCTAATGCACCGCCCTCCCTCCCACTTTTTCAAGCAGAAGCAAGACACGAACACACCACCACCAACACCAATACTTGTGTGAGAAAACACGAGACGCGTTTCGCCTCTAACACGAGGCATCCTCAGGCTCCCAAATGCAAGTGACCGTCTCCGCAAAAACGCTCCGTATTTATAGGCTAGGCCACCCCTCCCCCCGATGACGCAATGTAACCGTTAAACTGGTGACCGTTAAACCTAAATTAAATGATGAATGAACAGGTGGGCAGCTCCTCTATTTCCCCATTAATCGATATATTTGCACAAAACAATAATAGCCCATAGGCGGTTGAAACGGTTTAACGGTCACCAGTTTAACGGTTACATTGCGTCATCGGGGGGAGGGGCGGCCTAGCCTATAAATACGGAGCGTTTTTGCGGAGACGGTCACTTGCATTTGGGAGCCTGAGGATGCCTCGTGTTAGAGGCGAAACGCGTCGCGTGTTTTCTCACACAAGTATTGGTGTTGTTGGTGGTGGTGTGTTCGTGTCTTGCTTCTGCTTGAAAAAGTGGGAGGGAGGGCGGTGCATTAGCTAACCGCATGGTGCTTGTGGGATTTTCGGCGGAATTCAGCAAAGTAATTTTAACTTTTAATATACATAAAAATTAAAATTACAAATTAAAATATAAGTACGGCAATGTAGTACCTTTTACGGCAACCTAAATTCCGAACGGGTACAGCACTACGTCGCACAGTTTACGAAGCTAGTAAAGCGGTAAAGCCGCTCTATCCAGCACAAGAGTGTTGTAAAATGAAGATTGTCCTGGCTAAATTGTTAATAGTGACGCTGATGGTGCCAGTCTATTGGAGATTCCGTATCTGGCACCTGGGACTAGCGAGTGAGGCGGTTTTGTAAAACTGGGCTCGGTCTACTAAGAGCTATGTTGGCTAATACCGTAATATTAGCGCTTGTTCTGACCCTGGCAATCCTCAATCCTTACAGCTCATTTTATTTATTTCGAGGAATCAACTTTGCTTACACATCTTCTAATTGATCGTAGTATGTCCCTACTACGAACATTGAGTCAATCTTTTTTCCTTCATCTTCTACATATGTATGTCCAAACCAACGCGACATTTCTGTCAACTCCCTATTTTGGTCAGTACATCGTCTTTTTTTCCACAACGTCATCTAATAACACCAATGCGTATGATGTCGTTAAAAATAATACCGCGGGTAACGCCACACATATTGTCAAGGATCTCATCTGTACTGCATTAATCCTACTTTCTGGTAATACCTTTAATAAAATACCCCGTTTTCGTCTCTCTAAACCGCGCTTTGATATTATTTAATCGAAAAATATTACAAATCTCCATCAGGGCTTTTTCGTAAGCTTATAAACGAGAGGTAGGATTCCGCGGCGGTACAAAGTGAAAAGGGATTCTATTCCAAGTAGACGAGGTGGAGAAATCCAATACCTACTTGTATATTTGAAATCTTTGGCAACATGAGTTGTCTTAGGGCGCTTACACACTTAATTGCTATTGCTTTTAGTAATAAGGCCCCCAATTGTACTATATTTTCTACGTACAATAAAGAATATTCTATCTTGAATGGAATCAGGCGCTCATCATCATCATCAACCCGGTAAACCCCACTGCTGGGTATAGGCCTCTTCATTTCCACGCCAGCCAGCACGGTCTTGCGCTAGTCTCATCCACTGTTTGCCGGCCACTTTACTTAGGACATCTGACCATCTGGCTGCTGGTCTGCCCACCGACCGTTCCCCCTCCCGCGGCCGCCACTCTGTCACTGCCTTCGTCCATCTGCCATCATTCCATCTGGCCAAGTGTCCCGCCCACTTCCACTTCAGAGTCGCAATCCGTTTGCCGATATCTACCAGCTTTGTTTGGCGTCTGATTTCGACATTCGGGATCCGGTCCAGAAGTGTGATTCCTAGCATAGCTCTTTCCATTGCTCTCTGTGCGACTTTGAATCAGGCGCTACTTTGCGAAAATCCATAATAGCATTAAAATGTGATAAATTATTTTAATAAATTCCGCCAAAAATCTCACAAGCACCATGCGGTTAGTTAATGCATCGCCCTCCCTCCCAGTTTTTCAAGCAGAAGCAAGACACGAACACACCACCACCGACACCAATACTTACGTGAGAAAATCATGCTCGCAAGTGCAAGAGCACTTGCTGAGGAGGTAGGAGGGCGGTGCATTAACTAATCGCATGGTGCTAGCGGGATTTGGGATCGTCAAGTATCAGCGACGGCTGTCGGTGCGTCGACGCCTGCCCAAACACGTCGATGGCTCCAGTTGGCACACGTGCTGCCCTTTGGCACGCCCGCTGCGGCCTAAGAGGAATATTTGTATTTATGCACGGAATAAAAGGTGCGTAAAACAGCTGACACTTCTTCATTCCACGACTTCGTTAGACATTCAAAATATTGCTATCGGTATTTGCCTTCTTGTTCTTCAGGTTATATATAAGTCCACTCCTGGACATAGCCCTCCCGGACATGAGCATCATAGCGCCCTGTCTTCAGCTTGCCGCACGCAGGATCTGCCTGCAGTTTTTCGTAGATCGTCGTCCCACCAGGGGCATTATTACGTAAGCATCCACTGAGTTGAGTGACGTTGATTTTTACTTTTTTTAAGCTACTCCGGCTGTCAAATGCATACATTTTTTGACACTTAGGAGTCGTCTAAATGCTTCACTCGATAGAGTGGAGTGCTACGTAATAGAAGGGCTGGTCGGAGATCGTCCTACACTACGTTTGCCGAGTCGCGGTCTCCACTCAAGAACACGTTTACTCCAACGGTTGTCGGTTCTTCGCGAGATATGGCCCGCCCACTGCCACTTCAGCTCGCTAATTCACTGAGCTAGGTCGATAGCTTTGGTTCTCTGTCGGATGCATTCGTTCCGAATCCTATCCTTCAGAGAAACTCCGAGCATAGCTCTCTCCATAGCTCTAGCTTTCGTGAGTGTCCATGTCCATCCTAACGGATCTATGTCCTCCTTATTGGTAGGTTGATAGAAAACTTCCACTATGGCAAGAACAAGCTAGGTTTACCTTCACCTTGAGATTTACTAAAGAATGCCTCTCGTGTACCCGATACCGCTTATTTTTCCCCCAAAAATGTCTCGTTTGGATGTTTTGTAAAACACAGAGTGAGATTATCCGCGTCTTAAGGATTACGTCACTCGGGTTGGCCAAAATTGCGCCAAAACTCAAAATCCAACGTTCTATTTTTTTTATACGGAAAGCGGTGGCATCCTAGGAGTGGCCGGATTTTCAATCGACATCTCGCAGGTGGATTCTCAGCTAGTTTCAGAATTAATAGATTATGGAGAGAAGAAGCTAACAAAGAAAGATTATCCCACGTCGCGGGTCTGAAATCCAGGTACATTCGCTCTAACAATAGCAACGAGTACCCTATTGCGCGTCTACTATTAGACAGTCAATAGCAACCCTTGTGTGTCCCCACTGCTGGGGCACGGGTCTCTTCCTGCATCGCAGGAAGGTTAGGCCATACTCCACCACGGGGGCCAAGTCCGGGTTGGTGGAGGATTATAAGACAGTGGCGGGCCATACTGTCAGAAGTTATCATGAGGCCTCTGATATGGCTTAACGACTGCCATTACATGACAACCGGCACCAACGGCTTAGCGCGCCTTGCGAGGCACGGAGGCGCTCGGAAAAATGCCAATAGCGGTAGTTACGGGACGGTCACCCATCCTACACCTGACCGCGCCTGTTGCTGCTTAACTCAATGGATTGATTGCAATCACTCGGTTCGACTAGGCCACGAGCGCTTCTATTAGCCACTACCTATTAGCCAGTGGCCAGATAGAAAAGAAGTTTGACGCCCCGTATATTTTATGTAGGCGCCGCGCCGCACAGTGGACTGTAATTGAAGCTCCATAGACTTAGCGCTTAAACATCAAGTACTTAATTTTGAAAAAATTAAATGCCAGCATGTTCCTTTACTAAAATACAATATTTTACGTAGTGTAACTTTTTTCGTTAAACCTTTTATTTACAGAGATATTGGTGATTTCTTGGATTTTTGTATGAACCGATTTCTTTATGTTACTGTTCTAGTCAAATAATAATTTTAAATTTTTTGTTCCCTTGTCATTCATTCAAAATCTATTTTTTTTGGAAAATTTGGGTTCATTTTTACATCTGTTCCGTAAGGAATTAAGACAACAAAAGAAACGTTTGCATGTGTTTTCGCCGTCAACTTTCCATTGGGTTGTGTGACGCTGATTTTTACACCTCTTCGGCTGTAAAATACATACATATTTTGACAATTCGCCAACGTTAAAATGGAAAGTGCAACAAAATGCATACTAACTTAACCTCATCAGTGCTGAATTTGAAAATAACTGTTTAAATCTATTGTTATTTTCAAGGTCAGAATCATAGATTATCTGAGGCCAGGATTACGGAGGTGAGGTTGGTGTCATATTTGTCCTCAAATACAGTTCACAAAACAGATACAGTGATCCACACAATCCGAGCACACTTAGTTAGTTAGTTAGACCTGAGATTTCCGCACTTAGCCTCATAGTTGGGCCATTGTACGTAGCAAGCGCTGAGGTACGTTAACAATTCAGACACTAGGGTTTCCTTACAATGTTTTCCTTCACCGTCAGCGAGTGGTATTGCTACTATAATTTCACAAATGTACATAACTTAGAAAACAAAGTCATTGGTACATGCCGGGGTTTGAACCCACGACTTCAAGATTGAGAAGCCGGCGTTCTACACCGTTCCGCTACCACCGCGTTCGAGCACACTTGTATAATAACTGTGTAAATGCACACTTGCATAATAACTATATGAATCCCTCATCATCATCAATCCATTATGTCCCCACCGATAGGCACGGGTCTCTTCCCTGAGGAAGGTTGTAACGGTGCAAACCTCTTCACACCATTTTTATTTCCTTTTCTATAATTTATCATTTTCAAATATTTAAATTATGTACCTACGCCACACATTCTTCGATTTCCCTCATTTTTCCCCACTACTACTTTACGCTTTGACCAGATCTGACTTTTTACCTGCTTCTCCGTTTATCCGTTTTTATCCAGTTTTCTGTTAATATTACTACAATTCTACAAATAAAACCACACCTAAAGTCGTTCCAGAGTTTATTTATTATTTACAACGTTTCAAGGTGTAGGCCATACTCCACTACGGGGGAGAAGTCTGGATAGGTGGAGGCTTGCAAGACTAGTGGCTGGTCTTACTGTCAGGAGTTTTCAAAGGCGCCTCTGACTTAGCTTAATGACCGCCATCTATTGACGGCAGCCGGCACCAAATTATTAACGTGCCTTGCGAAGCACGGAACCGCTCGGAAAAATGCCACTAGCGTTAGTCATAGTCGATTTACCCATTCATGCGCTGAACGCGCTCTATGTTGCTTAACCTTCGTGATCGTTTAAGATCACTCAGGCAGCCGGGGCTACGAGCGATTACCAGTTGAGAATGTATTCGTGGTGTAACGCTTCAAATAAATAGGTTCTACGACATGTCAACAACATTATTTTATTTTGAGGCTAGTAGCGATTAGTAAATCCCTCGCGCACAACATCCCTTTTCTGATTTGTACGTTTATAGGAACGGGTTTTAAGTCAGAAAAGCTCTCTGAAGCCTACACATACATAAAAAACTATTTATTTTAAAACCACTTTACACAAAGTTACAAAGGGTATGAGAAGGTTAAAAATTAATTGGTTTATGTTAAGGATAAAACAACAACGTTTATCGGCGACCCCCACACTAGACGATAGTCTGTTAACATTAGGCGACGGTTAGGCAACAGATTAATATTACAATATTAAGGTTGCAAATAATTAAGGTTAGAATAAATTAAGTTATAAAACACTGTTTAGAGGAGACAGTGGAGAGCGCAAATATATTAACTTAAGAGTGTATGTGTGTGTTTGTGTGTGTGTGTGTATGTCGTGTCATATGAGCAAGCAGAATATGTGTGAGCAATTAGATCTATTTAATTATTTACATGTAGGTAAGAAAATTATTCTTTGGCTAAACAGTATTTGCAGATGGGCATGCACATTCACTGAAAGATACACATTTTAAATGCTTTGCAGCGCACTGCGTGCAGCTGTGTTATTTTAGTAAGCTGGTATTTGCTCGTTTAATTTACAAACGCAAAAGGGAACTGAAATTTACCCGTTTTATCAGTATTGCCGCATCGTTGTACATCTGTTTTCATTTACATAGTGTTTGTAAAACACAAATCTATTTAACATGTTTCAGGAATTGGCAACTGTGCAATTTGCTGCATCCAAATGAGGCGTCATAATAAACCATTGATAATAATTCAAACGGTAAAAATTCGTTTCTCTAAAATGCGCAACTTTTAAATTCATCACCATCATCGTTTTATGTCCCCACCGAGGCGCACGGATCTCTTCCCTAAAGAAGGTATAGGCCATAATCCACCACGGGGGCCCAGTCCAGATTGGCGGAGGCTTGCAAGACTGGTCTTACTGTCAGAAGTTTTCAAGCTGCCTCAGGCATCTGACTTGGCTTAAAGACTGCCATCTATCGACGGCACCCGATACCAAATCCAGCTTTGAAAAATACCACTAGCGTTAGTCATAGACGGTCGCCCATCCATGCACTGAACGCTATGTCGGTATTCGATAAATTACTTTCAAATCGCTTCAACTAAAGAGGAGGTTCATGGAATTAATTTAACAAATGTTTGTATACCAAACTTTTTTTACGTAGCCTATGTAATTATATTCCACTGAAGGGCACAGGCCTTGTTACACATCGAGTAGAATAATGTTTATTTGGTACAACCTTTTACATGATAAATCTTATAATTTACACAGAAATAACGCTTGCATATGAAACAAAAACATAAGATGATTAGTGTGGTGTGTGTGATACTTGTAATGTATTTTAATAGAAGTTGAGAACATTTTTCTTATTTTGGTTTTTATTTATTTAACATAATAACTTATTATTACAGGATTAGCACCTAATGCAACAAGTTAAAATTAATTAACTTGTTGCTTGTGATAAGGAAATTATAACAAGAATATGATACCTAAATTCTTTAGTATTCTGCAGTAATTACGTGGAAATCTATAATTAGCTTTACTGTAAGCAGTTTTGTATGGAATTAGTTTAATTAGTTTCGGTGTTGATTTTCATTAAAATAAATAAAAATAAAAGAAATTAATGTGGTAAAAGTGTTTCAGTCCGAAGATATAAAAATGTTTTTCATTTAATTTTTGAAGAACATAAGAAAGAAAAGAAACACGCAATATGGAGAGTATGAACTTAATTACTCCGTACTCCCCACGGATTGACACTTTCAAGCGCCGAGGTATGAGAATTCATTCACGTTTCCTCACGAATTCTTCCTTCACGGTTGGCAAGTGGCAACTTCACAAATATACGTAACATAGAAAACAAAGTAATTGTTACAGAACTATAAACTTTACTAGCGAACTAGACAGGTTTTCCTAAAAACCGCGCATTTTTTAGTATTCAAGGCCATCAAAAAATTTATTAGGCAATTTATAAAAATTGCCTAATCGATACCATAAAAGGTAGTTCTTATAGACTCGCGATGCTCAAACACACTTATATATTAAACGTCAGTATAGTGAGTGTTGACTGCCAGCCCATTGCGAAAATAATTTAATAAAATAATTTTCTCTACTGGCCAGTTTAGTCTACCCATGACCTTTTTTTTTTTGCATCTACTTAATGAGATGATTTATACAGCGTCCAGTGGCATCTTCACTCATACTAGACGAGTGAAGGGACCACTCCGACGCTGCAGTGCCTGGGACATGGTTTTATAGATGGTGTAGGCTTGCCTAGCACCTATACCATCCTGACAGCTTAGTCGGCCTAGCCCACAGGAAAGACTAGTCAATACGTGCGGAGCCAACCAAGCCGCGGGTTTCCTCACGATGTTTTCCTTCACGGTTAGCGTGTGGTATTGCGACTACAAATTCGCAAATGTACGTAACTTTGAAATTAAACAAAGTCATTGGTACATGCCCGCACTCGGGATCGAACCTGGGGCTCTCGCTTGCCAGTCTATGGTTCTACCCACTGAGCTACCACCACTGCCATGACCACGGCAACTGTAACGTTGCCGAAGCGTCGGGAATAAAAATAATTACATTTTATCTGATAAATTGTCGCGATTTAATATGACGGCACAAAAGGTATTAAAGGTTTCTAATTTTACTGAATTATTTCACAAAACACAACAGTGCAAAAATAAAGCCTCATAATTTTATTGCTTTTCGAAAAAAGAACAGTGAGGGATACGTATTGTTTCTTTTGTCCTACATATTTATTTGGAAATAATAGTTATTTTTAAGTTTTAAAGTTCATTTTTTAAACCGGAAGTGACGTAGGCTAGACTGCAACATAAAACATAATCATTGCCTCTACTTTACTTGAAAAAAAAAACTTTTTTTTTTCATCTTTATTTATTTCGGGACTATTGTCCTGGTGGGACCATGTCAGCCCCATCGTACCCTATACTTATTGTCTAATCAACTAATCGACCTTAAAACTAAAAAAATAAATAAATCTGGCTGCACTCGACTGCGGTTCTGCTAATATGCTCTGATAAGCTCCTACATCTAAGATATTTACATTAAAACTTGTCATTGCAATGCGATTTGATACACCACAGGCTAAAAGTTGTTGCCAATTGACATTTTACTTATTTTTTGGGTGACAAAGGAAAAAGTTGTAGATACCACTCTGTAGAGCCGCTGTGCCGGTTTTTCTATTTAATTTTATAGTTTTACTATTTTTTTTTTAATGCACTAACCCGTGCTAAGGAACAAATTTAAAAACCTATTTAGAGGCTAAAAATTTCACCCATGCCGTGAGTCGCCCATTGGCTCAATTGGTAGAGCGCTGGTACGGATAGCCAGAGGTTGCGGGTTCGAATCCCGGCATGGGTGAAATTTTTAGCCTCTAAATAGGTTTTTAAATTTGTTCCTTAGCACGGGTTAGTGCATTAAAATAAAAATAGTATAATCATGTGGGTACAGTGATATCGTTCCGATGTTAAAACCTAACTGCAAAGTAGGTAGTCGGGGCTGTAAGTTATGCAATTTGCTTAAGTCAGATGTCGCTGCCTGTACGTAATACAGAGAATAGTGTAAAGAGGTTCGAAATTTCACTGATGCCGTGAGTCGCCCATTGGCTCAATTGGTAGAGCGCTGGTACGGATAGCCAGAGGTTGCGGGTTCGAATCCCGGCATGGGTGAAATTTTTAGCCTCTAAATAGGTAATTAAAACTGTTTTTATACGGATTTATGCTCGTTTATTACATTTTTACAATTTTCCAACGTTTCGGCACTTTTTCAGGTGCCGTGGTCCCGGATGACTCCTCGGCACGGCACGATGACGATGACACGGCACCTGAAAAAGTGCCGAAACGTTGGAAAATTGTAAAAATGTAATAAACGAGCATAAATCCGTATAAAAACAGTTTTAATTATGTCTACAGCTCGTGTTAACCTTAGAAAATACTCTAAATAGGTTTTTAAATATTTTATAATTTGTCAATTTCTCTGAAATAAAAGTACAGAAAAATCTTTGAGTATTTTTCTTGTATTCCTTGAAGCTTAGTCTCCAAGTGGGTTTTTTATTGAAGGTTAATATTTTGTTGAATTATTGTCCATTAGAAAACTAAATTTAGGATCTGTCGTCTAGCTATTTGTAAGACTTGACTATAATTTTCGCACAATATTGGCTGTGGATTTCCGGCACGGCCGTAACGAGAGCTGGCATTATATAGAATGTCCGATGCCGGACCCTTTCAAAGGAAACCAATTTAAACTAGGTGTTTGAGAAGCACTTGATTAGAGATTTTAATGGACTGAGGACTTCCTTGAATGCGTCGCAGCATTAAATGGGCTCTACAGAGTAGCATAAGTATATTATGTATTGTTAGACTTGGGCAAAGTGTGTCCTTAGAGGGAGTTAAATTGTTATATCTCATATCTTTGCTCACCGAGGCATACTATATCTCTATCATATCTCACTCATCACTTGTGTCCTAGCTCACCCGACATCGAATCAACCAAGTGTGTGTGGAAACCAGAGACACAAGTTGTGAGTCAGTATAGTCTACCTATTCCCTACTTTATCCAGATCACACGATTTTTGGTAAGCGTGACCTTCAATAACAAATTGAGTAAGTATCTATGTACTAATTGATAACGTAAACACTGCATTCGCAAGTATCTAATTTTATCTGATTTTTTTTTAACTTTACCTTATGTTAACTATCTGAAGACTACTGTTGACTTTGCCGTTGTACCAAACTAAGATATTGAAAATATGCCCAAGTCAATACATTTTATACGAATATGGTGACATCCATTTCACAGCTCAAAAATTAAAGCGAGCCAAACATATATAAGTTAACATATATAAGTTGCGATAAGTTGAACGGTAAAGACTATCATCTTTACCGTTCAACTTATCGCAACGAGTACCTACTACGACCAAAGGTCACCAAGGCACATACATTGGCAGGAATCTGATGACTTCTTTTTCGTCGCGCGTTTATTACTACGGCAAGAAATGCGACCGAAAGATTAGGATGTCAGCCGATCTCGATCTCGTTCTCGCACACTGTGTGTGAGCTGGATAAAGTAGTAGAAGATGTCTACTGCACTGAGTTGAGAGTATGTGTGAGGGAGTCAGATATAGTTGACATCTCTGGGATATAACAGGGACACACTTGCCGGCGAGGGAGATGTGTGTCCTCTCATATCTGGCTCTCGAGTTACCCAAGGCTATGTATTGCGCATTCCTATCCTCGAGAAACGCTCGTGACCTAGTCGAACCGAGTTATTGGAATAAATCACTTGAGTTAAGCAACAACAGGCGCGGTCAGGTGCAGGATGGTTGACTGTCCCATGACTGCCGCTAGTGGCATTTTTCCAAGCGTTTCTTTCCTTCGCAAGGCACGTCAAGCCGTTGGTGCCGGCTGTCATGTAATGGCAGTCGTTACGATTATGTCAGAGGCTTATGGGCGGCTTGATAGCTTCTGATAGTAAGATCCGCCACTGCCTTACAAACCTCCACCAACCCGGACTTGGCCCCCGTAGTGGCGTATGGTATAACCTTCCTGCGATGCAGGAAGAAACACGTGCCCAAGCAGTGGGGACATACAAGGGTTAACATCGCAAATTTTCATACGTTTAAAACCATTCAATACCAACATCTCCATCAATTTACATTAAATTTCATAAATTTACGGCTGTATTCTCCAGAATCTGTCTGTTCTGTCTGCCACTCCAGTGGCAGACAGAGACCACTTGCCACGATCCTAAAAAACCTCTTTCGCTTCACCAATATTTCCCCGTCAGTGTAGGGTTAAGCACAGACCACTTGACACTTGCCACGATCCTAACAAACTTCATCGTTTCACTTCAATATTTCCCATGAGACTCATAATTAAAATCTATTCTACAGTCATGAGACTCTATCCGCCTTATTATAAAAACCTGAATAAGTCCTGGTTTAAACCAAGACTAAAAGATCTAGGATTGTTACGGTATCAAAGTTAGACCCAGATCAAATGTGTGTCGTTATTACAAATAGAAGACTATTCGAGGATCAGTTAAACCAGAGATCAGCCATGGTTCAAATGATATTCACTGATTCGTTCATTCAGCTTTCATTCAATGCTGCGTTCCGTTTCACTAAATGGATATTATCTTCACATTTTAAACGCAAAAATATTCATTATTGCGTTTAAAATACCTATACATCGTAAATTGTTCTTTGTTTAGGTTCCAATGTAACTAAAATGAGCACTATTAATTATTATATTGTTATTGAAGCGTTTTTATAATCAAATGGTTACTCTCGTGTGAAATGGAGTGAAATATTCGAGCGCGCGCGCCAATCCGAGACGTCAAAAAATTTCTGATAGTTTCGTACTGGGAATAGGTATTATAAATTTTTAAACTTTGGGCGGTTTCGTTATTGATTATTATAATAATAAAATGAAACATTTGAAGAAAAACGTGAACCTATATTTGTATCGAAAATCTTCGTCACTTAATTTGAAGGGAGATACGATGACGAAGTCCAAATCATGTCCCAATCGTCCAAATCATCGAAATCCATCATATCAATGACGTCCATAATATCAATTATTTATTGCAATGTATCACACACACAAAACAAAAACAAATTCAAACGCCAATTTGGAGGTTAGTCCATAGATAAACTAGGGGTATCAGAAGTTTAACTTTAGTACCATAGATAGTCCATGACGTAGCGATAAACTTCGTTTTGTAATATAACATTTTACTTGGTCTATGGTTTAAACCTGGTAACAATCCCAGTACTAAATTTAGACCGCGTTTTGGAATAAGGATGTATAAATTTATTTTAATAAAATGGTCAAAAAATCCTCAAAAACCACCGGAACAGAATTCGGACATTCGTAAAACCAGATTAGAAATTGCATTAGACAAACCCATTCCACCACTGGACTTTGATAAAGTATAATGAAGCTTTTGTACATCAAAAGGTTCTTTATGTTTTGGAACAAAATAAATGGGAGGAAAGATTGAATTATTTACTCTCGCATAATTGATTTTTTTTGTATTGGTACTCGCCTCAGTGGTCAGAGTAAGCGCAGAGTACAGATTGAGAAGTTTTTTTTCTATCAATCAGTCATTTAATTAACCCGTATTCGTTCACTGCTGGCAAAGGTTTGTGCCAAGGCAAGCCACTTCTTTCTACTAAAGAGTCTGTGAAATAAATTTACCTTAGTTATATATTAAACGGTTCAAATCGCGATTATTTATTAGGTAAAAAGTAATTACCTTATTTCCCGACGTTTCAGCAGCGTTACAGTTGCCGTGGTCTCGGGCAAACCACGCTGAAGTGGCGAGTACAGTCAATTATTGTGGGTAGCCACTATTAATTTTTCGCAGCTGGCCGACAGACAACACTCCCTACGCCAACGGACAGGTCCGGTGATAAGGCGCGCGACTTATATTTAATTGATAGCTTGAAACCATCCTCTCTGTTGAAATTCTTGTATTTTTTAATTTCAGTTGCTTCCCGAATGATTCTTCGGTAATACTGTCGATCGGTTGACAGAGCTTTCGGTCGATGTAGCTCGATCCAGTGGTTCGTTCCGGCCTCGAATAAATGCTCAGCTATCGCGGATTTCTTTACCTGTCTATTCTTGACTGCAGCAATGTGCTCTTTAACCCTTTCCGCGTATGTATGAGTATCGCGAATCATTAAGAAATACTTTAAAGGTAAATGACAATGTTTTTCGGTAAAATAAGTATGAGATTATTCTTGACTGGTACGCTTGACCAACGGCAAAAATTGAATGCCCCACCACGCTTCACTAGTTGACTCGACTAACCGACACTACTGCCATTTTGGCGCAATGCTGGTAACTTTACTGTATTATTATTCAGGGCAGGTTTCTTTAATTAAGAATTTCACTAAGTAAATACTTTCAACGTTTCACGCTCTTTTCAGTTTCAAGGTAACTACAGTACAGTTAGCTATTACTTTTACATAACATTACAGTTAACTATTTACTTTTCTATTAACTATTTACTTTTATTCTAATTCAGAAATTGGCCCTAATAATTGCACTTAAGCAAGTAAACAATAAGGCAGACTTAATGCCTTAATAGCATTAAAAAGTTAAAATTACCTTGCTGAATTCCGCCAAAAATCCCACAAGCACCATACGGCTAGCTAATGCACCGCCCTCCCTCCCACTTTTCCAAGCAGAAGCAAGACACGAACACACCACCACCAACACCAACACTTGTGTGAGAAAACACGCGACGCGTTTCGCCTCTAACACGAGGAATCCTCAGGCTCCCAAATGCAAGTGACCGTCTCCGCTTTTTTTTTTTTTTTTTTTTTTTTTTTTTTAACCCTATAAAGGGCACCCTCCGGAGGACACGGGGGAGGGAGGTGGTGAATGCTCATGCATA
Organism: Yponomeuta sedellus; assembly: GCA_934045075.1. Classification (NCBI taxonomy): domain Eukaryota; kingdom Metazoa; phylum Arthropoda; class Insecta; order Lepidoptera; family Yponomeutidae; genus Yponomeuta; species Yponomeuta sedellus. The sequence goes on from OW203734.1 coordinate 4,923,666, forward strand.
ACAGCACGGACCCGGCCGTGCTGCCAATGTGGGACTCACAAGAAGTGCGCCTACCCACTAAACACCACCTTGGGACTGGTTTTGGTCCTAGAGACCCCTAAACCCACATCGGGAGCGACCCCCCTCGAGGCCGAGGAGGGCGCACAGCGGAGCTCCCTAGCGGAGCGTCCGCTTAGAAGAGTTTATATTACAAAACTGCTATGAAAGAGCAGTGCCCCCCCTAGGGGGGACACTGGCAGAGGAGGGGGGCGCGTCTGACTGAGACCGAGCCTCTAAGAGGTGGTTCAGGTCGGACGACAATTTGTCGGGCGGGTCAACGAGTACGTTCCTGGGCCTGCGCACCAGGTAACGTGGGTCCGTCGTGGGCGGAGAGTAAGCCGCTGCTTCGCGGATCAGGGGGTTGGGATGTTCTTCAGCAGTGCTGAAGAACGTCTCTGAGAGGGACCTAATAAATTGCTGCATGGTTGGGATTTCCATGTCCCGATGTAGGTCTGCGTTCCTGACGCACCAGTGAGCGTTCAGTGCCCTACGAATAAAAATGTTCTGTACCCTCTGCAGTCCGTACAGGGCTGAGGGGGACGCGTGAGCGAAGACGGGTGCCGCGTAAGTCATCACGGGACGAATGCAAACCTTATAGAGCGTTCGCTTGTTCCTAGCTGACATCCTACTGTGCCGGCCTATCATGGATGATAGGCGGCCTAGGTAAAATCGGGCTGTCCGGGTCACCTTCCGGATGTGTGGGACGAAAGTCAGGTTCCTATCTAAAATGACACCTAGGTACTTGGCGGATTTTTGCCAGGGGACTGGGGTCCCTAACATGCGAATGGGGGGGTCCTCGCCGAGAAACCGTCCACGCTTGTGTTCAAAACGCACAGCCGTGCTTTTCTCCGGGTTGACCTCGATGCGCCATAGTCTGAACCAGGCTCCTAGCTTATCGACCGCGGGTTGGAGTTTGCGGAGGATACACGACATCTGCCGACTCTTGCAGTAGAGTGCGGTGTCGTCGGCAAAAAGTGACAATTGGACCCCATCGCCGGGAATGGGAATGTCATTTGTGTACGAAATGTACAGGAGGGGGGAGAGCACGGAGCCTTGCGGGACCCCGGCTCTGAGCGGACGGGGGGACGAGAGTACCCCCTCGTGTCTAAAACGGAAGGACCGATCCTTCAGAAAGCTATATATGACGCGGACAAGTCGGTCGGGGAGACCCAGTTCGTACAATTTGTACACGAGCCCTGCGTGCCAGACCTTGTCAAAGGCCTTGGCGACATCGAAGAAGACGGCTACCGTCTTTTCGCGCCTAGGGAAGAAACCACTCAAGATATACTCTACTATGCGGTGGACTTGTTGAGGGCAAGAGTGCCTAGCTCGAAAGCCAAATTGGTGATGGATGATGAGAGGGGGTCCCTCTGACGGGAAGAGGTGGTTTCTCATACGAGTGAGAATAACTCGTTCGAAGAGCTTGCCCATGGCCTTAAGAAGGCTGATGGGGCGGTGGCTAGATGGGACGTTGAGGGGCTTCCCGGGCTTGGGAATGCCTATGACTGTCGCCTCTTTCCATGCGGATGGAAAGTGACAGAGGTCAAAGCAGGCATTGAAGAGAATGGCAAGGAGGGTGAGCACCTGGCCGGGGAAGTTTTTGAGCGCTAGGTTGGCAATACCGTCCGCTCCTGGGGCCTTTTTACGTTTCAGTCTTTTGATAAAAAGCTGAATTTCGTCAGTGGATACCGCGATAGGGTCGTCGGTTAAGGGGAGGGAGGTCTTTTTACGGACCTCCTCCTCAACCTTGCCTATGTGAACTGGGTCTCTATGCTGGACGCTGGGAGAGCATTGAGCCTCAATGCTGTCAGCGAAGCATTCGGCCTTTTCGTCGTCCTCGAAGGCGGTAGTGCCATCGGGACGCATCAAGGGAGGGGTGTGGGTGATCGCGTCAACCCGAAGGGCCCTAGCTACTTTATAGTATGCTACGTGGGAGGGGGAAATGGTCTCCATGAGGTCACCCCAATTGGAGTTGCTCAGTTCGGAGAGCCGCGACCGGACTTGCCGTTGGAGGACGTTTGCACGTTTCCTGTAGGCAGGAGTTGGGTAGAGCGAGGCCCTTCGAAGGGCGGCTCTTTTGGCCCTTATCAGATTTCTGACGTCGAGAGGGAGCTTACGGTCATGGACCGGGACTTGGTGTTCGTTGTCACGGATGGCTGTTTGGATCACATGCGTGAGGGAGTCTACGGCGCTATCTATTTTATCCGTGCTGTCAAGACAGCCGGGTGTGAGCACAAGCGGCGAATCGGGGGCTTCAGCAACGGTGACTAGGGAGGCTTTAACACCGTCCCAGTTAGTGATAGTCTTAACAGAGAGTGTGGAGTGAGTCGGGGGACCTAGCTGGAGCGAGACCGGTCGGTGGTCGGAACCTAGGCAAAAACGCTCCGTATTTATAGGCTAGGCCGCCCCTCCCCCCGATGACGCAATGTAACCGTTAAACTGGTGACCGTTAAACCGTTTCAACCGCCTATGGGCTATTGTTGTTTTGTGCAAATATATCGATTAATGGGGAAATGCCTTAAGTTTTTTCTCGCAGTCAACCGCAGAAGATGGAAGGGAGGATGGAAATTAGTAGGCGTGCAAAGAAACAGAAATAGTGTCATGAAAACAATTGTGAAAATTTAACTATAGTGTCATGGATCTTCTGAATCATAATACTATAGTTACATTTTCTAATAGTTATAAAATAGTCTATATTTTATGACTATTAATTCTTCTTCTTCATGCTATATTAGTCCACTGCTGGACATAGCCCTCCCCTTAATGAGCGCCATAGGGCCCTATCTTCAGCTTGCCGCAGTCAGCACTTGCCGGCAGTTTTTCGCCCCACTATTAATTAATTAGAGACAATGTGAATGCCAACTAACATTAAAAGAGTCAACGTAACTCACTTTTTGTTTAAAAGGTAACTCATGACGTAAATCTCTTTCATTTTGCCCGAACAGTACAATGACGCTAGTTTGACGCTAGTGACGAGTTTAAATGTCAAAATTAAATGTCATGACTTTCTAGTACATTGATAGTCTAATTCTGACATTGTATCGCTACATAACGCATGACTCGTGGCATCGTCCCGCGCAGGCGTCGTCGGTTCGGAACGGATGCTGCCGGTATGTCTGACTGTTTAGTATCGGTGTTGGCAGCTGCGTTGGTGTGGGCACGTATCCCGAATGCCCGAAGAAAGGGTGGCCAAGCGCATCTTTTACTCAGAACTTGAAGAAGGCAAGCGTAAAAGCGGCGGCCTGTATCTGAGATACAAAGATGTGCTGAAGAGGCATATGAAAAGGTGCGGGATCGAGCCTACGACATGGGAATTGCAAGCTGCTAGTCGCTCTGAATGGAGGCAAAAAGTCAAAATAAACGTTAACGACCTTGAAAATAAACGAAGGCACGAGCTTGATTTACGACGTGAACATTTAAAAAATAAAGCGCCTTCGAATATTTTGTACAATTATGTAAATGGAGTCCTCACATGTGGCACCTGTCTTCGGACGTATACTGCTAAAATTGGTTACATTATTACACTATTTTTATTTTTAATGCACTAACCCGTGCTAAGGAACAAATTTAAAAACCTATTTAGAGGCTAAAAATTTCACGCAACCTCTGGCACGGATAGCCAGAGGTTGCGGGTTCGAATCCCGGCATGGGTGAAATTTTTAGCCTCTAAATAGGTTTTTAAATTGGTTACATTAGTCATTTGAGGACGCACTAGTAACACAAAACTGGTCGCCGTTGCCGAAATCGGCATGGAAGGCATCATTGGTGTTGTCCTATTTTTGTAAGACTAATGCTTCTAATATTTATTATAACATGTTGTTGAGTGCATTGTTGAAGATCTTCCAAGGGAGATAGTTGTGGCACAAATAAATTAACCAATTAGATGATTCGAAAACCTATTAAGAGGCAAAAAATTCCACCCATGTCGGGACCCGCGACCTCTGGCTAACCGTGCCAGCAATCTCCCAACTGAGCTAATGGGCGACTTACCGGCATCAGTGAAATTTCAAACCTCTTTACAATACTCTCTGTATTACGTACAGACAGCAACACTGTCAGTTCGAGTTCGAGTTCTACTCACGGCATGGGTGGAATTGTTAGCTTCTAAAAAGGTTTTTTAAATTGTCTTTAGCACGGGTTAGTGCATTAAAAAGATAATAATATTGGCCTTTTTTTGGCATCTACTTAATGAGATGATTTATACAGCGTCCAGTCGTATCTTCACTTACACTAGATGGGTGAAGGGACCACTCCGACGCTGGAGTGCCTGGGACATATTCTTTTTTATAGATGGTGTAGGTTTGCCCAGCACCTATACCATCCTGACAGCTTAGTCGGCCTAGACCACAGGAAAGACTAGTCAATACGTGCGGAGCCAACCAAGCCGCGGGTTTCCTCACGATGTTTTCCATCACCGTTAGCGTGTTGTATTGCGACTACAAATTTGCAAATGTACGTAACTTTGAAATGAAACAAACTCATTGGTACATGCCCGCACTCGGGATCGAACCTGGGGTTCTCGCTTGCCAGTCCATGGTTCTACCCACTGAGCTACCAACGCTAAAAAGAATATAATAGACTAGCTTTTGCCCGCAACTCCGTCCGCGTGGATTTTAGTTTTTTGCAACTCCGTTCACTCCCTTAAGGGTTATATTAAAAAAAAAACGGCGCAACACGTGTACAATCAATTGTGGTGAAGAGTATTTATTTAACGTTTCAAGAAAATTAGCATAATTCTTTATCCCTCCCATACAAATATTGGCAACTCTTTTTGTACCCTTAAGGGTTAAATTTCAAAAAATCCTGTTTATTCCTCGACAAAATTATATATAGACCCTATGTGCAAAGTTTCAGCTTCTTAGGTCCGACGGCTTGGGCTGGGCATTGATGAGTGGACAGTCAGTTAGTCAGGACTTTGAATTTTATTTATATAGATAGATAATTTGAGTAAAGATGGTCCAAGTACAGTTTTTTTCTTTCAATGTATTTTTTTCACTATTACTCGACTCGAAGACAGCAATAACAACGACATTGTTTTTGCTGACTACAATCCAAATTTCCGAAAGAAGTGAACTTCCCCAAATGACGGTCACGGTTCTAAAACATGGAATGATTCCACTTCTGGCTCGCGTCTTCATAATGCCGTTGCGCGTTTCATTCGAAACGGCCACTTGAACTTAATGGGATATACCTCGAATGAAAATTACTGCGGGAGCTCGGTTGGAGGGAAGCAAACTGCTTTGTTTTAAACTACAGGGCGATATTTAATTCATTAGCAGAATTGTGGGGTGATATCCTATAGGACTTGTACATACGTTTGTATTACCGCTTACCCGAAATAAAATTTAACAATAGAACATTTCTCCGACGTTTTTACAGACACTAGAATAAATCAGGTGAACTGTCAGGATCGTAGCAAGTGGCAGTCCCTTGTCTCTGCCTACCACACTGGGATACAGGCGTGAGGTTATGTATGTATGTAGAATGAATCAGCGTTGATTGATATCAACATATTGTATATCCCCACTGCTGGGGCACGGCTGGGACGCTCTTCCTGCATTGCAGGCAGGTTAGGCCATACTCCACCGTGGGGGCCAAGTCCGGGTTGGTGGAAGATTGTAAGGCAGAGGCGCGCCTTAATGTCAGAAGTTATTAAGACGCCCATAAGGCCTCTGGCATGGCTTAACGACTGCCATTACATGACAGCAGGCACCAACGGCTTGATGTGCCTTGCGAAGCACGGAAACGCTTGAAAAAATGCCACTAATCGTAGGCACAGGATGGTCACCCAACCTGACCGCGCCTGCTGTTGCTTAACCCAAGTGTTTGATTCCACTTGGTCACGAGCGCTTCGAATGAATCTGTATAATTATACGTAATGCATAATAAGTCGTTTGATTATTAGAAATTCTATTGACTCGATGCATCATCAGCACCAGCTATTTAACGCCCACTACAGGACATATTCCTCCCCAATAGCAGCGGTCAAGACTTTTTTATATAGCACCTATTTTGTAAATATGTAAATTACCTGCTGTTAACTAAATTAGTAATAGTTCATTAGTCTATGTTTTTTGTATATTCGAGTTCCTGTAAAGCGCATAACCTTATATAATAAAATAAAAAAATAAAAATATATCATTGTGTTATATATAAAGCTTAGGAAGCCCACTTTTTTAAAGTGTAATTGCGCCGTTATTGTTCCCCAGAGCGTTGTGACACGTAGTACATACATATACATATAAACATACATACATACATACATACATACATACATACATACATACATACATACATACATACATACATACATACATACATACATACATACATACATACATACATACATACATACATACATACATACATACATACATACATACATACATACATACATACATACATACATGTAGGGATGTGTTTTTGAGCAAAATAATAAAGCTCAGTGAATTTCTTTAATTTTTATTCGTCTTCTCTCAGAGCCCAACCCAGTTACAGACAATCCCCATCTTAGTCTTTTATCCCGCTCTCACACTTATCTCTCGCTCACATCTTGCATTCCATTCTACTCAGTCCATCAACGTTCCATTCCCACATTCGGCCATCCTACTTTCATATCTGTCCACAGATATGCTGCCCCTATTCTCCTCTTAAATCTACTTAACATCTAAACACAACTTAAGACATAGCATGAAATAAACATAGAAATCTCTAACAACCATCCAAAATATTCAACATAAAGTTCAACAGCCTTATAACAGGTCAATGCTCAACCAAAAACTAAGTAAATAAACAATATGTACCACTTTACCTTACCATTATTAACACAATATCAACATATCAACATTCATAGCACTATATTAGCTCCAATGTAATTTTAACAATCGAATTTAGAAAACACGTAGGTAATTATCTTAATAATAATTCGTTTAACACTCTAGGTTCTTATTCAAGACATAATTCATACACTTTAAGTTAATTAAAGTAAATTTCAAACTTAAATTCTATTGAGTAAACACCCGTTTTACAATTAACAACCTACTCACTATGATTTTAGGCAGACAATCTTAAAGAAATACGTAGATCTAGTCCTAGGTTATGCTGAGGAATCTAAGTGAAATGACACGTAAGAGAAATGCAATTAGTACAAATTGGTTTAGCCATTCATTCTTCATTCTGACATTCAAAATCACTTTCATCCTCATTCAATCTGATCACTCACCTAGTCAATATTTTCACTGGGCCACTTTTTCATTAAGTCTGCAGCACTGGAAGTTTTCTTCGGACCTTCAGTGTCATCATAGTTTCTCTACATCATAGCGATCGTTCCGTTTTACTTTTACCACCTGATAGGGTCCTAGAAAGTGTGGTTTTAACTTAAGACCGGGGCCAAACTGAGTCCTTTTGATTGCCACTAAGTCATTAAGCTCATACTTGTTACTTGGCTTTCTTTTCCTGTCATAACTCTTCTTATTTTCTTCTTGAATTTTCTGTATTTGCTGTTTAGCAGACTGTCTTAGTTTTTCTCGCTCTTCTTGGAAATTCTGACTAACTTCTTTCTGTAATAACTCCATAATTGCCACATCTTCCTTGCATTTCATCTTGATGCCTACTAGCAGCTCAAATGGTGACATATCAATGCTTCTCTGGTATGTGCTATTTATAGCTCTTTGTACACGACTGACATGCTTGAACCATAAAGACTTATCTTCGAGACATAGCTTGGTTAGCATTGGAATTAGTATACGATGAATTCTTTCCACTTGTCCATTGCCTCTTGGTATTCCAGTGGTAATTGTCACATGTTGAATGTTCTCTTCTTTACAAAAGCTTTTAAAATCTCCGCTCGTAAATGCTGTTCCTCTGTCAGTTATGATCCTGGAGGGATTACCAAAAGTCTGCTGGTGAACACGAAGCTTATTCAGCACCTCAGCACTAGAAGTTGATTTGGTAGGAAAAAGCCATACAAACTTTGTAAATGCATCCACCATTGTAAGTATGTAGTTGTACTGCTTTCTTGTTTCTGTTAAAGGCCCTATGTGATCCAAGTGCAGAGTATGCAGTGGCGTTCCTTCCTTTTCTATTGGATTTAAGTAGCCTTCCTGCTTGCCTTCTTTCCTGGTTGCTAAAAGACATGGAATGCAACTTAGTATTGCTTCTTCTATAATTTTATCAAGACTTCTTATGTAGTAATCTTTACTTATTGCTTCTTTCATCTTCTTTGTTGAGAAATGCCCTTTCTGATGCACTCTCCTAACAATTTCTTTTTCCATTGACCTCGGGACCATCATCTGTTTCTGGTTGCCTCTGTAAAGGATACCATTATCCATCCAGAAATCTTGGTAACTTCCGTCCTTTTCTACTAGCTGTCGTATAGCATTAAGCTCCTCATCTCTCTTCTGTGCTTGTTTCACATCCTCACTTAGACTTGTTACAGCTGCTACAAACGGGTAGCGGCTTAGTGCATCTGCATGGCGCATTCTTGTACCAGATCGATGTTCAATTACATAATCAAACTCATCTAGAATTAGTGCCCATCGGGCCACTTTTGCGGTAAGATCTTTCTTCTTTAGAGTCAATTCAAATGCTTTACAATCTGTTACTATTTTAAAGTGTATTCCATATAGATAATGCCGGAATTTCTTTACTCCCTGAACCACGGCCAATGCTTCTAACTCATAGCTGGAATATCTACTTTCTGATTCACTTGTTTTATGACTCATATAATGTACCGGATGCAAGTTACCATCTTCTTGCTCCTGTAGGAGTATTGCAGCTAGTGCTTGGCTTGATGCATCTGTGTGTAGCTCAGTCGGTAGCTTAGGATCGTATATCTTTAGCACAGGGTCACTCGTCAGTCTTTCTTTAAGTGTGTTAAAGGCTTGCCTTTGTTCTTCGTCAAAAGTAAACACAACATCCTTCTTTAACAGGTCGGACAAAGGCTTGGCGATCATTGCATAATGTGGAATATACTTTCTGAAGTAAGACGTGAGACCTATAAAACTCATTACTTGCTTTGCATTCTTAGGCTCCGGATACTTCTTTACTGCTTCTATCTTTGCCGGGCTTGGTCGTACTTCTCCGTCTTTAATGAGATGACCTAGGTATTCTATCTCAGGCGTTATGAGTCTGGCTTTCTTCCAATTTATCTCTAAGCCATGCTGTGAGGCCACATTCAGTACCACACGTAGTTTATCCACTGCTTCTTTTTCATTGGTAGCTGGAATGATTATGTCATCAATGAAAATCATCATAACATTTGCAGCTATCAGTTCTCTAAAAATAACTGTAATGAATCTCATGAAATACTTAGGGGACAAACACAGACCGAAAGGCGCACGTAGGAACTCGAACTGTCCATTGTGTGTGACAAACGATGTGTATTGCACCGATTCTTTGCTTACTTTCAGGTGGAAAAATCCATTCTTTAAGTCCAGGACACTAAAAACAGTAGCATGTCTCAATTTATCTATCAAGTCATCAATCAAGGGAAGTGGGAATTCATCTTTGATAATCTTTTTATTTAACAAGCGATAGTCAACACACACTCTCGTAGATCCATCTTTTTTCTTAACCAACACTAATGGACTAGAATATTCAGAATAGCTTACCTGAATTATTCCATTGGCTAGCCACTCCCTCACCTGCTCTTCAATAAGCCTTTGCTCACCTAGCGACACCCGTCTTGGCCGCTGGGCTACAGGGATTTCATCTTTCAGGATAATCTTCATCTCAATTGGCGACTCCTTTGTGCCAGTCGGAGTATACTCTTCGACAAGCTTCTGCACCTCACCTTTAACTATGGGGTCTGCGATCGAACCTGCAACATCCTCATTACTCATACAACAGTTCACTCTCATCAACCATTCTTCCTCTTGTGGCATCAAACAAATAGAACCCTCAGACATAACCATAAAGATATTATGAAGAAATTCTTGCCCAATAATTAACCTATAAGGCATACAGCTTTGCGGAACAATATGGAATGTAACCTCGTTGTATTCATGGTCGTCGATGTAAACACTTACAGTACATTTACCACTCGATCTTATTTTTGTCAGTCCAATTCCTGTTAACACCATATCTTCGTTTTGTTTCGCAATCGAGAGTTCGTTGTAGAAGTTATCCGCCATTAAATTTAAGTCGCTGCCCGTGTCGATCAACGCACTAACAGTTTTTCCATCTAAAATCACTGATTTTACCGCTTTGTTTGTCGATTCCGTCTTGAATTGAATTTTAGTAGTTATGGCAACCAGCCGCTGTCGACTAATACTGCCAATGTCAAGTGTCTGGCTTCACATGTGAATAAGTCAAAGTGCAAACTGTAGCCCAGTACAAAATTCTGATAACTCCCAATATTTATTTGTTAATATTTTAAACTTTTGTTCATGCAGACGGACACACCTGTAAGAGAACAATATAATTATGTAACAACAAAGTTAGTTATAATAGAATAATAGAATTACTTATATAGGTGAAACGAGTTAATGTCTCTAAAGTTAAACATTTAACATGAATATCACAAATATATACCTAAAACCGATATTTAGACGGACGAACATTTTTACAATTTTATCTTATTTTCTCCCACAAATTTAATAAGTAATATATATAGGTCGTCTATGGACGACAGGTATGTTAAAAGCGTTCTGAAGTTTGTAGGTAAGGGAACATTTAAGGAAGGTAGAATAGTATAGATGTTTATTGAGTTTTGATTCAATGGGCAATTGAAAAATATATGATCTAGGTCACCGTCCTCTAATCCACACTCACACAGTGAATTATCCCTCACTCTAATTTTGTTCAAGAAAACAGGCGTGCAGCAGTGGCCAATCCGCAGCCTACAAAGTACCGATATCACTCGTTTACCGACTTTTTTAAATTTGTAAAACCAAGGCTTGGCTCTAATAGCTGGTTGAATACTAAAAAATTTTTCTCCTTTAATGCGACTACTTTCTCGCCACGCGTTCAGCCAAGACTCCTCAAGTTGTTTTTTCGGCAAGGACAGAAGGTCATAAGGGTAGTGGGAATAGTACCTCAAATCCACCTCTTGACCGCACGCTTGTTTAGCAAAGTTATCAGCATATTCGTTACCGACGATTCCTGAGTGGCCAGGGATCCAAACCAAAACCACCTCTAGGTTTTTGTCGCGGCAACGGACCAGGGCATGCCTGATTTCAAGAATTAATTTGCTATTGATTTTACTTTTAAACTGGTTCTGGCTAAGAGTTTGCAGGCAGCTCAGTGAGTCCGTAAAGATTGCTGCTTTTTTTATATTGTGTGACTCTACAAATAGACATGCTTCCAAAACACCAATGCATTCACCAGTAAAGACAGAAGCTACAGGTGGGCATTTGAATTGTAATGTTAATTTTGAATTCTGGAGAAATACCGCTACACCAACTGGGGAAGATTGGGACAGTTTTGAAGCGTCCGTGAAAAATAATTGATACCCATTCCATAGCTCGCCAGCAACTGAATTGAAAATTATATTTGCAGATGGGTTGTTCTTGCCAATACCAATACTCAAAACAATGTCCGGTGTTGATTGGAGGGTCTTAAAGTTGTACTCAAACAGTGGGACCTTTTTTGTTGAGATCAGTGATCCTTCAAAAGATTTTAACTTTCTGTAGCTTTTAAGAATTAATGGGATCTCTTTTTGCCTGGGACCTACACCGGTTTCAGTGTCCAGTTCACGTAACTTTTTAATAAGAATGTGAGATGATCTGGACATAACTTTAGTCACAAATCGGTCGGCTAGATAGCGACGACGGAGACAAAGGGGTGGTTCACAAGCTTCAACCTGAAGGGCATTAGTGGGGGTTGATTTCATACAGCCCAGTATCATTCGCAGGCATTTAAATTGAATGCGATCCAGCTTTACAAGTGCCGTCTTGTTGATTGGCTCAAGAACGAAACAACCATAGTCCAGTACGCTCCTAATTAACGCGTCATAAACCAGTTTCATGGAGACTGGATGGGCTCCCCACCAGACACCAGCCAGGAGTCTTAGAATGGAGTATACTCGCTCGGTTTTTTTAATTATATGTTCAATATGGAAGGTACCAGCCAGTCTGGAGTCGAGAATGACGCCTAGGAATCTGACTGACGTTTTTTGGGGGATAATATTACTATCAATTTTAATTTCAATGTCTGGGATACTCCGTTTTTTTGTGAAAACCAAAACAGAACTTTTTTGGGCCGAGAGTGAAAGTCCATGCTTGTTAAGCCATTGACTCAGGGAGTTTAGAGAGATATTCATGGACAAAGCTGCTTCCACAGCTGAGGCGCTAGAGATATATACTGCCACATCATCCGCGTATTGAAGGATTTGGCAGTTGGTGTTAAGACTGGAGCCAATATCGCAAGTGTACAGATTAAATAGAATAGGGCTAAGGACTGAACCTTGGGGTAGGCCCCTGAACAATATTCTGCTTTCATGTTCCAGATTGGGAACCCGGAGTGCAATTGTCCGCGATATCAGTAATGTGCATATGCATCTGACCATCTTACCAGGGATCCTCAGCTGTGTAAGTTTACTTCTGAGGACTGAAAGCAGGACATTGTCATATGCTGATGAGATGTCAAGGAACACAGCCACTGTTAAATTATCCTTGCTCATTGCAATTCTTGCGTCAGTAACTAAGACCGCCACGCTGTCCATGGTGCCCAAACCCTTTCTAAATCCAAATTGGGTTGGGGGTAGTAAATCTCTGTTTTCTGTGATCCATTCTAGTCTGTTTTTTACAAGATGTTCTAATACTTTCGCGAAAGTGGGTGAAAGGGCAATTGGGCGAAAGTTACATGGGTCATCAGAATCTTTGCCAGGTTTTAAAATGGGTAGGATCAACTGTTTCTTCCAGGCGTCTGGCAAAAAACCAGTTTCATAGAAAGTGTTAACCAGACCGAGGAAATAATTCAAGGTGTTAGGGCCTGATTTGGAAAGAAATGAATAAGGAAACCCATCCTCACCAGGGGATGAGTCCTTTACGTGTGATATTACGGTTTTTAATTCTTCTATTGAAAATGGCTCATCAAACAGGTCTACTGGTTTACCTGGGATGAGGTCGGGAATCCTTATTTCAGCTCTATTAGGAACGTACTGTGGGGCTAACTTAGCTAAGAACTTCTCAGCTACTTCTTTGGAGATCAAACATGATGCCTTTGGGGAGAAGCTGCCACGAAATCTGTTTATTTGTTTCCAAACCAGAGAGGGCGTCGAGGATGGAGAGAGAGAGGTGCAAAAGTCATGCCATCCAGCCCTTTTTTTTCTTCGAAGAGTTCGTCTAGACTTAGCCAACATTCTACGGTATTCAACCAAGTTATGCATGGAGCAAGAGATATTGCATTTTACTTCCGCGTCTTTACGATCTTTGATGGCTTGCGTGCATTCGTCATCCCACCAAGGAGGGGATGGGACGTTTCGGAATCGTGATTTTTTAACAGGGAAAGCTTTTTCAGCTGCTTTATTTATGGCCTCTGTGAATGTGCTGTAGTTAGTACCTGGACGATTAGTATCATAAGCAGGTAGGGCTAGGATCTCCTTATCTACTTGATCTAAATAAGTATCCCATCCCTTCCTAGTAAGGCGAAATTTGAGTAGCGATTTAGATGGTCCTTCCGGAAGAGTTTTGAAGGGCAGATCAACTACTATTGGGAAGTGGTCGCTCTCGTGAGTGGAGTTCAGTCGATCCCATATACAGCATGATGCCAATTCAATAGAACATAGAGTTACGTCCACACAGCTTTTTCTTTCATGCATATTGCCTCTCCGAGTGGCTCTACCGTCATTAAGCACTAATAGGCCCAAATCGTCAAACATTTCAATGAGTTCTTCCCCAAAAGCATCACAATGTTCTGAGCCCCAGCGATAGTGGTGTCCATTGAAATCCCCCATAATGATCAATGGGCCCTGCAATAGAACCAAAAAGGATCTAAGCTCATAAATCAGATCAACATGAGGATTTGCTATATACATGGAGACAAAAGTAATGCCTAAAGCTTTGACGGCTACAACATTGATATGGTCCTCATTAATTATGCTTGGTAAATTTACAGAAGAGAAGGGGACTTTAGAATTTACAAGTATGGCGCAACCGCCATAGTTGTCAATTCTGTCACTTCGAACACAGTTAAAATTACTTATATTAAAGTTAAGGCTTGGTCTAAGCCAAGTCTCACTGAAGCAGCATACAGCTGGATTTAATTTATGTATCAGATATTGAATTTCATGTTTTTTGTTGTTGACACTCCTGACGTTCCATTGAAGGAGAGTGAGTGGAGGGGCCATTGCTAAGCAGTTCCAATATGGCATGAAGTTTATGGGCAACGTGGTCAGGTACGGAGTTAGAACACAAGAGCTTTGCTAACAAAGTCACAAGCTCCTCAATGTGGTTGTTCGGTGTATCATCATTTAGACTTTGTGTTAGGGCACAACCATTTCTGGATGGACTAAAAGAATAGTCTCTTATGAGAGACTGATGAGTTTGTCTATCATAGCCTGGGGATGTTTGAGTGTATGACCTTGGTTTCAAAAATACAGTCTTCCGGTGAGATGTTGTGCGATGCTGCATCTGGGATGGTTCATATACAGAGTAAACTGAAGGATGGGGGGAAGGTATTGATTTAGCCACATTGGCGTAGCTGCGATTAGCCATAGGAATTTTTTTATTAGCCTCTGCATAGGATATAGATTGTTCAGCCATCATTTCTTTCACAGCTCGTTGTCTAAGGTACTCAGGGCAGTTTCTGCTTGTAGCTGGGTGATCCCCATTGCATTTGAAGCATACAACATCCTCGTCATTTATATGGCAGCCATTTCCAGGGTGATCAAGTCCGCACTTAAAACAGCGTGGTTTGGAACGGCACTGTGTTTGTGTGTGGCCAAAGTTGCAGCAGTTGAAGCACTGAACTGTCGGGAATACATACTTTTCAACCTCAAGTGCTGAGTAGCAGCAAAATATGCGTTTTGGTAGAGACTGGCCATCAAAAGTCAAGACCACTGTTTGAGTAGGTTTCCACTCTGACTTACCTTCTGTATTTACCCTTCTATTCATTCTTCTTACTTTAAGCACTCTGCCACATCCTGATGGAACATTGATGAAACTCAACACTTCTTCATCTGTCCAGTCTGCAGGGACACCTCTTACTAAGCCCATGCGGGTAATGTTAAATTGTGGTATCATAGCTTGGTAGCTGTTGTTTTGAAGTACTGGGTTCATTAAAAATGCATTAGCGTCTTCAGGAGACTTAAATTCGACCGCAACTCTATTGCGTCCAAGGCGCTTGATTCCGTCAGGTAGAACATTGGTAATGTTGTGTCTGAGCAAAAACAAACCAAACTTTATGTGGTGTAGGGTCGACCCAGAGTTCCCGTCTGTTTCTACACGTGAGACATGTACAACAAAAGGAGCCTTGTCCATAGCGGAGTATTTAGACCTAGCTGCCCTTGGAAGTTTGGGTGGATTTTGGTTGGTCGGACTGACCTCTGCTGGGCGCTTTCTAGATATCTGATCACTTGTATCCATGATTTCTAACGTAGAGGCATCCGGCTGCGGGTGCGGCAGAGTGACGGTGAGCCGAGGGGTGAGGATGAAAGGCTCAATATCGGGAGGCTTAGCGGGGATTTCATTCCCCTCCATGGTTAGTGAGGGAAATGGTATTACTTACCAATCCAGATGCACAAACTACTGATATAAATATAGAACAACACAAACACAAAGTAAATTACACCAGGGAGTCAACACAAAGTTGACACAACAGTCAAAACAGAATAATATCTCGAAAGCACATGCGCTAACCAAGAACACCGATTTGACAGTCCGATTCCGTCTTGTTTACGACCTGCATAACCTCTCCAGTGCTGTCACTCGATGACATTTGGCCGCCATCGTGAATTTCCGTTCCGCTGTCCTGATTGGCTGTGTTTCCAAACATGGCGGAGCGCTGCTTTGCCGACTGACTCGCGGGTTTGTATGCGGTGGCGCCACCCGCCGAACTATGTTGCTGCATTACCGACGGTCTGCCGCTGCCGCCTGTGGCCGCCGGTTCGTTGCACTCATTGCCCTTATGGCCGAATTTGTTGCAGCGAAAACATTTAATTCCATTGCGACACATTGTAGCCACATGATTAGCCTCGCCGCAATTGTAGCACCGTTTGTTGACGCTGGGTTGATGCTTCTTAGTTTCTGTACGGTTCCGGGTGACCTGATGCACTGTCTTTTCTTTAATCTTTTCATAAAGTGTAAGTTTCTCCTTGAGGACAGGATATGTTGTAGTTCCATAAAGTACCATCTTGTTTACCTCTGTATCCAGGATTCCATCTATGATATACTGGATTGAAACGTAGTCAGGAAATTTAGCTCTTTTTCCCATCTCTTTCATAATGAGCATGTACTGATAGTACGATTCATCACGTCTCTTCACACGCGCTGCCATTGCTTCGTGCATTTCTTTGGAATTCAAGGCTTCTGGAAATTCCTTCAAAATGGCCGTCTTGAGCTCTTCGAATGACTTGTGCACCTTTTCTGTCCTGAGCCACAGTTCTGCCGTGCCCGTGATAGATCTTCGCGCTATAATTAGCTTTTGTTGAGGCGTCCAGTTGAATATTTCCGCATTATCCTCAATATCCTGGGCCCATTTAGACGCAGAATATGTCGGATCGTCCGAGCTGTACTTAGCGATTCCGCACGTGGGGTCCATGGTTGCTTCAATCATAATGAGTCGACTCGTCGTTTGTTGCGTCGTATTACTCGTAGTAGCTGTAGTCGTCGTCGTCGTTTGGGTGGATTTTAAGTTCTCGGCCATGCGCACACGTCGTAGTTCGTCTTCGTAGTGCAATGCACCGGGTAATGGCGTCTTCCGTCTTCACCGGCACGCGGTGTCGTTCGTCGTCGTCGTCGTATCTTCGTTTTACGTCGTAATCACTTGCCTCCTTTATTCTGCCCACATCCCGGACGAGCCCCCAAAAATGTAGGGATGTGTTTTTGAGCAAAATAATAAAGCTCAGTGAATTTCTTTAATTTTTATTCGTCTTCTCTCAGAGCCCAACCCAGTTACAGACAATCCCCATCTTAGTCTTTTATCCCGCTCTCACACTTATCTCTCGCTCACATCTTGCATTCCATTCTACTCAGTCCATCAACGTTCCATTCCCACATACATACATACATACATACATACATACATACATACATACATACATAAGTAAGTAAGTAAGTAAGTAAGTGAGCTTCGCCGCAGTTGGATAAAAATAAGGGGCCCTCGAACCCGTATCTCTTGCCTATTTCCTTTAAAAGCTTGCGATGCAAATCGGATTGAGCTTATGCCGATTTATCAGGTTCCACGCCACCTTATGACGTGTCAACGCTGAAACGAAACGTTCACTTTGCGTTGGTAACAGTCCTTTGATGAAAATGTGGAGACGAGAAAAAGTGGCGACAAAATTCTTGTTTCGAACTTGCTGCTGCTGCTAAGTATGGCATGGCGTCTAAGCTCGTGGGTGACGGTTATTGTTTACATTTTTTCAGGTTGAATTAATAATTTAATGCTACTTACTGATTGTGAATGCTAATTATGTAATTTTGTACTTATTTTTTACTCAAGTTAAAGTTTAGTTTTAATGTTTAGTCCAAAGCCTGGAAAAGTATGAAGGGAAGTTCATTAATTTAAAGAAAAAAATATTGAAATCGAACGAAAAACGTTAACTGGTCCTCAACCTCATTCCGCAACCATATCTTTTACTAGTCTTCGAGACGAATGTCGACGAGACGAAACGAGAGTTTCTCTCGTTTGACCGTCCTCTGCGCCTTGCTCGTTCGCATACAATGAAACCAGTTTCGAACGAGGACCGTTTATCGAGGTTTCGAGGACCTGTTTTCGTTCCAGAAAAAACGGTTGCGTTTCGTCGTCAAAAAATCGGACAACGACCCACTCCTAATTACCACTTGAACGCTACCCATATCTACGTACCATAATATTGTAGTATTTGCTACTTTCTCGTGAAGAAAGTTTTCAAATTTTGCACCAAATACGAGTACTTATACCAATGGTTTAAGCATAAACATACCGCGATACTACAAGCATCTAGCGCCATCTATTGATTTATTTTAGAACTAACAAATTGACATCTAAATATAATATGGTTGTGTTTATTCTAATTTAATTAAAAAAAAACATATAACTTATATAGCGTTATTCGATATACAATACTCGAGCGCTGTGAACTGCTACACCCGCGATAGGTAAACACGTGCAATGTGTCGAGAACGGATAAATCATTGGTACACACCCACACACACGCATACACACGCACACGTTTACGTCCAATCACACACACCGCACACACACCATTGCGGTAGAGACAACAATGTTAAGTCTACAGAATTGTCTGCGATAAATTGGATTGCGGACAGTGCATGAAGTCCTGATTCTGCGTACGTCGATGTTGAAATCGTGACGATTTTGAATCGTCAAATAAATATAGCCGGTGAACATTACGCAATTCTTAATTTAACTTAGAAGTTTACACAGAATCAGGGATTGCAGCCTTCGATAGAGCATGAAAAGGAAAAGACTAGTGAGCGCATATGAAGTTGTATTGTAGCTTTTATCTCTCTAGGAAAAAGAATGTAAAGAGACGAAAACCGTACATTCTCACGTCGTACTTGAAATTACAGCGTACATAAATGAAGGAGGGAAGGAACAGTCTTTACTTCCTAATTAAGAAAATCGTGGAAACTCATTAGTTCATTTTGCTCTGCACGAAGGTTTTCAGTAAAGACCTGTTCTTGCATTGTTTTTTTACTTTATCAACTAATTTTGTGGCCAGCTATGTTTGATCTAAAGTTGGATATTCTAGGAATTCTATGAAACTAGCTTGTAAAATATTTCATAGAATTTAAAGCGCATGTAATGCCCCCTTCATTATAAAGCATTTCCACTAATGCACTCCAGTACAGTCCTGTTTGGACGTAGGCCGGTCCTAAGGTACGTGTTTCTTTCCGTCCTTGGCCATCGTCATCCAGGCGATGACGGCCTCATCATCATCATCAGGCTATACAAGTCTGCTGCTGGATAAAGCCCCCCCCAACCCCTGATGATGATGTCTTCAGCTTGCCGCATCCATCAGCAGCGTCGACGGACTGAGATCAATAAATTAGAACCTTACTTAGGCAACAAAAACTGGGCTAGTAAACAAATTGCTATTAATTATAACAATACTTCTTTGTCTCTGGTTTGTCCTTGGAATTAAGAAAGATTCATCATAGTTAAATACATTGTTGTTTGACAACAAGATTCTAGACTCTATGTTAATCCATATGACTGTCTCGTTTGTCTAGCGATATCACATCTCACCATGCATGAGATCGTGGGTTCGATTACCACTAGAGGCCGCCATACATTTGTACAAATAACTACAGTCTGAGTCTATTTCTATGCTTGTTAGCATAATATAGGGTGTCCTAATTCGGACCAGGAGAAGTGATCGTATAAAAAATAATATTTTCAACATAATTTCAGTGACACGCCCGGGCATCTTCTCTTTCATGAGCGTCCACGCCGATAAGGATAGCCAAAGCTATTGTGTCAGCCTCTTTAGAAAACAGTTCAGAAATAATAAAGCCACTATTTCAAACCTATGGCCTTTCAGGACTTACGCAAGTGGTGTATTGGGTTAAGAACATTTAAGAAAAGATAGACAGAGTGGAGTCCGCTGCCTTTCTCCCGCTGCTTTTTTCTCTACTACACTAACCCCCAGTTTCTCGTACACTAACAATCTGTTAATCTACAGTTAACAGCTGTGAAATGTTTTTTCTATATGCACTTTGGCTACTTGACAGCTGCTAACAGTAGATTAACGGCTTGTTAGTGTGTCAGAAACCAGGGGTAAGGCCTGAAGGCAGCGGCTGACATTTTGCATTCTGTGTCGACATTGAACAAACAGAATGTAAATTCTTTACATTGAAATGAAAATAGATAATAGGTTTTTGATTTTCAACACGACGTTTTTTGATCGCGCTGACGACGCCCGCTGAACGCAATCAGATTGTAAGGCAACCGCAAATGACGTTGTAACCTTCGCACGACCCTTGCGTTTCTAATCTCCTAATACGCGTTGATAAAGCGCAGAGAACGCGATCATAAAATCAAGAAACGTGGTGTGTGAAAAGGCCCTTATGGCCTCGTAACTCAGACAAAAGAGAACCAGCTAGTTAAGTGTAA
Organism: Yponomeuta sedellus; assembly: GCA_934045075.1. NCBI lineage: Eukaryota > Metazoa > Arthropoda > Insecta > Lepidoptera > Yponomeutidae > Yponomeuta > Yponomeuta sedellus. The sequence continues at coordinate 4,943,928 of OW203734.1, forward strand.
GAACTGCAGCGAAGGACATTGTTCCTTACCGCGTCGCACTTTGCTCCTTTTGTTCCCCAACTTCTCTTTTCTACCTAGAGACGAAGTATTCATGGAATTGCGGCAATTTTAACCGGCCCTCGACTATGGTAATGGATTGTATAATATGTATTATGACAAAGGTGGTGGTAGCTCAGTGGGTAGAACAATGGACTCGCAAGCGCGAGACCAGGTTTGATCCCTTGTGCAGGCATATACCAATGACTATGTTTAATTTCAAAGCTACGTACATTTGCGAATTCCTAGTCGCTACACCACACACTAACGGTGAAGGAAAACATCGTGAGGAAATCCGCGGCTTAGTTGGCTCCGCACGTATTGACTAGTCTTTCCTGTGGGCTAGGCCGACTAAGCTGTCATGATGGTATAGGTGCTGGGCAAGCCTACACCATCTAAAACCATGTCCCAGACACTTCAGCATCCGAGTGGTCCCTTCACCCATCTAGTTTGAGTGAAGATGCATCTGGACGCTGTATTAATCATCTCATTACGTAGAATCAGAGGCCAATTATAATGACATCTGGATGTACGAGTTGATTTAATTTTATTGCCGCTTTAAGTCTAAGCGCGCGCTCGCGTCAACCGTCTGTGTGTCAGAGGGGTAGGCAGAGGCTAGGCTGCGTAGTACGATGATACGAGTAATAAGAATAATTTAATTTGACATAGAAACTTACAGAATTGATAGAATCAAAAATTAAAACTACACTGGCCTACAAAATGAAGTATCACACTTTTGAAATTGCAATAATATTTTAAGTACACAAGATATGCTTTTGAAAAAAAAAGGACTCAAAAAGAATCTCATTTAGTTACTAAAATTAATTTATTCACTATACTTTCAAAGAAAGCGGATCAAATTTGCTATAAAACGTATTTTTTTTCTTATTTTATATGTCATTCATTACGTACTTCTATAGTATACAAAAAAAAGTTAAATGTGTAATACTTACTTTTTGAGCACAGTGTAGTTTATAAATCAACGCTAGTATCAATTATGCTAGGTTTGACAACTGTACTACAGCAAGCATTATAATTTACTGCTTAGAAAATAAATGTATCAAAAGAAAAAGAAAAGCAAATAAGTCCATAAGACTCTCTTTGTGTGTGTGTGTGTGTGTTTGTGTTTATGTGAGTGTGTGTGTGGTTTTATGCATGTGTGTAGAGAGGGTGTGTTATGTTAATTATGACGAGTATGTATGGAGTACGGAAAGTGAATAGTTTGTTCGGAAATTGAATTTGAATTACTGTATTGACTTCGGCACCTTTGATGGCTACAGCAACAGTTTGTAGCGTGTTATTTGAAAAACTCAAATCTTGAATAGCATCACTTCAGTATCTATAAAACTAAACCTATTTAACTATCTCAAAACATATGCCACTATATATGTAATTGCATATCGGGTACGATGGAACTATCATCGCCACTTTGTGACGAAATCTCCCAAAATGAAATAGAAGATGAAATAGTTATTTGTTATACAAGAGTGCAAAGTTACTTTTTAACGGCGTGTTCAATTTTGATGACCGAGCAAGCGAAAGATTCTAAAATTGAATCACGAGCGCAGCGAGTGATTCAAAATTAGAATCCTGAGTGTTAGCGAGGGAATCAAAAGAGCACGAGGTGAAAAATCTTTGCACTCGAGTGCAACACGTAACTTTTCATTCCACCTCAGCGAGGAAATGATTAAATGCAAAAAAAACGTTTACAATCACAAGATAGGTACACTTTTATTTCAGTTTAGGTATTAATTACAACATTATGACAGGTAAGTATTACAGAATAATCTTTAAACTATAACAAAATAATATTAAGGTATTATTATTAAAGAAAATTTTGAAGTAACGTTGCTACAGTTATTTAAATTGAGTGTAATATTTTTTTAATTCTCAAACTTAGTGCACACGATGTTCTAAATTCAATTTACTTTATCCTCTAGAGAATAAAAACGGCTTTTCCACTCAGATATTGAAGATTAAAAATGCTCTTTCCGAGATGGTGGGATGAAAAAATTATATATATTTTTATTTGCAATTTTGTTGATCCTCTGTAAACGAATACAACTAAGCGAATCGTTTTGATGAAATTGTATCAAATACTGATCATCCCTTCTCGGAGTAAACCAGCTGTTATACCCAAACGCCCAGCCCTAGCCCGGCCTAAGTACCTAGACCGAACTGAAAGTGGAAAATGGGTCCCTCGAAACTGGGGACCCTTAAATCATTGGAGCGGTAATGATAATGTCCAATAGGCAATTACTTTAGCACCGGATCGCTAATAAAGAGGGTTAGTAAACATTTTAATTCAAAATTTCCGTTCACATATTTAAGCTACAATGGCCTGGATAGCATAATTTGTTTATTTTAATGTCTTAATTGGAATTAGTATTTGTGCAAAGCAAAGGGAAAGATAAAAAGTATCCGGAACCGGCGTGCGTGCATGCAACGACTTATGAACGTTTATGAAGCGAAGGTGATATGTCAGGATCGTGGCAAGTGGCAGTCCTTGGTCTCTGCCTACCTCTCTGGGATACAGGCGTGAGGTTATGTATGTATGTATGTAGTATTTGTGCTCATAGCTCAATAGCTAATATGAGGTGTGGATGCGTGGTAAATAAGCCCATATTATCTCTCTAAGAGGAAGCTTGCTCCTTTCAGTGGAATGTATATAGGCAGCATTCAATATCAACCCTTGTATGTCCCCATTGTTGGGGCACGGGTCTCTTTCTTCATCGCAGGAAGGTTAGGTCATACAACACCACGGGGGCCAAGTCCGGGTTGGTGGAGCATTCATTCATTATTAATGTATGTAAGCACGACATATTGGACTTTGATCAACTTACTTGATTCGGACTCCTCTGACCAAAAATCAAGTAAATAAATACGGATCAATACAATAATAATAATAATTAATAATAATAGTCATTTATTTTAGGCAAAGGGATCCATATACAAATAATTATTACAAAAATTTAAAAACTAAACAAAGCTATGACAAATTACCTAAAGATTTTAATTCTAATAAAGGAAATGCCTAAATAAAACAAACATAGATCGAAGCCCTTCCTTTTTTTCTCATAGATGTTTATTCTATATTTTTATTTCGTTGCCATTTTATTCATATGCTTATTAAATATAAATACATGGTTCAATATTTAATAACGCATTATTTAGCGTTGGTCAATGACACCCGAGAATAAATTACTTTTCGTAATGAAGCCAAACGTACAGTATTTATTATTAAGTCGTGAGTATGACTGGCGTTTAGCAAAAAAAGATATTACGTCAGCCCTTAATCGTTCTTAAATAGCGCCAAAGTACAAACTGTTAGCTTTTAGAATATACCTCGGGCTGTAGAGTAGGCTTCGATAGTCGCTGAAAGCACACGACTGTAATACTACTTCCTGCTCTGTATAAAACTTTTCTTCACTATTTTGTAAATTTATGTAAAGTTATAAATAACAATACAAAATAAACCATACCTTATTACAATATAATTGGTCTACCTGATAGTAGCCGAGTGTATTCTAAAAGCTAACAGACTGTTATTGTCGTTGCAGCTTGGCAATAACTTTCACAATTAACAAATTTAATCCCCCTTCCAGACCATTAGACAGTCTAAGGCGATTCAATACTGTCGAGAGACAGGCCGATTGCGACTGAATACGCGCTGACATATAGGCGCGAGACAGGGACGTATTCAGGATTATTTTTGAGAGGAAGGAATAAAACGAAAGAGAAACATTCATAGCACCAAAACACTAAACAAATAGAAAGCAAAATTAACGCAAAACCAACAAATAACAAAACAATTTAAACATTAATTACACAAACACTATTTTTGCACTTTCGTCACGGTTCTGGTGATCATATTTCGAATGGAATGCCTCATTGGTTTAGCGGTTAACACGCTTGGCTACTAAAACAGAGGATGAGAGTAATATAATATAATATAATATAATATAATATAATATAATATAATATAATATAATATAATATAATATAATATAATATAATATAATATAATATAATATAATATAATATAATATAATATAATATAATATAATATAATATAATATAATATAATATAATATAATATAATATAATATAATATAATATAATATAATATAATATAATATAATATAATATAATATAATATAATAATAACTTTCTTATTGTGACAATTATTTTACAATGCGTCCCTGGATTGAGCCCTATCAAGCAGAAACGTCCGATCAGAGAACCAGTGGTCCGCGCAAGATATAGTCGGGTGACCTTGTGGAATCCCATCGGGCTAGTGACTATTGAATTATCTCAAGTTTTAGTTTTCTTTTGATACCCAACGACGGTTTATTAACAAAAGGGTTCGGCTCTTTGATGATGCCTGATTAACTTTGGGACCCATTCTAGGGTTCTTTAAAAATAAATAAAGCTACGTCGCACTATGAAAAAAATTGTTACAGTGCAATAAAATACACCCCTGTGATTAAAATATATCCTTAAACTTTCTTAAGTATTATACATTATTAAATTGCAATGGGATAAACTAAATAAGCTTTTTACCAGAAGATTCCGACCAGGGAGGCAATTCTTTCTTCATTAGTAAAAAAGTCGAATACGACTCTAAGAACCCCAAGTCAAAGGCTTTGACTTGGGATTCTTCGTAAAACTTCGAACGACAGCCAAATGATGTATTCTGAACACCATGCTAGATTGAATTTAAATGAGAAAATAAATGAACAATTTCTCTTTCGAGTTACCTATCTTATCTTAGTTTTATGCGACAAATATTTCATAAAGTTTTCAATTCTCATGGGCGAGAATCGGCCCCCAGGTCTCGCTGTGATTCTCAGAGAAAAACGCAACATGAAACTATACTCACAAAAAACTCAGTAAGTTTATCCGGTAACAATTCAATAAAATATATTCGACTACAAAATAATTTCCGACACTGCAATAGACAGCTTTAGTTTCCCCTTTAATATAAAGCTTTAATGTTAGCGTGTTGTAAATTTTAACTAGGGAATAAGAGTTTAATATGTGTACCGCAGTTTCGTGTATTGATAGCTCAGTGATGTACGAGTATCAAGATTCTAATATTCTAATATGGGAGTTGAGTGCCCAACTTAGAGAACACGTTGTGAACGCACTATTGCCATTACAGTAGAGTTGTATGAGTATTTAGACAACAGATAGAATCAGATGCTTTTAAAACTTTAAAGGTCTTGTGAAAGTTTCGAGGTGTTTTGATTTAAAAACCTATTTAAAAAAATGATAAAAAAAAATGATTAAAATGACTAAATGATTAAATGGGTGTTTTGATTGTTACACATTTCAAATAGTGATGTATCAAGACCCTAATACGGATGATCTGAGTTGGGTACCTAACTATAAGAACGCGTTGTCAACGCACCATAACATTGCCATTGCTGTAGAGTTGTACGCATATTTAGACCACTGACAGATGCAATTTTAAAACTTTAACGTTTTTGTGAAAGTTAAAAAAAAATGTGATAAGTGTTACATGCTATTACAAACATACGAAAGTATCGTAGCCCAACAGGACCAATTTGCTACGCCGTATCAGCGGCTAAGAGCCGTAGCAAATGCTACGAAGTAAAGCACGCTACGAGCTACGCTAAGCGCTACGATAAACAAAATTAAGTGCTGTGTTCAGCTGATGTACGTACGAAGTCTATAACGTAAACATGCAATTTTAAGCGCTGAAACTTAAGCAGCACACACCGCCTCTACTTAGAACTCATCCTAGAGTATTATTGAACACAGATTCCAATTGTATGCCTTATTTAAAATGGTTTTACCTTTTAAGTGTGACTTTGTGACAAACAATTAATTTTACAAAGACGGTTTGCTGAGGCGAGGATAAGCTCGCCTTCGTACATGTTAAATCTTATCTAATGTCCTGTGTAATGTCCCCCATTGATGAGGTAGACCCGTCGCAATTAGCTGGCCAAAGAGCATAAAAAACAACGGCTAGGCTTAGAGAGTATAAAGTACTATACTCTGTATAAAGTACTAGGTAGTACTTTATACTCTGAGCAGGTAGGCAACATATAAGTTACTAGCTGTTCCGGCAAACGTCGTACCGCTACAGAACCGTATAAACGCTTATACAATTCTTCTTACCATGGCAATACACTAAATAAATATCTTAAGAGTTGGGCTTGAAAAGAGGCAACAATAAAACAATATCGGAAAATAGTCAGCCACGGAAGCGCATTACCCGGATATCAAGTAACCTATAACAGAACATTTACATACAGGCACATACATAGCTTCTGGCCCCACACTAAGATACCCTGTGTCGTGGGAACCAGAAACAGGGACATCACAAACATTTAAACATCCATGATCTGGAGTTTATTTTTTTGTCCCCATTCGGAGCTCAAACCGGGACCTCCTCGAAGGTAGGCAGATACACTACGGCTGCGCCACAGATGTTATCACCTGTCTCAATTCAGATCTTTGTCTATCTGTTTGCCAAGTTTTATATGATTCCGTGCAGCCGTTATGGCGTGATTGAGCAACAATCATCCAAACATTTTTACAATTTTTCCCATTTATAATATTATAAGTAGGTTTCTTCTTCTTCTTCTTCAGGCTATATTAGTCCACTGCTGGATATAGCCCTCCCCTGATGAGTGCCATAGCACAAGATTGTGCCATCATTGGGGGGTAATGCCCATAAGTAGGATTATTAGTGAACAATAAAACCAGGAAATAAGCATTAAGAAATTCCCGTGAATAAAATTCAGTCGATTAGGCTTTTTTATAGTTGAGTCTTATGGCATATGACTGTGCTTGTAAAGTCTCAGCCTTTGGATTTGCGGCGATGAGCTTAGGTTAGGTTAAGGTTGCTATGAGATGGGGTGCGATGCCAGATAACCTTCACGTGTACCCCTCCGCTTTCCGTTCCATCTGATTCCATGAACCAGATGGAGGGGCAAGTGGTGGGGTCGGTGCACCCTGAGCGTTAGTCAGTAACTTCTTCTTGTCGGATTTTACTGGCTTACGGCGAATAATCTGTTGGGAGGGGTCGCGTGGGCCCTGTTTCACTTTGTGGAGCGGGACCCAGGCGACCAACCGATTGAAGGACCCACTGGGGGGGCGCCGCTGCGCGAAAGCGCGCGCGCCTCGTACCAGTCGGACCAGAGTGGCCGTGGGCGGAGGGTCAAGGGACCCTCTGCCTCCATCACGGCGGGAGGGGTCGCGTGGGCCCTGTTTCACTTTGTGGAGCGGGACCCAGGCAACCAACCGAATGAAGGACCGACTAGGGGGGGCGCCGCTGCGCGAAAGCGCGCGCGCCTCGTACCAGTCGGACCAAAGTGGCCGCCGGGACGCGGAGGGTCGGGGGACCCTCCGCTTCCATCACGGCGGGCCGGAAGGCGCCCTTGCGTGTTCCGAGGGTGCCTTCTGGCACGGAGGGGGCCCGCGCGATCGCTCACCGCCTTCTCTGCTTTCAGAGAAGTGCTGGTGGGCGACGTGACGGGCCTCGCGTGTGGGGCGTGTGGGGGCCAACAGGACACTGGCCCCCATGCGCCTCAACGAGGAGGTGCGCCGCCCTCCTCTAATCCCATTGGACCACACAACAATGGGATGGAGGGGGCGGCGCGTTGGGGCGTGTGGTGGCCAAGGGGTTCGCACTTGGCCACTATGCGCTCCAACGAAGAGATGCGGCGTTCCCTCGCCCCGTCGTTCGGTCCGATGCGATGGGGCAGGGGCGCCGCCGAAGGAGTGCCTGAAAGGGCGCCCGCAGACGGGGTCGCGGAAGTGTGCGTAAGCGTCCCCGTGGCCCCGTCCTTTGCGGTGCGGAGGAACACCCCAGGAGTTTTAGTCGGTATACCGCCCTTTTCAGGGCGGGGAGTCCGACATAACCACTGTGCTCCCCCGAGCCGGTGGTACCCGTAATTGGGGTTTCTCCTGGGTGAAAAAAAAAAAAGGTTGCTATAAGATTGTCTGAAAAAAATTGTTATTAGCAGTATTTTAAACAGCATTTACAGTAGAACAGTACATCATCTTGATTCGCAATCGTGATCCACTAAAAACAACGAGAATATTTCCAGCAACGAATTCCTATAAAAAACACAATGGTTTATTTTTCCTTTAAAAAAAGGAAGAGCCGGGTATCCATTTCGTGCGCCCAGTTACCTGTGAATAAACGCTAATGGAAAGCCAGCAAGAGGCTGGCATGTGATGGACAGACAGCAATATTTCTATTCCTTCGATAAATTAGACGTTCCAATACGAAGGGTCTACTCTTCCTTTCTTTTTTTGCTCCGTTTGTATTTTGTTTAAGGTTTCGGTAAGTGAGATTTAAAATTCTTGACGGTCTATTAATTTTGTACCGCGAATCACTAAAAAGATTGCCAAGTCATTACCATGGCATAGCAATGACTTGTCTTTGTATTTCAATACCTCAGACCTCAGTACAAGAAAAATTATATTCTTCTCCTTTGGTCCTTTAACTCGAGCCCCACACATATATGTATTTCTACTTCTGACGGTGGTCCACGGTTGCGTCTAATTCGGGCCTGCTAGTGCCGATTGACTTGGCCTCTTGGTCTATTTTTCTTCTCCAGGTTTTCCGAGAAACCCACAGACAAAAAACTTAGTAAAGTCGTGATCTCTCTTATTTCTTTTCTTTCAAAATTAACGAAATTTATTCAAAAAAAGTCACCCGCAGGCAATAGGTTAAAAATTATTCATAGCAATTTCGTCAATAGTTGGACAAACGCTTGACGCTTATGGTCCAAAGCTCCCTGGCACTTGCAGTGTTACCACGCTGCACATCACTGTAGGAGAGATCCTCTGCATGAGATGTACTGCAGGCATCTCTTTTGTGGCAATATGTATATCGTATTTCATTCATTCATTATAACAATCACCTATACAAGTTTTCCTTGAAGGTTCAATACAGACAGCATCACAAAAAACAATCGTTGTCTTTATTTTCAAATGTATATTACAATACAAAGAATATTCTTATATCAGTGCTGCCAAGATCACTGTGTGGACTTGGTTGCAATATGCTGAGCCTTGACCCGGTGTCTTAAAATGTCAATAAATGCATTCTATTCTTTTCTATTTTATTCATATCAATCGGAGAGTCCCCGATAGGCAAATTTTCTCCACGACCGATGGCTTCGCATCGATACGTTAAGAAGAAGAATACATACGTACCTATATATTTTCTTTATTCTTTACTAGCTGACGCAGCGAACTTCGTACCGCCTAACAGTCGATTCTTTATTATTATTTTTTCTCTCGTAAGAATCATCCTCGTATTTCAAGGAATATTTTTAAAAATGGAATCAGCGAAATCGGTTCAGCTGCTCTCGAGATTTGCCCTTACCAACACATTCAGCGATTCATTTTAATATTATAGAATATTTCTTTAACATTTACAATTTATTCACGGGAATACCTCAGATACTCAATTCTGAAGTAGACTTAGTATAGTGCTCTGTGAAGTAGACGCCTTTGTTCTATCTCGGATATCCAGCGCCATTATTGTAACGTGGACATCGCTTTTAGCCTGATGAAACAGTATTTTATTCTGTTTGACACAAAAAATTCGGTGGGAACCCCGTGATCAAATTAATGGTCGGTTTCGTGAAGTATTGGACATTCACAAACAGTGAATACCGGGCGGGCACGGGCGGGCTCGGGCGGACGGGCGGGCGGGCGGCCGGGCACGGGCGGGCTTCGGGCTTCTGGCGGGCTTTGGGCGCTCGGGCGGGCTCGGGCGGGCGGGCTCTCGGACTTTCGGGCGTTCTTCGGGCGGGCTTTCGGACGGACGGACGGACGGACGGACGGACGGACGGACGGACGGACGGACGGACGGACGGACGGACGGACGGACGGACGGACGGACGGACGGACGGACGGACGGACGGACGGACGGACGGACGGACGGACGGACGGACGGACGGACGGACGGACGGACGGACGGACGGACGGACGGACGGACGGACGGACGGACGGACGGACGGACGGACGGACGGACGGACGGACGGACGGACGGACGGACGGACGGACAGACAGACAGACAGACAGACAGACAGACAGACAGACAGACAGACAGACAGACAGACAGACAGACAGACAGACAGACAGACAGACAGACAGACAGACAGACAGACAGACAGACAGACAGACAGACAGACAGACAGACAGACAGACAGACAGACAGACAGACAGACAGACAGACAGACAGACAGACAGACAGACAGACAGACAGACAGACAGACAGACAGACAGACAGACAGACAGACAGACAGACAGACAGACAGACAGACAGACAGACAGACAGACAGACAGACAGACAGACAGACAGACAGACAGACAGACAGACAGACAGACAGACAGACAGACAGACAGACAGACAGACAGACAGACAGACAGACAGACAGACAGACAGACAGACAGACAGACAGACAGACAGACAGACAGACAGACAGACAGACAGACAGACAGACAGACAGACAGACAGACAGACAGACAGACAGACAGACAGACAGACAGACAGACAGACAGACAGACAGACAGACAGACAGACAGACAGACAGACAGACAGACAGACAGACAGACAGACAGACAGACAGACAGACAGACAGACAGACAGACAGACAGACAGACAGACAGACAGACAGACAGACAGACAGACAGACAGACAGACAGACAGACAGACAGACAGACAGACAGACAGACAGACAGACAGACAGACAGACAGACAGACAGACAGACAGACAGACAGACAGACAGACAGACAGACAGACAGACAGACAGACAGACAGACAGACAGACAGACAGACAGACAGACAGACAGACAGACAGACAGACAGACAGACAGACAGACAGACAGACAGACAGACAGACAGACAGACAGACAGACAGACAGACAGACAGACGGACGGACGGACGGACGGACGGACGGACGGACGGACGGACGGACGGACGGACGGACGGACGGACGGACGGACGGACGGACGGACGGACGGACGGACGGACGGACGGACGGACGGACGGACGGACGGACGGACGGACGGACGGACGGACGGACGGACGGACGGACGGACGGACGGACGGACGGACGGACGGACGGACGGACGGACGGACGGACGGACGGACGGACGGACGGACGGACGGACGGACGGACGGACGGACGGACGGACGGACGGACGGACGGACGGACGGACGGACGGACGGACGGACGGACGGACGGACGGACGGACGGACGGACGGACGGACGGACGGACGGACGGACGGACGGACGGACGGACGGACGGACGGACGGACGGACGGACGGACGGACGGACGGACGGACGGACGGACGGACGGACGGACGGACGGACGGACGGACGGACGGACGGACGGACGGACGGACGGACGGACGGACGGACAGACAGACAGAATAGTCTTTACTGCATGTACACCAGGAATTACATAAGACTTAAAAAATAACTGTACAGAACCTATTTAGAGGCTAAAAATTTCACCCATGCCGGGATTCGAACCCGCAACCTCTGGCTATCCGTGCCAGCGCTCTACCAATTGAGCCTCTAAATAGGTTTTTAAATTTGTTCCTTAGCACGGGTTAGTGCATTAAAATAAAAATAGTATAATAACTGTGTAGTACAAGTGGCCGCATTATTACCAAAAGTAATTTCTTCTAGACAACCATTGACGGAAAAGAAGAAACGGAAACTGAATGACGGGTAGTCAGTATGATGACGATGATTGTTTTTATGTTGTAACGTTGCCCGATTAGCAAAGGGCATTGGCAACTCAAATCGACCAAATAGAGGCGTGCGTGCATGCTACGACTTATGAATGTTGATGAAGCAAAAGACGTCTATCAGGATCGTGGCAAGTGGCAAACTCCTGTCTCTGCCTACTCCACCACGATGCAGGCGTGAGTTTATGTAATCTATAGAATGGACGTTGCCTAATTTTATTCATATTTATTTTAGAATGGAAGTACTTTAAAGGTGCAACTACTTCACTCCAAACAAATTAGGTCATGATTTTTGATCTAAATCTTTCGCAAGCACTTCACATTATTATATAATTTAATCCGGTTTCATATTAACAAGGTCAAAATATGTGGATTATGATGATAACTTCTAAACACCTATTTAGAGGCTAAAAATTCCACCCATGCCGGGTCTCGAACCCGCGATCTCTGGCTAACCGTGCGCGTGATGATAACTTCTCTGACAATAAGGCCCGCCACTGTCCAGTACTTTTTTTTTTTCACCCAGGAGAAACCCCAATTACGGGTACCACCGGCTCGGGGGAGCACAGTGGTTATGTCGGACTCCCCGCCCTGAAAAGGGCGGTATACCGACTAAAACTCCTGGAGTGTTCCACCGCACCGCAAAGGACGGGGCCACGGGGACGCTTACGCACACTTCCGCGACCCCGTCTGCGGGTGCCCTTTCGGGCACTCGCATCGGACCGAACGACGGGGCGAGAGAACGCCGTATCTCTTCGTTGGAGCGCATAGTGGCCAAGTGCGAACCCCTTGGCCACCATACGCCCCAACGCGCCGACCCCTCCATCCCATTGCTGTGTGGTCCAATGGGATTAGAGGAGGGCGGCGCACCTCCTCGTTGAGGCGCATGGGGGCCAATGTTCTGTTGGCCCCCACACGCCCCAGACGCGAGGCTCGTCACGTTGCCCACCAGCACTTCTCTGAAAGCAGAGAAGGCGGTAAGCGACCGCTCGGGCCCCCTCCGTGCCAGAAGGCACCCTCGGAACACGCAAGGGCGCCTTCCGGCCCGCCGTGATGGAGGCGGAGGGTCCCCCGACCCTCCGCGTCCCGGCGGCCACTCTGGTCCGACTGGTACGAGGCGCGCGCGCTTTCGCGCAGCGGCGCCCCCCCCCAGTCGGTCCTTCAATCGGTTGGTCGCCTGGGTCCCGCTCCACAAAGTGAAACAGGGCCCACGCGACCCCTCCCGCCAGATTATTCGCCGTTAGCCAGTAAGATCCGACAAGAAGAAGTTACTGACTAACGCTCAGGGTGCACCGACCCCACCACTTGCCCCTCCATCTGGTTCATGGAATCAGATGGAACGGAAAGCGGAGGGGTACACGTGAAGGTTATCTGGCATCGCACCCCGCCACTGTCCAGTCTTACACCAACCCGGATTTGGCAATCATGGTGGAGTATGCCTAAACTTCCTGCGATGCAGGAAGAGACCTGTGCCCCAGCAATGGGGATACACAAGAGTTGATATCGATCGATCGATGTTGGTGAAACCCATGACAAAAGCAACGAAATGTTTCTTTTAGCACTTACGTGTTTTTCTAGAAGTCGGTTTTTTTATAAAAAAAAGTTTGGTTTTCATAAGCCTCATCAGTCGTGCAACTTGGGATCCCAAATGAGACATACATTCCGAAATTTCCGCCCGAACAAATAGGAAATTATAAAAAGCACGAAACGAAAAACTATCTTTCTGATGAAACCCTTTTGCCTCTTAATTTTAAGGCGACAAGGTCCGTTATCGCTTGCCATGTTCTCCCGTGTTGTGGTAAGGTCTTATACACATGTGCCAGCTTGTGAATAATAGTTCCATCCGCTCGGGATGCCTAGCATGACACGATATTGCAGATCATCCGATGTGACTAGAAAAATCGGGTAAGCGCGAGGCAGACCCGCGCACAGGAGGTACCGTTTTTCATTTAATTCCTTAGCGTTGGTCCAAGTCACATTGAGCCGGTTATTAAATGATGTCTTCATGAAATCCTGCAAGCTGCACTGTGGCGTTTTAAGGCAGCCATAGAAATGAGATCTTGTTAGTGCAGATCCCCCTCCATGAATGTCATCTTTGAATGTTTTCCGTAGTAAGTTATTCACAATGACCAAGAGAACTTCTGATTTTTGTTACACCCTGTATAGGGACTGTTATTGTCACATCAAGTGTGTTTGTTATATTGGGTTACCGTTTTTGTGATAGAGCGTTAAAACCAAACCAAAAAACGTTAATAAATTACGATTCTCGTAAATACATGTAATAATATTTTTTAAATCGAAATCGTAACGTAATGTAAATGCCAAAAGAAATCGTATAATGAACCTCTGTTGCCGAACTGGTTAGAACCTGTTGGATAAAGTTTGATAGATAATAAAATTAAAGCACCATAGACAAAATTTATCAAAAACATATTTATTAAAATAACTATAATATTTATTAGATTACCATAGGGACACCAAGGCCGACGTATCAGTACGGTCCTGTTCATTTGAACCCTCAGATACGGAACCCTAAAAATAAAGAAACACATTCGTGCTAGGGGGATCTCTGGGATTCTTCTTTTCGTGTCAGCGATTCATTTGAACCCTCAGATACGGAACCCTAAAAATAAAGAAACACATTCGTGCTAGGGGGATCTCTGGGATAAAATTCTGAGAGCTCTCGACTAAATTGTGTTTAACTTGCGCGGGATGACGGTGGGAGCTCCACTCGACATCTGGCTCCATACCTTTCGGACTTTTAAACGCTTTTATCACAAAGGCATACAGTCGAATTTGGATTGCCAGAGAGCACTACCATGTGTAATAATCGACTGAAGCGGACCGCTTCGTAAAGCTTACCTTTGTAATGCGCTAGAACAATTTGTGGAGAGAATATTCAGAATATTGTCTGAAGGGTTTCGGGAAATTTTATACTCTACTCCACAGAGTAGAGCAAATAAATAACACCAAAGTAGGTACATGTACAAATGCGAGCTTATTTCTGCGAGAGATTTCTTCCAGCAAACCTTGGGAAGGTGTGAAATAGGTCTATGGGATTAATTAGCCGCCACCATCTGATTTTACACCGTTGGACTTCTTTCTTTGGGGATATTTAAAAGAAAAAGTGTACGTTAATAAGTCAAGAACAATTCAAGAGGTGAAGGTTGAGATAATTCGGCACATTAACAACTTTGAACATCAAATATGTTTCAGAGTTGTTGAAAATATAGACTATCGGCTGGAAGTATGCCAACGAAGCCATGGTGAGCATTTTTATTTCACATATAATTGCCATAGAACCTTTTATAATAATAAAATATAAGAAGATAATACTATGAAAACTTTTTGTTTTATTTATAACATATTTGCTCGTAAAGTGGTTGTAATTACACCAATTTCAATATCTTAATGTATCTCATTACGTACTTGTGCGATAATGTAATGTAAAAGGCACGTGTTTTTTTTTTAATAAAGTTTTAAGATACTCCGTCTAAAAATGAACGATACTTTTAAAAATCTTAGCAAAGAGGTTTTATGTCAAGAAAGTGGTCAATATTTTATGAATAAAATTAACTTTGGGAAATAAAATATAACAAATAAACATTTAATTCTTTAATTTAATTAATTTTGACATTAAATTACAACCATTTATCTGTAACAAAAACACAAAAATATTAATTTACTTTATTAGTTGGTAATACTGGCAGTTTTTGTACCTTTGCCTAAAAAAAAAGTTGATGCGCGCGCATCGCTTATTTGTGGACAAGTAAAAGTAAATCCGCGCAAACCAAAGACGTGGCAGCATGGTCTAAGACCTTAGCCGGTTCCTTGCGGGACGAACTAAAAAAAAAAAAAAAAAGTAAATCCGCGCGCTTTTTCTTTTCGATGTATTGTTTTTATTTGAAAATGTCGTCAAGTAGTGATGATAACAAAGTCAGAGTTTTATTAATTTCCTCGTAGATATGTTATAAAACGTCGTATGACATACGTGCGCTTTGAAAATTACAGCCTCTGCTTCCTTATAGCCCTAACCGATGGCTCGGGCTAGTAATATCGCCTCGGCTGTAATTTTCAACTTACCGCACTTATATCATAATGTACTATTAGAACTAGCTGACCCAGCGAACTTCGTACCGCCTAACAGTCGATTCTTTATTTTTTTTATTTTGCTCTCTGTAAGAACCATCCTCGTACTTCAAGGAATATTGTAAAAAAATAATTTGCGAAATTGGTTCAGCTGCTCTCGAGATTTGCGCTTACCAACACATTGAGCGATTCATTTTTATATTATACTTACATAGATTAACATCGTTGTTAACGTGCATTATATACTACGCTGCACCCTAGCATATGTAATACGCCGCACCTTAGCATAAGACGAACTCGTAAGACGAACAGGCACTGACTGAAAATCAGCGCTTTAGGCGAAAGCCCTGAGCACAATACTAAGACAGAAGCTGCCTTTTACAGCAACAGCGACACAACATAACTTTCGTGAATAAAACATTTTTTTTACTTTTTTTAGGGTTCCGTACCTCAAAAGGAAAAAACGGAACCCTTATAGGATCACTTTGTTGTCCGTCTGTCCGTCCGTCCGTCCGTCTGTCAAGACCCTTTTTCTCAGGAACGCGTGGAGGTATGAAGCTGAAATTTATATCAATTACTCAGGTCTACTGTCCCTTGAAGCTGTGAAAAAATCAAACTTCTAAGCCAACGCAATCAAAAGATACAGCCGTTTATGCCGCAAATTTTCGACACTTGCAAGGGAATCAAACCTACAGGGTGCTTCCCGTGAACTCAGAATCTTGAAATTTGGTACGAAGCAACGTCTTATAGCATAGATAAAGGAAAAATTACGAAAACCATAAATTTTTAGTTACATCTCATAATATATATTTTTTTAATAATTTTAAACTTACTACCCATTTCCTCATAAACGCGTAGAGGTATTAAATTGAAATTCATACCAAATACTCAGGTCTATAATACAGGTTTGTACGGAACGGTTTGTACGGAGGTTTGTATAGATTGTATATTGAAATAAATGTGTGTTTCTCCGATTCACTAAGGTTTGCTGGAAGAAATCTCTTTCAGAGTTAAGCTCGCCTTTGTACATGACATTTCTTATGTAATGTCTTGTTAAATGTTTCGTGTGAAATTATTCAATTTATTTCAACGTAAAGAATTTACATTCTGTTTGCTGAATGTCAAAGTACAATGTAACATGAAAGTGAAAGCCGCTGCCTTCGGGCTGTAGTGTAGTGGAGAAAAAGGCAGCGGGAAAAAAAACTCCACTCTGACCATCTTTTCTGAAGTCCTCTTAAATCTAATACAATAAATAATAATAATAATAATAATAATAATAATAATAATAATAATAATAATAATAATAATAATAATAATAATAATAATAATAATAACCCCCCCAGGGGACCACCTTGTCGTGGTGGGGGGGCTTACGGGAGGGAGGAACCATAACTGTTCATAACATATAGAAATACCCTCTACGGGAGAATAAAACTGGCTCTACATCATCCAGAGCTACCCTTCCCAAACTAAGGTCCCCAACTCCAAATTCAAAGATGAATGCGGTACCTAAAGAGATAATACCCCAGGAGGGTACCAGCAATGCTGGAGAATCCCTCTCCGAGCTTAGCTCGGGCTGCTCCTCGTACTCTGGGGGGAGCAAAGGACCGCTACCTCAATTGAGGACGACTGCGTCTAATGACGCTAATCAATCACAGAGATATTCACTGCGACCCCGTCAGGGAGGTGGCCAAGTGACACTCAAGCCCAGCAGTGGCACCATTTGCGGTGGGGAGTTGAATGTGCAAGCGCTAGAGATTCATCCCCCATCCCCATCACATCCATCGCCGCGAAGTCTATTCTCTTATGAGAGCAATTCCTCACGTAATAGCTACTCGAGGCAGACATCGCCCATCTCGCTACCGTCATCACCTACAACCAGCCCATTAGAAAATGTTGTACAGGAGGCAGTCGCCGATATTCCTGCACCCACTGTTGATAGGAAACGCATGAGACTCAAATGGACTGAGGAAATAAACAGATCCGTATGGCGTGCATACCTGATTGCCTCTTCGCTAGAGCAAAACTCAAAAAAATATTTACCGGAATTACACCGCTTGTTTCTGTTAGAACAGCCGAATGTCAATGTCTCTCGACAAAGAGTGGGAGATCAAAAAAGAGCTATAATCAGAAACAAACTTCTTACACAAAAGGTCCAAGACGAAATAAGACTAGAAGTGTCTTTATTGTTACGCAATCACTCACAGCTAAATGAAACAAGTCTCACACATGAATCACAAGAAAACTCTTCTACACAGACAAACAATTCACGGCAAAGGATGTCCTGGAGCAACGAAATAAACGAAACAATAATCTACAATTACTACAAAATTACAAACCTAGAGTCGAACAAAACTGCATATAGACCAGCACTACATGCTGCTGTTATAGCCGCAAATCCAAACTATGCACATTTCTCTGAACAACGAATTGCTGATCAGCTGAGAGTGATAATCAACAACAAATACATAACTGAAAGTAGGTTACAAGAGATACGTGATCAAGTAACTATTGAACTACACACCCACGCTAATACTACATCACGACATAATACGCCACATACAGAATCATACTCCGTAACTCAATCACATTTGACTGATCAACACGGTTCAGAGAGAGAGCCATCTATTGATATGGAGAACGGAGATTTAACGACGCGAGTACAAAATTCAACCCACCAGGCAATATGGCCACAAGATATTGTAGCGATAATAGAGGAAGAATTTTTGAAGGCACTAGAAGTATTTAAAGACGTCGATCCGTCATCAAGACCCTACATACCAAAGCAGAAACCATCTAAAAAATTCGCCACTACTGTACATACGATGAACTCTGAAATACTGCCTAAATACTTAACTGAATCAACTGATTTTGTAACGATGCAAACCATGATATATTGTGCAGCTTACGCAGTAGTTACTTATAATAGAGGCAAAATAAAACACGCGCAAAGAAATCCGAATAACACCCATACCCCAGCATGGCAGACACGTCTAGAAAAAAGAATAGAAGACCTACGAGTTAAAATAGGACGGATAACCCACTACATGAGAGGTAATGCCAGTGCTACGCTTCAGCATCACGTAGATTTGATAAAGCTTCGATACAAGATACACTCCCAGCATGAACCTGATAACACCGATTTATCGCACTTTCTTGATGCGCTCAAACAAAAACTTAATGCATTATCCAGTCGCCTACGTAGGTACAAATTAACAACACAAAGAAAGACTCAAAATAAATTGTTTTCAACTAATGAAAAACAATTCTACCGGACTCTTCTCAGGGAAAACTCTAAGAATACAGCAGAAATACACAGTGAAATACCAACATCAGATGCACTTCATAAGTTCTGGTCTAATATTTGGTCAAACCCAGTCGAGCATTCAAATTCCAACTGGATGGCCCAGGATAAGAAAACACTTGAAAATGTACCGGAAATGAAGTTTGAAGAGGTGAGCCTGGATATATTTAAAATAGTCATAGCCAAAACTCACAACTGGAAAGCCACCGGCTCAGACAAAATTCATAATTACTGGTACAAAAAATTTACGAGCACACACCCAAACTTACTCTCGCATATCAACCAATTTATACAAAACCCTGAAATCATGCCATCCTACATTACACAAGGAACCACGTTTATGCTACCGAAAGTCCTCAGCGACACAAAAAACCCAGCTAAATACCGACCAATAACTTGCCTTCAAAATATTTATAAAATCATAACATCATACATATGTCAACTGATCTATACACACACTGACAACAACGATCTTCTGGCAGAACAACAAAAGGGCTGTCGCAAATTTAGTCAGGGCTGTAAAGAACAACTGACCATCGACGCTATAGCCTCCAAACAAGCTTTCCGAAAGAAACGAAATATATATACTATGTATATAGATTACAAGAAAGCGTTTGACTCGGTGCCTCACACATGGCTCATCTATGTCTTAAAACACTACAAAGTGCACCCTACAATCACCAGATTCTTAACATCTACCATGCAGAACTGGAACACCGTACTCAAGTGTCACAGCAACAGCTCTTTAGTAGAAACAGACAGCATTCATATCCGCCGAGGAATATTCCAAGGCGACTCACTTAGTCCTCTTTGGTTTTGCCTAGCTCTCAACCCGCTTTCTAATCTATAAAATGACACGAAAAAAGGATTTAACATCAAATATGACGACACTCAACACACACTTTCACATCTGCTATATATGGATGACATAAAACTTTATGGCAAAAACTTAGGCGAAATACATCAGCTGGCAGATTTGACTCAACAGTTTTCAACTGATATTAAAATGGAGTTTGGTATTGATAAGTGTAAAATACAATCAATACATAGGGGCAGAGTAGAGGAAAACTCGTACAAACTGAATGACTGCGAACAAATAGACCCAGTAGATAGTGACATTGGGTACAAATACTTAGGATATTATCAAACACAATTGATACACCAAAAAGAAACAAAAACGACAGTAACGAAAAAATTCAGAGAACGACTACGCCATATACTAAATTCAAAACTGAACGCACGAAATACGATAAAAGCTATAAATACATTTGCCATACCAATACTAACATACTCGTTCGGAATCATCAACTGGTCACAATCAGATTTGATTAAACATCAACGCATCGTTAACACCATGATGACAAAACACAGAAAACACCACCCACGCTCATGCGTTCAAAGACTTACCCTACCAAAAGTTGAAGGAGGAAGAGGAATTATTGACATTGTAAACCTTCACAATAAACAAATTACTACGCTTAGATCATTTTTCCAGTCACGAGCACTAAATTCAACCTTACATAATGCTGTTGTAAGGGCAGACATTCAACATTCCCCGCTCAACTTGAGAGATCACCAAACACAGAAAAATCAGTCCATTACAACAATACAATGTAAAATTGACACCTGGACACAAAAAACCCTTCACGGCAGACATCGGCTTGACTTGAGCAACCCTAACGTCGACAAAATTGCATCGAACGCTTGGCTCAAGAGAGGCGAGTTGTTCCCGGAAACTGAAGGGTTCATGATAGCCATACAGGACCAGGTCATAGAAACGCGGAACTATAAAAAGCACGTCATCCACGACACAACACTTACAAGCGACATGTGCCGTCACTGTCACCGCAGCTCTGAAACCATACAACATATTACAGGAGCATGCTCATCAATCACACAGACAGACTATAAACATCGCCATGACCAGGTCGCATCTATCATACATCAATACCTCGCGTTCAAGCATAAACTCATCCCGCAAAGAACAGCGTACTACAAATATGCGCCGCAGACTGTGTTAGACTCAGCAAACTACAAACTTTACTGGGACAGAACCATCATCACTGACAAAACCATACATAACAACAGACCAGACATAACACTACACGACAAAAACAACAAAACGGTTTACTTAATAGACATTGCTATACCAAATACACATAATCTTACATCGACACATACACAAAAAACCGGCCAAGTGCGAGTCAGACTCGTGCACCGAGGGTTCCGTACAAACCTGTATTATAGACCTGAGTATTTGGTATGAATTTCAATTTAATACCTCTACGCGTTTATGAGGAAATGGGTTGTAAGTTTAAAATTATTAAAAAAATATATATTATGAGATATAACTAAAAATTTATGGTTTTCGTAATTTTTCCTTTATCTATGCTATAAGACGTTGCTTCGTACCAAATTTCAAGATTCTGAGTTCACGGGAAGCACCCTGTAGGTTTTGATTCCCTTGCAAGTGTCGAAAATTTGCGGCATAAACGGCTGTATCTTTTGATTGCGTTGGCTTAGAAGTTTGATTTTTTCACAGCTTCAAGGGACAGTAGACCTGAGTAATTGATATAAATTTCAGCTTCATACCTTCACGCGTTCCTGAGAAAAAGGGTCTTGACAGACGGACGGACGGACAGACGGACAACAAAGTGATCCTATAAGGGTTCCGATTTTTCCTTTTGAGGTACGGAACCCTAAAAATCACAAAATACACTGATCTTGCCATAGAAATAAAAACACAATGGCAAGTGCAAATCGTCAAAACGATTCCAATAATCATTTCTTCTACAGGAGTCATACCTTATACTTTGCATACTAGCCTCAAAGCAACTATATTAAACACTTGTCGTATCGTCCAAAAGTTCTTCGGCAAAGTGAACGAACTCTAAATAATGGATAATAACTGCACTTGGCTTTGGCCCGTGCCAACTTGTACCTCTGTTAAAAGAGTAATAACTAAAAGAAAAATATATAATAATAATAATAATAATAATAATAATAATAACAATAATAATAATAATAATAATAATAATAATAATAATAATAATAATAATAATAATAATAATAATAATAATAATAATAATAATAATAATAATAATAATAATAATAATAATAATAATAATAATAATAATAATAATAATAATAATAATAATAATAATAATAATAATAATAATAATAATAATAATAATAATAATAATAATAATAATAATAATAATAATAATAATAATAATAATAATAATAATAATAATAATAATAATAATAATAATAATAATAATAATAATAATAATAATAATAATAATAATAATAATAATAATAATAATAATAATAATAATAATAATAATAATAATAATAATAATAATAATAATAATAATAATAATAATAATAATAATAATAATAATAATAATAATAATAATAATAATAATAATAATAATAATAATAATTATTATTATTATTATTATTATTATTATTATTATTATTATTATTATTATAATAATAACGAGTGTATTTCTTGTTGCAATACATGGTTTCTTCTTCTCCTTTTTCTGCATTATGGTTGGAGCAGAAAAAGGATTGCAACCTTTGCAATCAATTTTTGTGCAATAAAGCGTAACAAACAAAATTGTTTCTTACGCTTTATTGCACAAAAGTAAAGATACAAAAAAAACTTTAATATTATTTCGAGACAGTGTTCTCTATCGATCAAATAATAAAATCGAGTGTTATGATAATGTTTCTTGGTGTTTAACATTGCATAGTAACCGGTTGGAGATTAAACATGAGCAAGCGAATATATTAGTCTGAAGTAAGTTACGTGGTCCCAAACTTCGAGCATAAATATTTTACTCCTGTAATGTCGTTTCTTTTCTGCGTATGGTTCAAATGGATTGGCAAAGTTTGAGCAATATCACACGTTTTTGAAAACCATCGGTGCTATTTACAATAACACGATTCTTCTATAGGATTCTCCATATACTAATAATACTATCTGTAGTACACTACGACTAATTGACGTAACTACGAGTATGTGATCGCATCGAGGATACGTATTTATTCTATCTTTACCATATATGTATATATAATTAATATTTTATATTTAAATACAAGTAAATTATAATATCCACGTTTATTTTTTTTTTTACTAAGTTGGCCTAACTATAAAGCAATATTTTTATTTTGTTTACACACGTTTATTATTATGTTGACTGTTTTTACAGTTATGTTGAATGTATTTATTATATTGTTTTATTTATTACTTTGCAACAGGCCACCGCGCGCTCTAGAGCACTTAGGGCTTTCGGTACTGACTGAAAATGTCATGTCGCCCATTGATGATGTCGTGAGTCGCCCATTGGCTCAATTGGTAGAGCGCTGGTACGGATAGCCAGAGGTTGCGGGTTCGAATCCCGGCATGGGTGAAATATTTAGCCTCTAAATAGGTTTTTAAATTTGTCCTTAGTACGGGTTAGTGCATTAAAAATAAAAATAGTATAGCTAATTTCTTCATTTATTTATACATAAATTTGACAAAGACTTTTATGCACCGAAACATTTTTCACTTAGGGATTGGTATGTTTAACGATCAAGATTTTCTAATCTGTTTTCTTTGAAAACCAATACACGTGTAAAAATCTAAGAAAATCAAATTGTCACTAATCAAATCACACCAAATCAATCACACAATTTTAACGTTAGTCACTTATTTTCTGTCTAATGATTTTATTACCTATTCTTAATTACAATAAAAAAAAGAAAACGTGCCTTTGTATTATTTCAAATTTAATAGTTTCCACTTATTGTATAGAGTTTGTGGTATCAATACCACACGCTGATGACGGAGGAAAAACTGAGAAACCCGTGGCTTGGTTGGCTCCACACGTGTTGAATTATCTGCCCAAGCAACTAAGCTTTAGGATGCTTTAGGTGCCAGCGCTCTTTCCAACTGAGCCAACTTCAGCCAGATGTCGCTGCCTGTACGTAATACAGAGAATAGTGTAAGGAGGTTCGAAATTTCACTGATGCCGGTGAGTCACTCATTGGCTCAGTTGGTAAGAGCGCTGGCACGGATAGCCAGAGGTCGCGGGTTCGAATCCCGGCATGAGTGGAATTTTTAGCCTCTAAATAGGTTTTTTGAAATTAGCTATGCTGATGACAGTATAAGATCCACATCTAATACGTTACAGTAAAGAATGAATACGACGACCTCAGTACCTGAAACCAAAGGTTATTACTTCATAATTATTCGAAACATACTCCATATAATTTGACATGACATGACACCACTGTTTAAAAAAACGTATATTTTATCGTAGGTAATTATAAGTAATTATATTCTCGCACTCCCTTGCAGTTTGTTATAAATATATTTTCGATTTAATTATTTATGTACATGCACCACGTACCGACTATATTCTTCATGCAATCCACTCCATCCAAAGGTTGTCTGGAAGAGATCGCTCTTAGCGATAAGACCGCCAATTGTATAACATTACTTAGATTTAAGAATCATGGTTGTAATATTTTTCTGGTTGTGCAATAAAGTGTTCTCTATCTATCTATCTTTTTTTTTAAAACAGTTGTGCCGTCGTGTAAATATTTTTGTTAATACCTAATAAGAAGTATGGCGATATCAACCCTTGTAGGTATGTCCCCACTGCTGGGGCACGGGTCTCTTCCTGTATCACAGGAAGGTTCGGCCATACTCCACTACGGGGGCCAAGGCCGGCTTGGTGGAGTATTGTAGTACAGTGGCAGACCTTACTGTCAGAAGTTATGAAGCCGCCCATAAGGCCTCTGACATGGCTTAGCGCCATTACATGCTTAGGCACCAACGGCTTAGCGCACCTCGTGAAACAATGAAGCGCTTGGAAAAATACCACTAGCGGTAGTTACGGGACGGTCACCCATCCTGCACGTGACCGCGCGTGTTTATAATAATAATAATCAATATTCATGGACATATTACACAGATCTCGTTAGCCCTATACTAAGTACAACTTAATGACTTGTGTTATAGGTGCTAACTCGACGATACATTTAATACAATAAATACATAGATAACATCCAAGACCCGAGATAAACTAGAAAAGTTTGTTTCCTAGTTTGACCCGGCCGGGGATCGAACCCGAGACCTTCCGTTTTACAGTCAGCGTGCTAAACCGCTGCGCCACCGAGGCCGACATTGATGCCTAACTCAAGTGATCGATTCCACTCACTTGGTTCGACTAGGCCACGAGCGCTTCAAAACTCGAGTCTCCACCACATACTCAAAAGAAACTTACCGATATAAAGTTGGCATAGGACAAGTTGTAAATCCCAAAGGCAGTCATTATTACAGGCTCTTGACCACGCTGTATTGCCAGCACAAGAAGGAGCGGAATGCGCTCGCCTTGCTCCGCCTTACATAACTCCCATCCACTGTTGAATATTGCTGTAGAAACCAGCGAAGCCTGTAGAAGAAAATGTTTATGACATTCTTCAAGATATTTTAAATAAATATGTTTTTGTTATGGAGCCTATAGACGTCCCACTGCAGGGCACAGGCCTTCTCACAGAGAGCTAGTTTGGGCTTATTTACTACGCATCCCCACCGCGGATTATTTGAGGTATGTTTACACCTTAGACCCTCAGGCCTTCAGGCTTAATTACCATGCGTGCCCACTACGTAAGTCTCACTGCAAAGCACATTTCTTCTCTCACAGACAGATAAACTCTCTCTGTGAGTGAGTGTATCTTCTTAATTGCCACGCCCGGCCACCGGGATTTGGCAATCCTCTCCTGAGTGTTGTAAGCTACTAAGACGCAATTAGACCTTAAAATGGTCCGTAAGACTTTCTGATAGTCGGATTTTTAGAGATACGGAACCTCCAAAGGAAAAACGAACCCTTACGGGATCACTTTATTTTCCGTCAGTCCGTCCATCTATCTATCAATATATTTTATTTGCAAACGCGTGGAGCTTTAAAACTGTATAGGTACCTACCTAAGTGTTCTAGGTAGTTCTAGTAGTCTACAGTCCCCTGAAGTTGTGAGTTTACGCAAAAAAAATTAAGGCCTCTTATGTCGCAAATAAAACGTATAATTCGGCACTCAGGGTAATCAAAATTCATGGTACTTTCCGTTGATATAACTAGGCTACAAATACAGGAAAAATCTAAAACTATACATTTGTAATAGAATCATAAAAAAAATGTCTTAGAAGCTCGGGACAAGCTCGGAAAAGATGACGAGAGTCGATTCTTAAACTATTTACAGAAAGAACCTACCTACAAATTTGCACGGGACCCTCGGTGGGTGAGTCCGACTCGTACTTGACCGTTTTTCTTTTATGGCAATTTCTCGTGAACAAGTCATGAGCTCAATATCATTATTAAAGATAGTACATAATTGAAGCCAATTATTCAAGTAACTATCGAAGAAATTAATTACACGGTAGATACCATAATTCTTAACTATTATACTAAATCGTTTCTTGGAAACCTGTAATTAATTAAACATTACCAAATGTAACCCAAAGCCAGAACTTTCTTCGCAAACTTTGGCTTACTTAGGTACCTGGGCATACATTAAGAATGTATTAATATACATTCTTAATGTTATAGATCTTCGTGTTATAGATTTGATGTTAATAGATTGATAGAATAATATTTGTCGTATGCACACTAGCAATAAATTACATAAGAGATTCAAACAATACCATAGTACAGTATTGGCGGCTTTATTACAAGAAGTAATTTCTTATATTCTTTTTAATGCACTAACCAGTGCTACAATTGCCTACTTGAGAAATTTGTCGCCTTCTTCTACAATTCCACCTCTCGGATGGTCCCTTAATCGCTTTCTACAATACCCACGGGAAGAAAATTAAATGGGGTGGTATTATTCTACTCTGCCGGCACCACACGGCCAAGGACAATTGCCGTGCTAGGAACAATTTTAAAATTTTAGCCTCTAAACAGGTTTTAGAAAAAGTAATTTCTTGTTATTCTACACCTTTACAACAAAACATTAAAAATTAAATGAAAAAACGATATCTAATAAGGATTGAGTAGGTATAGTAACTTAGTTTTGTGTTATTCAGCAAAACCCAGTATAAATAGTTTTTTTAAGACTAAGTTTACATTTGTCTTCTATGGCATAAAGGCAATGTCACTCCGATCTAAGTTAGACAGGATCTCCCATGGTAACGAATTTCGAAACTCGAAATGCCACTTTCTACATTATAGCGTAACTAGATCTCAAATCTCAAAAATTTATAGCAGTCAAAGCGGCCCGAGGTAGATCAGAGCAATCTAAGTTGAGTGTTATTAGGGATGACGATGGCTCCAAGCTGAAACAGGAACATAAGGTGATGGAACGTTGGAAAGAATATTTCGAAAGTCTGTTTGAATGTGAGGATCAGCCAATGGAAGGGTATCCCGACCATGAGGCAGAACCCAGTGTTGATAGCGTTATAAGTATGGAAGAGATTGTCAAGGCAATGAAAAGCATGAGACTAGGTAAGGCTGCGGTATATGATAGGGTTTCGTTAGAAATGCTGAGGGCTTGTGAAGGCATTGTAGCTAGCAAGTTATACCTGCTCTTCAACAGGTGCTGGAGGAGTGGCACAGTACCTAAAGACTGGGATACGGCCGTCATAGTGCCGCTTTATAAAGGCAAAGGGTCTCAGCAGGTATGCAAAAACTACCACGGCATCAGCCTTCTCAGCATTGCCGGCAAACTTTATGCAAAGGTGTTGATTGAAAGAGTACTGGATGTGACTGAAGAAAAGATATGAGATGTTCAAGCGGGTTTTAAAAAGGGAATGGGATGCTTGGATCAAATCTTCTCCTTGAGACGTGTGGTGGAAAAGTTCTAGGTCAAAAGTCAAAAGGTTTTCTGTGCGTTCGTAGACCTAGAGAAGGCTTATGATAGAGTTGTGAGGAATGACTTGTGTTCGGCACTGTCTGTGTATGGGGTGGACAGCATCTTGTTGCGAGCTCTGAAGTCTCTCTATCAAGACTCCAGGGCTTGCGTTAGAATAAGTGGGGCGTATACTGACTGGTTTAGCATCCGCAAGGGTGTGAGACAGGGTTGTGTCGCATCCCCGTGGTTGTTCAATTTATTCATGGATAGTTGCCTGACTGATCTGAAAGATAGTGAATGTGAGATAAGGATGGGTGAGCTAATTGTGAAATGCTTGTTGTACGCCGATGATCAAGTGTTGTTCGCATCGTCGGTCGAAGAATTGCAGACACAAGTCACGGTAATGGCTTTTAAAAGGAATGGTATGAACATGAATGTGAGTAAGACGAAAGTACTGGTCTTTGAAAAAGATGATGAAATGACTGAGTGCAAGATAACGATTAGAGGTGAAAGAGTGGAACAAGTAAAATAATTTGTCTATTTGGGGAGCCTGTTTACGAGGGGTGGAAAGTGTGAAGGTGATATAGAAAGAAGAGTTAAAGCGGGAAATTGTGTAAACGGTGTCTTGCACTACACTGAGTGCAGCCGAAACATCTCCAAAAGAGCTAGATTGGCTATTCATAATGGCGTGCTGGTCACAACACTTATGTATGGTAGCGAAACTTGGGTGTGGCAAAAGAGGCAAGTAAGTAGAATTAATGCAGTTGAAATGAGGACCTTGAGAAGTATGTGTACTTTGAATGACAGGATACGCAATAGTCTGATTAGAGAACGTTGTGACGAAACAAATATATATTGCGAATGTGAGTGGAAGGGCTGGTAAGGGACGTCCCAGACGGACTTACATCGACCAAATAGGGGATGTATTAGCAAATGGACAAAGGGAAAGATAAAAAGTACCCGGAACCGGCGTGCGTGCATGCAACGACTTATGAACGTTAATGAAGCGAAGGTGATCTGTCAGGATCGTGGCAAGTGGCAGTCCCTGGTCTCGTATGTATGTATGTATGTATGTATGTATGTATGTATGTATGTATGTATGTATGTATGTATGTATGTATGTATGTATGTATGTATGTATGTATGTATGTATGTATGTATGTGAGGGTGTGTGTGTGTGTGTGTGTATGTATGTATGTCAAGCGACTGAAAGCACAAAAAACTTTAAAGTATTCTGCTGTTTATAGGGCACAGGGCTTCTCTCAGAAAAAGAGATTATGGGCTTAATTACCATGCGTAATTAAGCCCATCATAGATCGGCTCTTTCAAGCGCTAAAGTAGTTGAACATTTCAAATACATATTTTGCGAGTAGTATTGCTACTATGAACCGCTCGTAGCCCCGGCTGCCTAAGTGATCTTAAACGATTACGAAGGTAAAGCAACACAGGACGTGTTCAGTGCATGGATGTCAAACCGTCTATGACTAACGCTAGTGGCATTTTTCCGAGCGATTCCGTGCTTCGCAAGGCACGTTAAGCAGTTAGGGCGGCTTGAAATCTGACAGTGAGACTAGGCACTAGTTTTGCAAGCCTTCACCAATCCGGACTTGGCCCCTGTGGTGGAGTATGGCCTATACTTTCCTCCGGGAACAGACCCGAGCCCCTCGGTGGGGCCCTGATACTCTGATAGGTTGATGATGATTGCTACTACAAGTAAACAAATGTACAACACTGTTCCTGTTAATATACCTACGTATTCACGTACACACATACTATATATACGCTCTCGTAATATAAGTCACACCGACCTCATGCGTGATATCTCCAGCCGCCATCATGTAAATTCCAGTTAAAACCAACATGACAGAAATAAACGATAAATTCGCCACCAACATCGTAGCGCTGCGTTCCTGTGTCTGAAAACAAAAGAAGTATATTGAATACAGAGTATGCTCTGCACCATGAATTTTGAGTGGTCTGAAAGGTATTGAAAAATGAACGTGCCTTAACAATAGCTATCGAATGCGCCACGTTTGTTTTATTACAAAAGGCACTATCCAAAAATATCTCGACACAAACCTAGTAGTAGTTAGTTGTCAGCCAGAGCGGTGATTGCGAACCACGGGTCCGCAGAATACTGTTCTAATAGACGGGGAGAAAAACAAAACCCTGCTTCAGGCGCAGTCGGGTAGTAAAATAATTAAAATAAAAATTTATTTTGTAACCAAAATAAATTTTGGTTGCTCATTGTCTTTGGTTGATTGGTCTAACATTTTTTGCAAATAAATTTTAATGTTATTTATGTACTATTTTAATAATAATATAAATATTGATAAAAGTTCTCGTGGCCTGGCCGAACCGAGTGATTGGAATCAATCTCTCGGTTCGGCAGGCATTTATTCCGAGCTCTTCCGTGCTTCGATAGGCACTTTAAGCCGTTGGTGCCGGCTGTCATGTAATGTTAAAGGCCTTGATAACTTCTGACAGTAAAGCCCACCACTGTCTTACAATAGTCCATCAACCTGGACTTATTCCCGTGGTGGAATGTGGCCTAATCTTCCTGCGATGCAGGAAGATACCCGTGCCCTAGCAGTTGGGACATACAAGAGTTGATATCTATGGATAATGAACACTTCACAATCCTTAAAAGTAAAAAAAAAATCTACTCACCGCAAGCTTAATGAGGCACACCGAGAGCAAGCTGATACTCTGAACTACTTGAATACTGTAGATTTCTCCCAGAGCACTTTGAATATGGCGGGCGCACCTGAAATAGATAGGCAGATAAATCTTTAATAATATGAAATAACGATATTGAGTTTATATCTATATAGATATTAACACAATATCGATATTTCATATTAATTTCTTGTAGAAAGTATGTTGCAGGCAGGATGGTATAAGTACATTACTTAGATTATACATGAGCTCTAGAGCGTGCCGAGCGTGCACGCATATAAAACAAATATAAATTTTAATTACGTTAAATAATGTTGGTTGTAAATTTTTAAATAGCAAACGCACTAATTGGTTAGATGGAAACTTATTAACAGAATTTAATGATAATATAAATTTATTTATTTTGATTTTTTTAATTATATTTACGGGCTTCTTTGGTGCTTACCTAAATAATTATATTAAACCACTGTCATAACATTTTAAAAGTAAAAATGCAATTAAAACCTAACTAGAAACCGGTATAAGCGAGATTAGGACATCCTTTATTTCGTGGTTAGCCTATTAAATAATTCCTAAAATTAGATATCAAAAATAGTAGGACAACCTTTACATTTTTGTTGCAAAATTCGCCGTACGTGTAAAGGATGATGTGCTGTCGACTGTACAAAGTCTGGAAGACTCGTTTTTTAGTGCTTAGAAACGACTAGTTTTTAACGAGAGACTCTGTAATAATGGCTTGAATATTGTATGTACACAAGTCTAGATAGAATATAGTGTCACTCGAGAGGGACGCGGCGGACTGTTGAACGCCATTTTACAAAACCGCGGATAAATTGATAATCGCGGCGACATCGCCCCGATTACGCAGCGTCATCTCGGCGCGCCCGCCGCGCAAGCGCTTTTGCTCCCGGTATGTCACACGACCCTAAGTTACACTATTACATCTAGGATTTTTTTATCCAGTATGTCACATAGCCGTTAGACTGTAACATACAGGTATTTTAAATCTAATATCTTAGTATTAGATATAATTTAATATCAACCCTGGTACGTGGGGAGTGCTGGGGCACGGCTCTCTTCCTGCACTGCAGGAAGGTCAGGCCATACTCTACCACTGGAGCCAAGTCCGTGTCAGACTGTTAACAAATTGATATATGATTCCCAGTTTTTTTTTTGTTACATTCCCCTGATTTATTAATTCAGGGACCTTGATTAAATGGTACCATTAAACACAATAAATTATACAGTACATTAAGGGGTGCGCCAAAGTTGACCGAAGATTCCTACCTCGATTATTGTAACTCCGAAAATTTTATTACTACAATTTTTCATCCTAACAATCACTATTAATAACTACTCTGTTCCGAATGTTATTAATTCCGAATCATCCAACTTCATAATGTCGGAAACAATAAACATCTATTGTACTACTATTTGTTTTCCGATATTTTATCAAAATAACTGTTTTTTACACTACTATTCGAAATCATATATTTGTTAGTAGAATTGTTTTTATTCTAAAATTTTACATTATATAGGTACCTACATTCATTTTGTGAACTTATTAATTAGGTCAATGCCGCCACCGAGATCGACATCAGGGCAGTAGGTAGGTCAGGTTAGGTTAGAACATGTAAAAACAACAAAAAAATACTGTTTTCAGAACGAAACCTTCCTACCTATAAGTCAGAATAGGATACTACTAGGTCAATGACGCTACGGAAATTAACATCTGGGCAGTAGATAGGTTAGGTTAGGTTAGAACATGTAAAACAACAAAAAACACTATTTTGGAATTAAATATACCAACCAAAAGTCAAATTATGGTACTGTTAGGTCAGTGTTCCTACCGAAATCTACATCTGGGCAGTAGGTAGGTTAGGTTAGGTTAGAACATGTAAAAACTACAAAAAAACACTACTTTGGAACTAAACATACCAACCAAAAGTCAAATTATGGTACTTTTTGGTCAGTGTTGCTACCGAAATAGACATCTGGGCAAAACAACTGAAGAAAGATATCAAAGTCTGTAAATACATACCATACATACAAATAAGAATTATAACTTATCCATAATATGAGTAACAATATTATGAAAAACATGTTTATGAATGACAACATTATGGTAAAAAACACTTAGGAGTTTAGATTACTTTAGTAGTAATATTAGTAATAAAAAAAATCGGAAACCAGAGTGTTATGATCTTCGTTGGTAGTACTAGAAATTGTATGAACGAAAAAATTAGGAACTAAAATTTTCGGAAGAGTGATCATTCGGAGTACAAATCGTTAGTAAGACAATTCAATGGTTAGACCATTCTCGGAAGTTAGACTTTAGTTGAGCCAATATGGACCCTACATTAAGTAATACAGTTTCACAATTATTAAGAATTTGCATAAGAATAACCTGAGCCAAATTCGATAACGAATGGCGATAAACAAACCGTTGCTAGGTAACGACTTGTTTACACCTAAAAGGCACATGTTAACAACCTTTTCTGTAAATCGTTTTCATACAAATAATAGTCGTTCCTCCTACTAATGTAAAATGCTTATTTATCTTTATATGTTTATGATTTTATAGTGAAAGGCTTAACCGATTTGAATATGACATATGACAACACTGAAATATGAAACACAGATTTAACGAACATCTACGCGAGCCATGCTGCACGATTTTCCTAATAGAATTATATATATATATATATATGTATAGAATTATATATTATGAACATATGAATAAAATATTATTCATATGTTCACACTAATCTATATATATATATATATATATATATATATATATATATATATATAGATTAGTGTGAACATATGAATAATATTTTATTCATATGTTCACACTAATCATCACTGTCACTGGCCAAAGAGGAGGATAAATTTTTGTCTCCGGAGACTTGAATTATAAATTCATGAATGACATCCATTACACCACCAAATTCGGCGTTTTCTTCTCTTCTTTAATTACATGTTCAACACAACGTTGCCATGCTGCTGGAGTAATTTTACTTATTGCCTCATCTAACAGGACCTTTATTTAGTACAGACATTTATAAAGTTCTATTTTTGGCAGCAACATGGCCTTTTACTTGCCTCCATTATGATTTCTATCGGATTTAATTCACAATGATATGGGATCAATCTATATTTTTGTCTTATGCCATTTTGTCACACATATATGCTATATATACTTATGCCATTTACACGTATTGACAAACGACTAAACTTCACTTGTTGGCATAAACTAAATTTTCCAAAATTTTTGTCACATCTGAATTTCATCCATGTTTCTTTTTCTGTAGGGCTGTCGCGTAAAATTATGTCGATTTTTTTATAGTTTTTCGAAATAACAAGGTAATATGCATGTTATTTGAGTGACTCTAGTTAAATATGCTGCAATAGGAATTGTTAATAAATAGTTAGCAAGTAAAAGGCTATAATCATGTAAACAATAGAAGATTTGTAAAACTTGAGTTGTGATAACCCTAAATTGGTTTGTTTACCTCTATTCTTTATCGAGTTTGGCAGAACTGCATTACAGAAACAGCTTGGCCAAAAAAAGTTTGCATTTAAGTTATGTATTTAATAATAAATAAAAATATTATAATAATACCGAATTTATGACCTACTTCTCTACCAACATATGCATATATACATTCACATGCATGAACTCTCGTACTCACACAACACACACACACACCTCACACTTATACACTAATACACATTATATACCCTTTTCTCCTTCTCATATTTTTTTTCTTTTTAAGTATTATATAAATGCTCATGCCCTCTCCTTGTTATGTTTTATCTATGAGTTTGCGCTACCGCCTTCATGATCCTAACACAATAATCGGTAAATTTATGACCGGAGTTGTTAGCGTTCTGGAGCCAATTCCAGTTCGAGGTCTCGACATTGCTGTCAAGTTCGAGCTGCAGTCTGATGCCGCCAAACATTGGACACTCATTTAGTACATGTGCTATTGTCTGTTTTGTTTGAGCGGTGGTAGCTCAGTGGGTAGAACCATGGACTGGCAAGCGGGAGCCCCAGGTTCGATCCCAAGTGCGGGCATGTACCAATGACTTTGTTTAATTTCAAAGTTACGTACATTTGCGAATTTGTAGTCGCAATACCACACGCTAACGTTGAAGGAAAACATCGTGAGGAAACCCGCGGCTTGGTTGGCTCCGCACGTATTGACTAGTCTTTCCTGTGGGCTAGGCCGACTAAGCTGTCAGGATGGTATAGGTGCTGGGCAAGCCTACAACATCTATAAAACCATGTCCCAGGCACTACAGCGTCGGAGTGGTCCCTTCACCCATCTAGTGTGAGTGAAGATACCACTGGACGCTGTATAAATCATCTCATTAAGTAGATGCAAAAAAAAGGCCAATATTATTATTATTGTCTGTTTGGCGTCAGGAGAGCAAGAACATTTGGGGCGGTCGCAACACTTAAAACGGTGAAGATAATACGCGTTTCCACCGTGGCCGGTCCACGCTTGAGTCCCCCAGTAGGAAACGCCAATTTTGCCGATGGTTCGAAACGCCTGGCGGTTATCCGGGAAAAACATTATGGTTATGCTACCCTGCTGGCGCTCAGAATACTCTGTCTGCCAGGCATCCAAAGTTTCTTGACGTATTACATGTCTGGCAAATGACAGCGGGAACAAGTCATAATCGGCGGCCGTTCTTTTGTACAAAGCCGCCTGCTTGGCAAGTTCGTGATTCCGTGATTCGTGATTCCCAGTTAGTAATCGTGTTACCAATCGCTGTTATTTTCTTCCCATTTAGTAATAACATTTTGGTAGGTACAGGAAATACTGATTATACGGAAATAACAGTACAAACTATATAAAATAAGCGCGATAAACAATGTGAATAGCAAGTTCAAACAATGTTTTTCAAACTATTATCAACAATCGCGTCGAGTTCACTGCGAGATCACATTGCTTTCAAATCGCTCGCAAATCGCTATTAGGGCCTACCACGGCTCTAGAGTAGGCTTCGGTTTTCGCCAATTTTCGCCGGTTATCGTACTGATGATCGAGTTCTGATATCGAAATTTTGTGTCATATTAGTTCCGATATTTCAATTACACGAAGGTATCCGATTCTATCCTGTAGCAGCCCAGGTATATTCTAAAAGCTAAAAGGTTACAATCTAAGTAAGTAAATACTTAGATTGTAACCATAATATACTGGTGTTAACTAAGTAAATGCTTTTTCATTTTCATTTTCAGTTCTTGCAAAACTAACGAAATCCATGGACTTACCACAATGTCTCGCCATGCAGCTTTACTCCAAATTTCAACGACTTCTTATAGTCTTCTTCTAGCTCCTCCTTCGTCTTTCGGCTATCATTGCTTAATAAAGCCTTCCTCAACCCATTGAAATATATTTGCAGTGTTCTGAATTTATAAGTTAATAGTATAAAAGCGATGATGCAAAGGCTGAAATCAGAATTTGGTGTAATAACAACTTTTCTTATTCATTTCACCATATAGGATATATAAAAGAGCCAACCCTAACCAACATCTGAGAGCGATATCCAGGGGTAAGTCTAAAAATATCTCACATTTGCAGAGCTATCCATAGACAAATTGTATGACTGACCCAATCAATCAGATATTTGTCTGTTTATCCCTGGATAAGTATTTATTTATTTACTTATCGATCCAATGACTGGACTTAAGTCACCCTTGGAAGCTTTTTACAATACTCTCAGATCATAGATTCTATGATTCTTATGATTCGTTGGATGCGGCACAGGTTTGTGAGCAAGGTATCACAGGGTTTCATCAAAATAATTCTAAAATTAATTCCGTTGGACTAGGCTAAGGGGACTGATTTTTACAGTGCGTTATCTCTAGTAGTGTCTCAGATCATAGAATCTATGATTTTTACAGTGCGTTATCTCTAGTAGTGTCTCGATGTGTCGTGATCATAGAATCTATGATCTGATCTGTCGGATCCGTAATTTAAAAATGATATAAGGTACGTTCGGAACGTAATGAGATGATTTATACATAATAAGATGATTTATACAAGCGTCACTGGACGCTT
Organism: Yponomeuta sedellus; assembly: GCA_934045075.1. Lineage (NCBI taxonomy): Eukaryota > Metazoa > Arthropoda > Insecta > Lepidoptera > Yponomeutidae > Yponomeuta > Yponomeuta sedellus. The sequence goes on from OW203734.1 coordinate 4,980,718, forward strand.
GTATAAATTACTGACACTTCACTGACACTAGATGGGTGAAGGGACCAGTCGGAGGCTGCAGGGCCTGGGACATTGTTTTTAGATGGTGTAGGCTTGCCCAGCACCTATACCATCCTGACATCACGTACAGAAATGCTCCTAAATAAATAACATCAATTTAACACAAATCTAGTGGCTGGTCTTACTGTCAGAAGTTTTCAAGCCGCCCTAAGGCCTCTGACTTGGCTTAGCGACTGTCATGTATCGACGACAGCCGGCACCAACAGCTTAACTCTGCTTTATTTGGCCGCTATTTCTACTACATTTTATTAAATGCATACCTACCTGTCACAGATAACCATCGTATTTGTGAGGTACCACCAGTGGACTTGGATTATGAACCGGGTGAGGTGGGCAAAGAAACCCACATCCGAGCCACGCGGCCAAAACGTCACTAGGGTACGAAATGGAGTGCCTGGGTGAAGATAAAAAATTGAGTTTTTACTGAGTGTACAACGAGTGTTAGACATCGCTTCTCATTTTCTGAACAGTGTGCATTTAAAGTAAGAATAAACTTTATACCACCAAACAGAAAGTTTCTTATTGTTCGTTTGTAAATAAGTTACACGGTTCGTCATTTATCTTTAATAAATGTGCGGCGGGAAAACTTGTTTGATAATCAACTCCAGAGTGCTTAGTGCGAGTTTGACAGATCCAATCGAATAACTTTACTACCGCGTTAATCGAGCATTGAGTAGTGAGTATGAGTTAGTTAACCGTTCAAACTGGCAAAACGCTGTCACAGTACAACTCGCACTCGCGTTTATTCGTGTTTTGGCTGGTAAACGTGTTCACTTCTCAACGTAAACCATTACAACTCGCACTCAGCAATTTTAATTTCCATACTTGTCGCTAGGTGGCGCTTCCTCGATGCCATAGAAATATGAGTTTACGTTAACGCGATCGAGTAGTTAAAAAACTCGCACTAAGCCCTCTGGCCTGTTAGCTTTCTTTAGTTTTTAAGCAGCGAACATAAAAAATACAAAATCAAATCCCAAAAAAAAACAAGACGAAGTGGGTTTTTTTATGTGTTCGATTTACAATGGCTGGCAACCTTTTTCTGCACTAAGAAAAAAAAACAAGCGCACTAATTTGTTTTCTTTCCAGTAGGAGGGACCAAAATAATATTTTGATTATTACACTCTACTTTTCATGAATAAAAGGCGCCTCATTATTATTAGGTTATTGTAATATTATTTTGTAATAAAACATGGAGTAATAACTAAATTGAAATTTAATAGTATGTAATAATTAACCAAAGTTGTTTAGTTTTGGCTACGTATGTACTGAAAGTAGGCCAAAAACATTTCATATCTCAATTCAATAAAATTGCCATGCCATATGATTTCATATATTTCTCCCGGCATTTTGCAGGTTATCCATCACATTTCTTACGTCAGTCTTAATACTTACAGGAGTCAATTCTATACTTTCACTGTCACTTGAAGAACTAATTTTTCAAGACAAAACCATGAATTTCTAACAATCCGTGAAAGAAAATTTATTAACACGCGGGCTGTAGTTCGCGGGTTTTTAATTTGATTTCTTTTTATTTTTTATTCAGCCGGTGGCGCGACTAAGGGCCGTCCTACGAGCCAGTCTTTATTCAAGCAATATTTGCGTTGGATTTCTTAGGCGTTGAACACTTAGATATTCCAAATTAAAAAAGTGCGCGACAAGGATATTTGGGTGCACTAGACGAACCAAGTCATCCTTTTCGAATAGATGGGATGAAAGTTGTGTTTTGTACTAAATTGATAATTTAATACTGGTATGCTTTTATTTATTCAAAGAAATATCGTGTTTTGTTTTCCTCGAAAGCAATATGTATCACCCGGGAAAAAGTTCTATTTCTGTTCTTGAGTTTCATTTAAGCCCTCTGCTGCGAGTCGGGCTTAATTATACTCTCGAACATTTCTGTTCAAGTCGTTGAATGTTGTTCACCACAAATCGTTTTCTCCCAATTTTCTCCTCGGTGTACAATTCTTTAATCAGTGACGTCAAATTTAATGAAATACCTAGTTGGTATCTTTTTTGCGGTTACTAAGCCGTTCCCATAGTTTTAAACTATTGTTGATCGCATTGTTGAGTGGAACCATATCTTCCTTCTCACCATATCTTGCTACAATTTGGCCCGCGGCTAATAACAGACAAAATATGTCGATATTTGAAGAACACCTTGTTTGCATTTTGAGTGTGGTCTAAGTCAAAGTCAAAAACATAACAATAACTTTCACAAAACACAATTGCTTGACCTGGTCCCAAACTTGGATACCATGTGTTATGGTAACAGGCAAGGACGTCACAAACGTGAAAACACATCCAGACTGAGCCCACTTGTACAATAGTAAATCGGCCCCCAGGGAATCGAACCCACGACCTTGGTCTTGGTACCCAAGTGCCTTAACGACTGGACCAACAAAGCAGTCTAATAAACATATGAGTTGTCTACCATTCTTGTAGTGAAGTCTTATAGCATCCATCGTGGCGGAGCCTACGCAGAGCCACATGGTCATAGCCAAGACGAGGCTTAACTTTTTAGCCTTCTTGACGACCACCGCCTCCGTCTGTGCGGTCAGGGACATTCTGGTGTCTTCTAGGAGTTTCTTGAGGACAACCTTTATCTTGTTCCTTTTGCAGTACACGGTCAGTAACTTGAGCAGGATGAACGAACAGCCTAAAAAGGATGGAAAGGGTTTCGGTGTAGGTGTGAGTCGGGACATAATATCAAGATTTTCCACAACAAATTCTATCTTTAAAGATAAAAAAGTAAGTAAGTAAAAGTTTATTTCTCACCATAAAGAACAACATTAAGGGACGGTATTATAAGCCTTGAGGGCTTTACAAAATCACTTAAAGGCTAATGGTACAATTATCAATTCAACCAATTGCCAAACTAGGTGGTCCTGTATTTTGACAATTACATAACGTACAGATCTATTTCAGACATTATTAATTTAAGTATTGTGCGTCTCAAGTATCCAGATGCAGATAGAATTTGTCGAAAAGGGCTCAAATTTGTTTGTGCAAATACGTCTCGTATTTGTATGCCAAACCATAATTGTCGACTTTGGAGCTGCAACCGCTAAGCTGAAGTGGAACTGGGCGGGACACCTAAGCCGTATGGAGGTGGGCAAAAATCGCTACTGACTGGGTTCCGCGCGACAGATATCGCAAACGTGGCCGACCCAAGCGGAGATGGCGGGACGACCTCACGACCTTTCTACCGGGCTGGCAGGAGGTGGCCATGAACAGGGAGGAGTGGAAGGCAAAAGGGCATTTGCCCAGCAGTAGGACACGATCGAGGCTACATAAAAAAAATTGTATGCACGGTATTTATACTTTGAAGTCAGAAGGACTTGGTTCGCTTGAAGTACAAGACAAGTGTTACAAGACTGAGAATTGCAAAGCTGTTAAGGTTATTGAGACGAATGGAGATTATAGTATAATGTCGATAGTTACAATATAAGTACTTAGTTTTGAATTTATAGGGTCAGTAATTAATATAATACTACAATTATGGCCTTCGCATCTATGTAATGAGATGGTTTATACAGCGTCCAGTTGCATCTTCACTCACTCTAGATGGGTGAAAGGAGATGGTTTTAGATGGTGTAGGCTTGCCCAGCACCTATATCAACCTGACAGCTTAGTTGGCCTAGCCCACAGAAAAGACTAGTCAATACGTGCGGAGCCAACAAAGGCGCGGGTTTCCTCACGATATTTTCGTGCACAGTAAGCGTATGGTATTGCGACTGCACATTCCCAAATGTACGTAACTTTGAAATTAAACAAAACTTTGAAATTAATTGGTACATGCCCACACTGGGGATTGAACCTAGGTCTCTCGCTTGCGAGTCCATTGTTCTACCCACTGAGCTACCACCGCTGTTATATTATCGCTACAATTAAAAATTAATAATATTGACTGATTTCTTGGATTAGTGTAATCGACCTTCTGAAAGGAACGTTTTCTTAGTTTTAATATTTTTGAATAAAAAAAGCCAAGAGATTGTCATCTCGGTAGTAAATAAGAAAACAAATATAATACACATTTTACGTTTCCACAGAAACGTTTAAAGAGTTGTTGTATTGAGTCATAGTATCACTAGGAACTGACAGCTCGTAGGGTCTTAGTAGATGACGTACTTTCGTGCATGACATACTTCCGGTTCCGTACACTCTGTTATGCCTGATTTTCATTTGCCTTATTTTTATGCCTTTTTAGCATGCTTTACATAGATCTAGAATATAATAGAGACGCCAAGAGTACACCCGTAAGGTATGGCAATTTTTTTAGAGTTACCAGAAAAATAAAATAAAGGCGCAGGCCTTTTCTCAAAGAGAGAGATATGAGCACGATCCGGGCTGCTTTAATATTATAAACCGTAAGACCTAACTTACATTTGATTTATTTCCATGCTTTTAAGTACGCGTGGTAATAACGCCCATATCTCTCGGAAACGCCAAAAGATTTGCAATCACTTACGGGCGTACGCTTTTCGCGCCTCTATTGCATTCTAGATCTATGTAAAGCATGCTTAGAAAGCATGGAAATAAATCAAATGTAAGTCAGGCCTTACGGTTTAGCAGAGTCACGGCTCTGAAAATTACTTATTTTTTTTATAAATATATGAAAACACAACTTTATTGTTTTAGGACAATGCCCATTTGACCCAATGGCGTATTTACACAAAAAATGTTTTAATCTCATTATAGATATAATTTCAAAGACAGTCATCTTTTTTATTGTTACTTGTTTTCTCTACCGCTAATACATTTCGTTAAAAGGCATAGATTTTTTCTGTCCCTTGTAACGACGTCACTGCAAGCCATTAGAGTGAAGTCTTCTCCACTGCTGATCCAAAAATGAAAATGGTTCTTTTAGGGCCGGCTTGTGAACTAACAATTCACGAAATAAATACTTCAGCTACTGTCTGTCACGCTCTTTTCTGGAAAATTCCAAGAGACAACATTACAGTGAACTATTTACTCAGTGAAATTCTCAATTCAGAAACTACTCCTTTGTCAGATAATCGTCCACTTACCAGAACTCAGCTGTAAGTTATCATTCATCTCCGCCGGCGTCAATTCAACAGTAAACGCGAGGAACTGCGACACCACTACTGTCACTAAGGAGAGATTAATTGCGACGCACCAAATGATGTAAAGGTACTCTGTTGTTTTGGTCTTTTGCATAGGCTCGTACCAACAGTCCCCTAGGCCGCAGTAGTAGATTGTTCTACAAATAGTTTTGGCCAGTTTCTTGTCTTGACAAACGTCTTTCATGGGCGGACTTTTCCAAGACATCCTTGCAGGCAGGGAATGCTAAAAACAACGAGCGAGGATTTGTTTTTTATATCAATTGTTATTGAGTTTACACTATAACGGTCTTATTTATGAAAACACAATTCGTTGAAGCGCTTGAAAAAATGTAATCGAAATAGTCTGTGGTGGAGATTTTATAAGGAAAAACGTAAGACTGCCGGTAAATAATACAGAGAATATTGTAAAGAGATTCGAAGTTGCGCTGATGACGGCACTTGCCCATTAGCTCAGTTGGGAGAGCGCTGGTATGGTTAGCCAAAGGTCGCGGGTTCGAGTCCCGGCATGGGCGGAAATTTTGGCCTCTAAAATAGATAGGTTTTTGAAATTGTCCTCAGCACGGGTTAGTGCAACAAAAAGAAAATTAAAACGTATGACAAAAATAATAATATTAATCAAACGAATTGAATTATTATTATTAATATATACGTCCCACTGCAGGGCATAAGTCTTCTCTCAAAGAAAAAGTGTGTGCTTAACAATCACGCTGCCCACCAGGGATTAGCGATTTTAGTCGCCGATGTATGTGACCTCAGACATTACCTAGCGTTTCGTCACACGAAAAAACGTAGCTAACTACAGATTAAATAAACTGACTCTAAGTATTGCTTTAGGAGAATAGTGTTTTTTATAAAGAAGACCGTAAGAATTTGAACTAATCTCTTTTTATTTACACGACGTCAATTGTAATATTAAAATTATTTGCTAAAGAAGCGACTCGTGCAACGTTTTAATGTTCTGAATGCTAATGTGTGGTCTAAGTGAGAGCAGCTAGCGGAATCGTCAATTTTGTTAATTTTGCCTACGTTCCAAGTGAAACTAGTTATAATATTACTTCACCACTAAGTGACTAGTCACTTCAAGTAAGTTTCATTGTGGATCTTGCGAATGCCTTTTTGGATCCTACTAGGTAGTAATCGATCTCTAGGAATATTCCCAACACTCAGAAATTTTAAAAGTTATGGTATGATTTTTTTCATTTCCAGTAAAGTTGGTCAGAGTGTTTTTTTCTTGTCTGTAATTTTTTCCAGTACCTACAACTTGACGACCCAAAGATAGCGAATAACATTAGGTATACGAGGACAACTTTCAACATAGATACAATATATTAGAACTCTTTATTGTACATACCAGAAAACAAAAGACATTAAAAGGCTTACATAAGTTTTGCCATATACAATGCGGCATAAAGTTAGATTGGTATGAATTAAATAAGATTATTTATCTGATGGTTCTCCTATTATGACATTTTTTCCTACCGTACATGTCTTTTCCATCATAAGATAAGATAACGCTTTATTTATATACAAAACACAAATTAAAGCAATTGGTTGAAATTAACACTAAAAACAAAAAAAAATTACATACACAAAAAACACATCAAAATATTTGGGTGAAATTAAGATTAAAACACAATTGCAATTAAAAGACACTTGCATCAAGATAAATACAACAATAAGCATACTGACACCTTATTAAACCAACTACATAACACCATCATACACAGAAATCACGAAAATGTCATCTATCACAGTAAAAACAATACGTCTATTTTTCTTAACACTAGTGAGATTCCCTGTATCTCTCCATCGTAAGAGACAGGATCATAGTCACCCTAATCTCACCGCTCTTCGCTCACGACCTAGTCACCGCTCTTCGCTCACGACCTAATCCACATAGACGAGTAATACGGCGATCCTCGATAAGGACAATAATAATTGATGTGAAAGTTATTCCTCATGCCATCATCGGTCTAGTAACTTTTTGATGGCCTTCATTAACTTTGAATTTATTTGCCATAACGTAGGTGCCTACATGTGAAGGGCGACCGATTTTCCCATGTAAGTCAGTTCATTAATTATCGTAGTTACATTTTAATACACTTTGTAACCGTGGTCAGTTTAAATTGCGTGCCTAATCACATTGATTCCCTAGGGTCGAACATTAATTGCCTTAGTCGGGAGTTCGGAATGAAAATCACCTACCAATTAACTTTGGTATACGATTTCTGTAGATCAATCGGTAAAAGAAGCGCTCGCGGTTTAGTCGAACTGAGTGATTGGAATCAATCACTTGAGTTAAGCAACAACAGGCGCGGTCAGGTGCAGTATGGGTGACCGTCCCGCGTTTATCGCTAGTAGCATTTTTCCGAGCGCTTTTGTGCTTCGCAAGGCACGCTAAGCCTTTGGTGCCAGCTGTCATATAATGGCAGTCGTTAAGCTATATCAGAGGCCTTGTGGGCGGCCTGATAACTTCTGACAGTAAGACCCGCCACTGTCTTACAATCCTCCACCAACCAACCCGGACTTGGCCCCCGTGGTGGAGGGTGGTCTAACCTTCCTGCGATGCAGGAAGAGACCCGTGCCCCAGAAGTGGAGACATAGGTACAAAACAAGGGTTGATATCGAATCGGTAAAAGATAAAAAAATATTTATTGTTCATAAAAAGGTACAATTTTTCTTATATATCATTATGAACACATATTTTTTTATCTATAAGTAAACGTTCCACTCCAGAGCAAAGACCTTCTCTAACAGTTAGAGTATGGGCTTAATTACCACGCATACCACCGCGGATTGGCAATTTCAAGCACTAAATACATACATGTAGGTGTAGAGTATACACAGGTAAACAAAAATCCTGTGAAGTTAAAACATAACGATAGTCCATTGGCACCTATTCCAGTGATAAATTACACTGTACCACAGGTAGCAGCGACGAGGTAGCATAGGTCCCCCCAGCAGTGGGGACATACATGGGTTGCTATCGATAGGTAGCAGCGACCTTCGTTATGTTTAATGACAATAAATTTCATTAAAAAGTTAAAATTACTTTGCTAAATTCCGCCAAAAATTCCACAAGCACCATACAGTTAATTAATGCACCGCCCTCCCTCCCACTTTTTCAAGCAGAAGCAAGACACGAACACACCACCATCGATACCAATACTTGTGTGAGAAAACACGCGACGCGTTTCGCCTCTAACACGAGGCATCCTCAGCCTCCCAAGTGCAAGTGACAATAAATTGGATACAATATTCGCAGTTGATTTATAGGACGCAGTTGACATAAATATAAATAATAAACGGATTAATTTGTGGTGTAAAGAAAACACCAACGATTTAGAGGCTACGACGCCACTGACAGACAGGCATACAGACATAATATAGAAGTCAAATTTAAACCAACCGTTCTTTTTATGCCGGCGCCAGACAAACAAGTGATCACTTCTTTGAAGACATTGCTCACACATTTGGTCACTTGTGTTGTATCTGTGTTTAACACTTTTCAGCTCACAGTTCTCAGTTAGACTTCAAACTTCTTCTTCTTCTTCTTCAGGCTATATTATGTAGTCCGCTGCTGGACATAGCCCTCCCCTAATGAGCGCCATAGCGCCCTGTCTTTAGCTTGCCGCATCCAGCATCTGCCGTCAGTTTTTCGCAGATCGTCATCCCACCTGGTTGGAGGGCGTCCTACACTACGTTCAAACATGGACGACGATTTGGTCGACGCAATTTGCTTATATAATTTATGTGCGTGTAATTATTTATTCGTAATAAAACAAGGTTTCGGATCCCATATACGGCTCTCCTTGAAGCAACTCTATAAACTCGAAAACGCTCTAGTTACTCCACTCCATCGTTAGTTCGATTAATTGTTTACGCACGACAGCTCTCCACGGCGACCACAAACGATAAAGAGATACGGCGACGTCCGCGCAACTGGGCTCGCGTCGCGCGCAGTGTGGCAGGTACACAAACATTTGGAGTTTGATCCCTTTGATGTGCGCTAAAAAACCGACACGGAACGGCAAATCGCACTTAAGTGTTCAAATATGTGACAATAGTATCAAATGTCCGTGCCACACATTAGCACACTTATGTGATCACTTGTTTGAACTTCTGTCTGGCATTAGACAATGGGTGTCAAAAAGTAAGTAAAAGTCAATCGGGCACCCTCGTCCATTGAGTTTATCTTAATGAGCTACTAGATCATTAAGATAAACTCAATCGACGAGAATGCACGATTGATTTTTTAAGAGATTCCGGTTTTCTTTTCCTGACCACGGCTTTAGATCCATGACAAATGATTTGTCGCAGAAAGTGTCTCGGGGCCAGCTTCTGAGTTGGGAAATTCGCTAAGTATATACTTAACTGTAGTGCTGTCTCTTCGAATTTCTAAGCAAAGAGCGTGACGGGACGTTACTTAAGGTATTTACTGAGTGAAATTTTCGCTTAGGTAACCGGCCCTGTACTTCAGTAGGTGTACCTTTCTACCTACCAACCTGTATACTACTGCGACCGCAGGTTCGTGTATTTAAAGTATAAATACGTACAGATTAAAAACCTATTTAGAGGCTAAAAATTCCACCCATGCCGGGATTCGAACCCGCGACCTCTGGCTATCCGTGCTAGAGGTCGCGGGTTCGAATCCCGGCATGGGTGGAATTTTAAGCCTCTAAATAGGTTTTTAAAATTGTATTTAGCACGGGTTAGTGCTGTCTTCGTCGCCAGTGTTAGGTATGTGTCAATGAAACAATGACTGAATGCCGACTGTCGTTTATTCGTCTACCTGCATGATACACACATAACAAATGCATTGAAAATAAAAATAGTACGTAGGTACCTATCTGTTTTCCTCTTCAGATTTGTCAAAATTTAGAGAAAAAAATAGGAACAACTATTTATCACTTCAAAAACCGCTGGTGCGACATTCCTGACTGAAAGCAGCGCTATGCGCCATTCCTACACTTTGAATAAAGTTTAAAACAGCACGTCTTTGCCACCACAGGGGAAACCGACCACTCAGGAAGCGTTCTAAAATGGCACTGAATTATGAAAGCTTGAATAGTTTAAGGACACCCAGTTTTCTCTTGCACGAATCTGGGGCTGACACTAATAATTAAGATTTAATATGTGAAGTTTATTTTATTGTAATTTTATGTTCCAAATAAAGATTATTCTATTATATTGTAATGATAAAAATATGTGATGTGTCTGTCTGTGAATAAATATAGTTCAAAAACTTTCGTAAGCACAACACATTGTAGACTTTTAGTCCGGATTTACTTACGGGTGTTGTTATATCGGAAAAGTCCGACCAGGTTTCGCTCCGATTCGCAGAGCTTAATCATGGTGAGCAGAGACGGAGCTCGCGTTGTCGGTTGCTTGGACTTTTCCGATATAACAACACCCGTAAGTAAATCCGGACTAAAAGTCTAAAATATAGTTCAAATATAAATATAGTTTTAAAAATATTTATTTCACTTACTAACACTACTGTATTGTCACAATTTGTATGATCCGTGTTGGTCGAAAATAAATTAATTTAATTTTAACTTCCTAAACTACCAACTAAAAAACCGGTGAAGTGCGAAACGGACTTGCGTACCGAGGGTTCGGTATCAATATAAATACAGTTTACGAAAAATGTGTGTCCTGTCATGCATTACGGGACGCTTAGCGTAATTCCGAGCCACAATTGGCTGGTTTGCATTACGTATTAGAGCCATTTGTGTATACTTGCTGCTTAGGTTCTTAAGTTCTACCTAAAACTTGAGTTTTCTGGGTTCGGAAAAAAATACAGGCACATCATCTGATGCTGATTATGTCCTCACCGAGCGGTACGGGTCTCTTCCCTCAGGAAGGTATAGGCCATACTCCACCACAGCGGTTAACTACGGATCGGTGGAGGCTTGTAAGACTAGTGGCTGCTCTTACTGTCAGAAGTTTTCAAGCCGCCCTAAGGCCTCTCACTTGGCTTAACAACTGCCATCTATCGAAGGCAGTCGGCACCAACTGCTTAACGTGCCTTACGAAGACGGAACCGCTTGGAAAAATGCCACTAGCGTTAGTCATAGACGGTCACCCATCCATGCACTGAACGTGCCCGAAATTATTTAACCTTCGTGATCTTTTAAGATCACTCAGGCAGCCGGGCTACGAGCCATACAGGAACATCCGGGGTGAAAAATATTGCTAATGCAACAATAAATAAATATTCATGGACATATTACACAGATTTCGTTAGCCCTATACTAAGTACAACTAAATGACTTGTGTTATAGGTGCTAACTCGACGATAGATTTAATACAATAAATACATAGATAACATCCAAGACCCGAGACAAATTAGAAAAGTTCGTTTCCTAGTTTGACCCGGCCGGGGATCGAACCCGGAACCTTCGGTTTTGCAGTCAGCGTGCCAAACCGCTGCGCCACCGAGGCCGTCATGACACTAATGATAATGACACTGGCAATATTTATCACCCCTTAAGTCTACAGTGTACCTACTTATTAAGATTTGAGGAGAGGGGTCAGGGACCATAATTAAGCTAATCACATACGAGATTGTCGTCGTCGTTCTCATGCTATACTAGTCCACTGCTGGACATAGCCCTCCCCTAAAGAGCGCCACGTTGTGCTATCATAGGGGGTAATGCCCATAATCCCCACGCTGGGCATGCGGGTTGGGGATCGCAGGTCGGTGGAATTGTACTGCAGGGGGCGCTGCTGCCGAACCCCCGGTTTGTGTCCCTTAGTCGCCTTTTACGACAGCCGTTGGAAAAATTGGGTTAGTGCTATTCTCTAGGCCGACCACACACACCATAGGAGATCACGCCAATTCTTTTGATTGATGTTCGGCATGTTGGTTGACAATGTCAATCGAATTATTAGTTTATCGCAGTAGATCTGGCGCGTAGATCGACAATGTTCCATTCTAGGATGTTTCAACTGGTATGCTATACACCAGAAATTTTAGGAGGTTTAAAAGCTATACCGAAATAAACTTGCCTTGACAACAGCTATCGAATATGCTAGTTGGTTTTTTTACAGGCACTTTTCACACCGATCTCTGCACAACTCATCATCTATTAGAATCTTTTGCAGCCAGCCAGAAGCCAGTCCGCAGGTTCTAATTGACGGCGAGGCGCCTAATGATTCTCACAGATGTGAGTTTGTGTGGAGATATTTTTTCAAAGTTGAAAAAAACAAGTTTAATTCCTTTTTCCATAGCTTTGAATCCATCCAAAATTCATACTAATAAAGCAAACGTTAGGAAGCGATGTTAGGAATCGTTAGGCCTATGATTTAGTCCAGTGGGGTGTAGATAAATTGCTTCAACTCTACCTTTCACTGTAGCTAGCGGCGTAGAAAATCCTACGTGAAAATCGTTTACGGTTGAATCAATCAGTCAGTCAGTCAACAATCAAAAGTCAAAGTCAAAAGAATTTTATTCACTGTAAAAACAAAACGTTTACTTAATTAACGTCAAAGCTGCTAGTTTCACAATTAATAGATTAGTGGAGAAAAAGCTAACAAGGAAACTTCAAATTTATTTTAAAAAACCTATTTAGAGGCTAAAAATTCCACCCATACCGAGACTCGAACCCGCGACCTCTGGCTAACCGTGCCAGCGCTCTCCCAACTGAGCTAATGGGCGACTTACTGGCATCAGTGAAATTTCGAACCTCTTTACAATACTCTCTGTACTTTTACCCTCTAAATAGGTTTTTTAAAATTGTCCTTAGCACAGGTTAGTACATTAAAAAGAATATAATCCAAATGTATTCTTTTCAAGACAGATTTTAACTTAATTAAAACAGAGGTTTTAACTTACAGTTACGTTACACGAGACTTAATCGTCCCCGTTAACATTATTTTAATAGCAGACATCGTTGTCTTCCAAATAATTCTCAATGTTATAATAGGCTTTTTCGCACAAAGTATGCTAAACAGATTTTTAAAACCGCGTCGAAGGTTAGTCTGATATATCTTGAGGAATTTTATTGCAGAACCATATACAATGCTGCATAAATCAATCAATCATAGCATTTTATTCAAAATGATACAGTAACTGTGACTTATGAAAGTTGCAAGTTAAACTCGAGTAGGTGTTCCTTCCAAAATCTAGATCATTTTGGAGAAAACATGGACTAATCAAAATTACACAGTAACTGAGACTTATTGAACGCTGCAAGTTAAACTAGAAATCCATTCCTAAATCTAGATCATTTTGGAGAAAAAATGTACAAATAACTGAAAGGAAGAGCAACACCTCTTTTGTTGCGCCCGAAAGCTAGCCGGTCGCAGTCTCCACTTGCAAAATCAATTTGTCGCCCGCAAACTTGAGTTAGGAGTTGGCAGGAACGCCCGGCAGAAATCTTTGAACCCAGATACTTTGAGTTCGCGCGCCTTGTGCCCGACTCTGTTAAATGGGAACGATAGAAAACGTTCCTATATTTGAAAATATCGGCGACACAAATATGGTTTGTCTGGTTATAAAAGTTGTCTGGAAGAGATCACTTTTAGTAATAAGGCCGGTACTCTTAGTTAATAAATATCTGTGTAATTCCCATTTCTATATACAATAAAGTGTTCTCTAGCTATCTATATACCTATTTATAGGTCTGTCTAGTCTGTGTACGACAATGGCCGTTGAAATCTCGTAAAACGTAGTTTGGTTTCAATTTCTAAAGGGGTCTAAGAGGCCCACGAGAAAATTCAAAATGAATTTACTTACCAAAATTGCGCGCGCAAACACGTGCACTGCTGTTGACCGCCTTGGCGCAACTAAACTCGAAGGTACTAAAAGCTACGCGAATGTCGTGCGCGGAGGAAGGGAGTAAATCACAATTTTAGTTTTCTTGAGACCTGAGAGGCCCCGACATCAGTAGTTAAAGGTTAAATAAACGCACTTCATTGTACCCCTAGTTCGCTAAATTAGAATCGAGAGTAATGGAAGCTGCTTGTTAAGAAGTTGGAAGAATGAATGAATGAATGAATGAATGAATGAATGAATGAATGAATGAATGAATGAATGAATGAATGAATGAATGAATGAATGAATGAATGAATGAATGAATGAATGAATGAATGAATGAATGAATGAATGAATGAATGAATGAATGAATGAATGGATGGATGGATGGACGGACGGACGGACGGACGGACGGACGGACGGAAGGACGGACGGACGGATGGATGGATGGATGGATGGATGGATGGATGGATGGATGGATGGATGGATGGATGGATGAATGAATGAATGAATAAAAAAAAACGAACGAACGAACGAACGAACGAACGAACGAACGAACGAACGAACGAACGAACGAACGAACGAACGAACGAACGAACGAACGAACGAACGAACGAACGAACGAACGAACGAACGAACGAACGAACGAACGAACGAACGAACGAACGAACGAACGAACGAACGAACGAACGAACGAACGAACGAACGAACGAACGAACGAACGAACGAACGAACGAACGAACGAACGAACGAACGAACGAACGAACGAACGAACGAACGAACGAACGAACGAACGAACGAACGAACGAACGAACGAACGAACGAACGAACGAACGAACGAACGAACGAACAAACAAACAAACAAACAAACAAACAAACAAACAAACAAACAAACAAACAAACAAACAAACAAACAAACAAACAAACAAACAAACAAACAAACAAACAAACAAACAAACAAACAAACAAACAAACAAACAAACAAACAAACAAACAAACAAACAAACAAACAAACAAACAAACAAACAAACAAACAAACAAACAAACAAACAAACAAACAAACAAACAAACAAACAAACAAACAAACAAACAAACAAACAAACAAACAAACAAACAAACAAACAAACAAACAAACAAACAAACAAACAAACAAACAAACAAACAAACAAACAAACAAACAAACAAACAAACAAACAAACAAACAAACAAATAAATTACATCATTAATTCTGTATATGAACTATTTATTAGGTATAAAACCTGATTTATTGCTTTTTTCTGGCTGTGCAGTAAGATGAATCTATGTATACAATTTAAACCACTTTTTTTGGTGGTCCGAACAGTCTTACTTTTTCTTGTGTTGTGTAGAAAATAAGTCTATTTGTATTACGTAGTTGGGTCAGAAAGTGGTTGATCTTAGGCTTTGATCAAGAGGGAAATTAACTTGCGTGATAATTAAACGGCCCCTTGATATAAAAATTCGCTTTGTATAAAAGCAAATTTGCTGAAGTATTAGCGTCTGTACGGCCGACGGCAGATCGAACCTTTTTAGTTATGCATTTGGCACAGTAACTGCGTCTAAATACTTAGTGTGCGATGTAGTAGAGCGTGCTTAGTAACCTAATAAATAATTGCGATTAGAACCGTTTGATACAGAACTATGTAGGAGTATCGCGAATCATTAAGTAATAATAAAGAATATTTTATCTATCTATTTGTGGATTCATGACTAGAATCATCCAAATGTTTAACGTTAGTTCGAACTGTAATCAATGACTTAACAGAATCACGCCTCGCCCGGCTTACAACTTCATTGTATAAAGTTTGAGTAGAGGTCGCGCGATCACTTGTCTTAGTAATTACACTCGTAACATTGACCCAGTTCAATCCCTGTCAATGGGGGAACGTCATTATCAAGAACCAGTGGCGTAGCGTAGTGAGGACAGCAGGGGCGGTCCGCCTTTTAGTGGGAGGCAAAATATAATACAATATAATAAAATATAATATAACGCCGTGGATTTTTTTTTATATTCGCAAAAATGTAAATTTATAGGTTGAATAGTTTAACAACAAAATACTGCTAAGTATATTACGTAATTAAAAGCCACAATACCTTTACAATAGACATACAATCAATTAGGTTTTTTGACTGATCTTATGGTATTGTGTGTGTGTGTGTTACCTCGAATTACGTCCCACCTCAGACTTACCAACACAACACCATACAATGTATAGGTACATCACCTATTACATGAAAATCCCAACATAGCTCATATTATCTGCGGCGACTTTAACGACTGGCATAGCTCGTGGGGCTCCTCTGCTAACAACTAAAATTCTATTATTTTAATTCATACTTAAACACCATAATATTTAAAAGTCTAATTATATTATATTATAATATAATATACATACCATAACATCATATACCTCTTTTAAATACCTATTTAGAGGCTAAAAATTTCACCCATGCCGGGATTCGAACCCGCAACCTCTGGCTATCCGTACCAGCGCTCTACCAATTGAGCCAATGGGCGACTCACGGCATCAGTGAAATTTCGAACCTCTTTACAATATTCTCTGTATTACAGGCAGCGACATCTGACTTAAGCAAATTGCATTACTTACAGCCCCGACTACCTACTTTGCAGTTAGGTTTAACATCGGAACGATATCACTGTACCCACATGATTACACTATTTTTATTTTTAATGCACTAACCCGTGCTAAGGAACAAATTTAAAAACCTATTTAGAGGCTAAAAATTTCACCCATGCCGGGATTCGAACCCGCAACCTCTGGCTATCCGTACCAGCGCTCTACCAATTGAGCCAATGGGCGACTCACGGCATCAGTCTTATTCAGTCAGTTTTAGCCTCTAAATAGGTTTTTAAATTTGTTCCTTAGCACGGGTTAGTGCATTAAAAATAAAAATAGTGTAATCATGTGGGTACAGTGATATCGTTCCGATGTTAAACCTAACTGCAAAGTAGGTAGTCGGGGCTGTAAGTAATGCAATTTGCTTAAGTCAGATGTAGCTGCCTGTACGTAATACAGAGAATATTGTAAAGAGGTTCGAAATTTCACTGATGCCGTGAGTCGCCCATTGGCTCAATTGGTAGAGCGCTGGTACGGATAGCCAGAGGTTGCGGGTTCGAATCCCGGCATGGGTGAAATTTTTAGCCTCTAAATAGGTTTTTAAATTTGTTCCTTAGCACGGGTTAGTGCATTAAAAATAAAAATAGTGTAATCATATACCTCTGTTTCCTACACTCAATTTAACCTATGGCCTTAATTTGTATGTACATACCATCTCAATTCTTTGTTCGCTTAATTGCTGCCAACAAATTTACTGTTTTAGAATTATTACTATCACTTTTAAATTGTTAGCTGACATTTGGTAATATTTACTGTAGTTCATAAAATAAAATATTTCTACACCCCTCTGGAATCTTCATAGCAGTCATGTCGGCAACCTGTGGGCTATGTGAGGCCTCCGCGCTCAAGCTTGACAAAGTGAGGCAGGAACTGGCAGCCGTAAAGCTCGAGCTATAAAACACCAAAGATTTCCTACAGGCAACCATCATCGCCAGTAATTCAAAAATGGCCCAAACCAGCGAAAACCTAACTCTCGCGCTGCTGCAACGGGGGACTCGAAGTGCCCCAAACCTGTGATTAAGCAACGCATTTACCAGAGCACCTACCCCGATGCTCCGCTCCCACCCAGCGGTCCCTGGGGGGGGCAGCCCGGATCTCTTCAGCTCACCACTGGGCCCATGTGTTGCGGGACTCCGCGTGCCGCCGCCGCAGGATGGACGGCCCTCTGACATCCACACCGCGCCCACTAGAGCTCCCACACCCGCGTCTTGCCCCCTCGATATGGCCTCAAGAGAGCGCAGCCCTCACGCCATCAACGCGCCACTCACCTTGGACTATGAAGGGCCGAACTCGACGCCATATGGCACACAGCCCGCCGAGATGTGCGCTGCTCTCTCCAGGGCACTCCCTAGGCCTATCTCGCCTAACCGGACACCCCACCTAGCGCCTCGAGAGAGGGCGGCCTACCGTCCCCTGATCTCTCGACATTGTCACAAGGAGAAGGACGGAGTGGTGCACCTGTCACCCCTCGCCCTAAGCCCGCCACCCCTCGCGCAGGCCCATCCGGACCCAGAGCCACCACAAGCCGTCAGCCCACAAAAAACGCTACACCCACAGCCGCATTTGGAGTCGGCAACCATGGCAAGGGTGGGTCGCAGTGCGTGCCATGTGGAGCGTTCTTCACTAGCCGCAACATCGTGAGGCATTTCAAAAACAAGCATGCCAACTACCTCAATGGGGAGCTAAAAGATCACCCTGATTACCCCAAACTATTACATTTCAAAACCATTGCTCCACGATCGACTTGCCCAATCGAGCTCAGGCCACCGAGAGGTGCCTTGTTGGGTGTGCGGGGCGTAAAAACGTCATTCGTCGGCCCAATGGAGCCCTCCATCTCGAGCGATTCTGAGGAGAACGACATCTAGAATGTAAATATATAGAAATATCAAAATATTTTTAAAAAAATCTTTGACAAATGAAAATGTCCATATAACATATCTCATATTAGATGTTACTTAGTGTTCTAATTAGGACATTCTGAATTGTTATTGTACAAAGTAAGTTCTCAAATTTTAAGTTATTAAGTTTCTAAGTTTAAAACATCGTAAATTTAAAAATGTCCATATCACATATTTCGTATTACATGCTACTCAGCGTTTATTAATAATATTGTACAACTAAGTTTTCAAGTTTTAAGTCATTAATTTTCTAAGTTTAGTAAGGAAAAAAAACTATTTACCCCTCAAAATTAAGTTTAACTTTTCTTTTCATTTTATGATAACATGTGCACCCCTAAGTTACAGAATGATTGTACAAATGAAGTCTTTCAAGTCTTAAGTTATTTCTTTCTAAGTTTCTAAGTTGATAATATTGCAAGGAAACATATTACTCACCCCTAAAATTAAGTTTTCAGCTTTTAATTTTATAATAACATGTTCAACCCCAAGTCAAACATAAAATGTTCACATCAGAACTAATGTATACTTGTACCATCACTCGCTATATATACTTATTTATTTAATTACACATATGTATAATTATATACATATATATACATATTTTATACTTATATATCCAACCTTAACCCAATACAAAACACTACTTCGCAATACTCTCACATAAACACCCCAAATCACCCATACCTCTGGAGGGAAAGTGTACACAGAAAGCGCGGCCCCTCCAGGGTATACCTTACACACCGTGGGTACATGGTGTGTAAGGTATACCCTGGAGGGGCCGCTTTATACTGCTGCTGCAGCTATTATAGCATACTGATCCCCAACCCGCATGCCCAGCGTGGGGATTATGGGCATTACCCCTCATTGATGGCACAACCTTGCGCTATGGCGTTCATTAGGGGTGGGCTATGTCCAGCACTGGACTAATATAGCCTGAAGAAGAAGAAGAAGTCCGACACTACCAGGGCTTCCCTTCCCTGGCGTCCATGATGGATTTTCACCGTGTACCCACAACAACAAAAAAACTGCAACCGCGCCGCTGAAACGTCGGCAATTAGGGTAATTACGTTTTGCCTAATAAATGATCGAGATTAGACCCGTTTAACTAACTATGAGCATCGCGACTCATTAAGAAATAGTACATGTAGGGTGTCAAGGATACGCAATAGAGAAGTGTTACTTATAACGGTTTAATGACATCTTACTTTAAATCTAGATAATACAGTGTGTTAGTTGCGTTGACTTACGTTGCAGTCGTCGTCGTCGTCAGGCTGTAATAGTAACATGTCATCATAATGTACCACGTTCTAAGCAAATAAATTTTATTTTATTTCATTTTACTCCACTCCACTCCACTCCACTCCACTCCACTCCACTCCACTCCACTCCACTCCACTCCACTCCACTCCACTCCACTCCACTCCACTCCACTCCACTCCACTCCACTCCACTCCACTCCACTCCACTCCACTCCACTCCACTCCACTCCACTCCACTCCACTCCACTCCACTCCACTCCACTCCACTCCACTCCACTCCACTCCACTCCACTCCACCCCACCCCACCCCACCCCACCCCACCCCACCCCACCCCACCCCACCACCATTTATTTTATTTTGTAGTCCACTGGTGGACATAGCCCTCCCCTAATGAGTGCCATAGCGCCTTGTCCTAAGCTTGCCGCATCCAGCATCGTTGCAGTCCGTAGATGTAATTCGGGTCAGTCGTTAAACCTAAAAATGTACTTCAAACATAGTCTTACTCGTAAATATACCCACTGTACATTTTCGCCAACTAGCCCAATAATTGTAGGAGATCCAATGACATCTCCATTTCACGAACATAATCGCGCTTAGTATTTAATTGTGGAAGCTGCCGGTCATTATCGCAGGGAAGAAGTTTTAATAAACGAGCATAGTTCCTGAAAGAACTTCGCTTCAGCCAGTCGTTACTGTAATAGGGATCCACACCAAAAAAATATATAGAAGGTCCTTTAAAAATTTTAAGCATAAATGATGTCATAAAACTCGGGGGTGCCAATTTAAAGCAATGACTGTCACATATATAGAAAGCTAGACATAATCTTCTTTTTAAAAAGCTATTTAGAGGCTAAAAATTTCACCTATGCCGGGATTCGAACCCGCGACCTCTGGCTAACCGTGCCAGCGCTCTTCCAACTGAGCTGATGGGCGACTCTCCGGCATCAGTGAAATTTCGAACCTCTTTACAATATTTTATGTATTACGTATTCTTAGCATCCAGCCGGGGCTACGAGCGATTCACTCAGGCAGCCGGGGCTACAAGCGATTCACTCAGGCAGCCGGGGCTACAAGCGATTCACTCAGGCAGCCGGAGCTACGAGCGATTCACTCAGGCAGCCGGGGCTACGAGCGATTCACTCAGGCAGCCGGGGCTACGAGCGATTCACTCAGGCAGCCTGGGAACTGAGCTGATGGGCGACTCTCCGGCATCAGTGAAATTTCGAACCTCTTTACAATATTTTATGTATTACGTATTCTTAGCGTCCAGCCGGGGCTACGAGCGATTCACTCAGGCAGCCGGGGCTACAAGCGATTCACTCAGGCAGCCGGGGCTACAAGCGATTCACTCAGGCAGCCGGAGCTACGAGCGATTCACTCAGGCAGCCGGGGCTACGAGCGATTCACTCAGGCAGCCGGGGCTACGAGCGATTCACTCAGGCAGCCTGGGCTACGAGCCATTCATTCAGGCAGCCGGGGCTAAGAGGAATTCACTCAGGCAGCCGGGGCTACGGGCGATTCACTCAGGCAGCCGGGGCTACAAGCGATTCACTCAGGCAGCCGGGGCTACAAGCGATTCACTCAGGCAGCCAGAGCTACGAGCGATTCACTTGGGCAGCCGGGGCTACGAGCGATTCACTTGGGCAGCCGGGGCTACGAGCGATTCACTCAGACAGCCGGGGCTACGAGCGATTCACTCAGGCAGCCGGAGCTACGAGCGATTCACTTGGGCAGCCGGGGCTGCGAGCGATTCACTCAGGTAGCCGAGGCTACTTGATTGCTATAAATAAAACAACCACCCACGTCAAGCAGTAATTCTTCACCTTCTTAGGCTATGCCACAGACAGTCCGTGGTGAGACCTAAGGACCCTATTATAAAGGAGATTAATACTTTCTAACTTCGAATTTGTTATAAAGATGCAGTCTTTTATGCCCAAAGTGTAATTTAAACTTAGACCCTAAGTAGAAGAGATGAGATCAATGGGAGAGGGGAAAGGAGTGGAAAAACAAGGAGAGCTAACTTGCGCCACAAGTGGAATAAAATCATAACTTGTATAATACGGTTTTTTCAAAAGGTAAACATCAAATGTATTGATATCTGCAATAACTACATCATAAATAGTAGTATCTGTGATAACTATTTTAGAACACAGTTTCGAACGTAGTATCAACATCCTAGCACTTATTCGGATTTAGGAAGAATAGCTTCGCGATCCTTTTTATAAAAAATATATTGTTTTTATATTTTTTTTAATGAACTAATCCGTGAACTAAATGACAATAAAAAAACCTATTTAGAGGCAAAAAATCCCGGCGTGGGTGGAACCTTTAGCCTCTAAATAGGTTTTTAATATTGTTTTTCTTCAACGAACGGCTCAACACAGTTTTGATCATAAAATATACGTTACTTGAGGTGCCTATGAGTTTGAATCTATAGCTAATTTTGAAAGAAAAAGCTATAAACTTAGTCATTCATTGTGTCAATAACATACGAAAAAATCATGGAGATTGGAAAATATTTAGACGTGGAAAAACGTTTTCTCTTTTTGTATTTACGAGCACGTACTATTCTTCCCTCTTAATGAACGTTACAAGTTAAACTAGATAACTAGTTAAACTAGATGTTG